>CM067367.1:59377073-59977073 GCA_034401795.1 Chaetoderma sp. LZ-2023a
TGCTAGATAATACTAATCTCTCTTTGTGTTTATGTCCACAGGTATCTGTCAGGATATGTATGGGACATCACATCATCAGAGGGTTTGTTTCTCTCCACCAAGGTTCCATTTCCTACTAATACTGTTAGGTTATCTAACCAAAAAGTCTATGTCCAGTGACTCGGAGGCCTCGTAAGAAGGTCTTCTCACTTTGCCCTCTTGATCCAATTCCTTCCCCTAAGGTGGAGAGAGTTAAGAGGTCGTAGTCTTGGTGGAGTGTTCCTGTTCATCACATTGGATGGTTTGTCTATACAAGGAGTCAGGTATTCTAGTCAATGATATGAGGTGATGATAATTATGTAAACTATAAATTGCCACTATTATCATTGTGTATCTGATGTTTGTGTAGTCTGAATATCTATCCTGAAGATGTTCTGGTTAGGAATACAATTCGTCCTTACACCTGGATGTTTGTTTTCGGATCAATTTATTTTCTGTCTTGAATTAATGATGTCATAATCAGCCTTGCTCTTTATTAACAATTAAAGTTTTGTCCAACGCTGCTTTTTCATATGATTAGTAATCTTTATGATCAGTTTCCCTCTCTTTTATTTTGGTTTTGAGTTTCTAACCTTAACTAAAATACTCATTGTCCTCGTCTTCTGTTCTGTTTCAGGGACCTGGTTGCCCGTCCTGTGGTCGCTTCCTGAAGGAGAAGTTTATGCCACATCTTTGCTTCCAATGTGGGCCATTGCTTAATTGTGATGTGTGTGGGGGCGAACTAATGAAGGAATTTTTATGCTTACAGGCAAAGGACAAGGTTGTGGAGGAAGAGAGGAAGCTGAAAAGAGAGGTGAGTAAAAAGGGTAAGAAGAAGGCCTCGTCCTCAGTGGACATGGAGGCCTTCCGTAGTGAGATGTTGGGAGGGATGAAGAGGACAATAAAGGATTTGGTACCAGAGTTGCTCCGTGGCATGCTTCCTGGACCAAATCCTTTGTTGTACCCGTCATCTGCTTCGGAGCAGATAATCCCCGCCTCTGAATCGACTTTCCTTAGGCCGTTACCAGTTTTCGACGATTCAGAGGTGGCCCCATTAGAGGGGGCATTCCACGACCTTGGCAGCAGGCTTGCCGCGCCGGGGGTCCGTGGACGGTTGTCTCTGGAACCTGCTGGCTGCTTATCAGCCCAGGGGTATCCGCACGCCGCAGGTGCCAGTACCTCCTATGGCACTTTTCCTGGCCAGTCCGGGTTAGCTCTCTGCTGACCCGGAGTCTAATCTTTCTGGCCAGGAAGAAGAGGATTATCTGTTGGGGTCCCCTTCTGAAGCCATGGCCATGGATTTTGACGTGTGTGCACCTCTCGCGGGGAATACAGGCAACATGATCCACAGTTCTACTCACGCAGGAGTAGAATTCACGGCTCAGAAGGTGGCCCTGGTTGGAGCTGATGGTCAGTTATTCCACATACCTCGGGTTGCCGAGAGTGTTGCTGGTGCTGGCCGGGGCCGTGCTGTGGCGGTATCTGCCCCACGCTCTACCACGGCGCCTGCTCCTGGACAAGCCAGTCAGATTAACATGCCTGCTCTTTCGGGCCCGCATGCTTTCTCTGGCTTGCCAGGAGTGTCAGCATATCCAACGTCGAGCTCGACTGCGTTAGCTCAGGAGGAAGATGAAGGCCCTCGTCTAGTAGAGCTTTCGCAGTTAGCCACGGAGGAGGATTGGTCTGATGCTTGTCAATGGCTGATAAGTGTCAGGCCAGACCTGCCCGTGGAGCAGTCGGCTAGCCAGCGAGACCACAGGCCGTAGTTAGCTGGAAAGTCGACTGTTAGCACCATGCCATCTCTGCCGCTAGCAGAGCATATCGTTGATATGTTCTCGGCGGCGGAGACGTCCATCAAGGCGAATGGGCGTCTCGCGAAGGCCCCTCGCGAGGTCGCAAGGCGCTGCCGCATCGTACCCATGGACTACCAGAGGTACGGTGTGGTACCTAAGCCTAGCGTGCATGACCGCGCGGCTTTAGGTGAGGATACACGGCCAGGCTCCCGTTCTGACACGGGAGCCTTGTGTTCGAACGTGCTGCGTTCGGCCAATGCCGCATTGCGTGATGCGGAGGAGAGTGGGAAAGCGTCTGTTGCGGCGCTGTCTCACGTCTCCCAGCTGTTACAGGGGGTAGTAACAGCATCCGCATCACGCCAACTGAGCCCGGTCACAGTCCAGAGAGCCATCCAGGATGGTATCAACCTGGCTCTGGACTGTATGACTCGGGCGGTGACCAGAAGTGTCCGGGCGAGGCGCACGTTTGCGTTAGATAACCTGTGCCCGTCCCAGCCACCATCGCAGCGTCGACCTCGGCCACGTGCGATTCGGCCAGCAGTGAGGGGGGGGGGGGGCCGCGCAGGCTCCTCAGGCGCAGCCAGCCAGGCAGCCACCCGCGCACCTCGGTGCGCGGGTGTTGGTCGTGGCGCGCGAGGATCTGGTCGTGGTAATCGTGCCTGATGGGCCGGTTACCACGGTGCGAACCACTCCGGTGTTTCTGGCAAAGGAGACAGTGCCGCTCTTGCACTCCTTATGTCCACCTCTCTCCCTAGGTGGACCAGTGGGAGGCCGTCTGGCCAACCACATGCAAGAGTGGGAACGGTTGACTCAGGACCGTTTAGTCTTGCGATGGCTTTCAGTCGGGTATCATCCCGATTGGATGACAGGCCCACCATCGCGACTGTCTCTGGTGCCAATCTGGACTCAAATTCCGAGAGATCTAGATCAAAGGTTGTGTATAGAGGAGGAAATAAACTCCCTCATACAAAAATGAGCGATTCAGCCGGCACAGAAGTGTCCGGGCTTCTATTCAACCGTGTTCTTAGTGACAAAAAACACCGGAGGGTGGAGACCAATTCTCAACCTCAAGCCATTGAACAAGTTCATAGAGACACCCAGTTTCAAGATGGAGACTGTGAGGTCGGTGTTGGCAGGGTTGGAGAGGGGAATGTGGACAGCTTCAATAGATTTGAAGGATGCTTATTTCTACATCCCCATAGCGAGGAGTTTCCGTCGCTTCCTGAGATTTGCATTCCAGGGCAGACAGTGGGAATTCAGGGTGTTACTCTTCGGAATTTCCACGGCTCCTCAGGTTTTCACCAGAGTGGTTCTTGCGATTACAGCATACCTCCGCAGGAGAAGCATAGCAGTCCACACGTACATAGACGACTGGCTGTTAAAAGCACACACCCAGGAAAGTTTATCGGCCAATCTGGAGATTGTTTTGAAGACTCTCACAGACTTAGGCTGGATAATCAATTTCCAAAAATCAGAGTTGACTCCATCCCAGAATTTGTTTACCTGGGGATTTTCTTCGATCTAGAGACAGGATATGTTTATCCTACTCAGGAGAGGGTTCAGATACTCATCTCAGTAATACAGTCAGTGTGCAACAGTCGTCATGTCCTGGCACGGGTTTACTTGAGAATGCTGGGTTTGATGGTTTCTTTGGAACCAGTCATTCCTCAGGCCGCCTTACGCAGGCGGCCGATCCAGTTATTTCTCATGACGCAATGGACCCAGAGTACAGGTTCACTGGACTCGAACGTGTCAGTGTTGGATCCTCTAATTCACCACCTGCAATGGTGGTTGAAGACAGAGAATCTCCTAGGGGGGGGTTATGCTAACCCCTCCTCACCCTCGGGTAACTGTGTATACAGATACCTCGATGGAGGGGTGGGGAGCTTGCCTGGAAGAATCCACAATATCAGGGGTTTTGGAATCTGGAACAGTCAAAGGAACATATCAATATACTGGAGTTAAGAGCAGTAGTCCTGGGCCTGGAACATTTCTTACAGAAAGTTCAGGGCAAGATTGTTCTTATTCGATCAGACAACTCAACAGTTGTGACTTACATAAACCGGCAGGGCGGAACGAAGTCGCCCAGTCTGTATGATGACATGGAGACTGCTTTGTTGGTGCCTGGATCACAGGATTACCTTGAAAGCAGTTCATATTCCGGGAAGGTTAAATCTGCTGGCAGACTCATTGAGCCGAAGGATGAGTGTTTTACCGACGGAATGGCAACTAAATCAATGTGTGGCGGGGATCGTCTGTTCGACCATTTGGGGAAACCCAACATCGATTTGTTCGCAACGAAGAAGAATGCGAAGATGACGACGTACGTCTCTCCGATTCCAGATCCAAGCGCTTTCGCAACAGATGCGTAAGCTATCAGCTGGGTGGGAATGTATGCATACATATTCCCTCCAGCAATCCTGATTCCAAAAATTCTTCAGAAAATCAGACGAGGAGTGCCAAGTGCTTCTGATCGCCCCAAATTGGCCACGCCGATCATGGTATACAGATCTGCTGGACCTTCTGGTCTGCAATCCGGTTCCTCTGCCTCTGATGGACGACATTATCTTCCAGGGAAGGCCCTTCACAACAATCCGTCAATGTTCAGATTGGCTGCGTGGATGTTGTCAAGGAATCTAGAATTAAGGAGGGCTTTTCTGAGCAAGCAGCCATGTTTATGGCCAAAGCCAGGAGGGGGTCAACCTCCAGAGCATATAATTATAAAATCAACAGATTTGCAGAATGGTGCTCAAAAAGATGTGTTGATCCAATGGATTCATCTATTCAGGTAGTAGCTGATTTCCTCTGTCACCTGTATGATGCCTATAGCCTCAAGCCTAACTCTATTGCTGGTTATAAATCAGCTTTAATGACTGTTATCCCTTGCTTGGCTAATAGGGGAAGTGATGAAGTAAGTACGTTAAATGTATTAATTAAAGCCATGGGCAGTCTAAGACCAAGGAATCCCCCCGTGATTCCATCTTGGAGTTTATCTCTAGTGCTTCAGGTACTAAGTGATAAGCCTTTTGAACCACTTAGTTCCATTTCTATGAAAATGTTAACTCTTAAAACTGTATTTTTAATTGCTGCGGCCTCGGCTAGGCGTAGGAGTGAAATTCATGCCTTATCAGCCGAGGAAGACAGTTTTGTGGTTACAGGGGAAGGCCTTAAGCTTCTACCTAGGATTAATTTCTTGGCTAAAAATCAGTCTGAAATATCCAGGTCAACCTATTTTTTTGCCAGCTTTAACTAGATATGATCCTAATTCTAAAGCATGGTGTCCTGTCTGAGCGCTGATCCGGTACAAACAACGTACTCAGGAGTGGCGTACGGACCAGTCAGCGTTATGGTTGTCGTATATTGAACCCCATGGCAGGGCGTCTAAGGACACCATTTCCAGGTGGATTGTAGAATGTATTCAGTTTTGTCATAAATCCGCCACCGGTAAGCAACTTGACATGGCCAAGGCTCAGTGTCCGGGGCATAGTGACTTCCACTGCCCTATATAATGGGGTCCCTGTGGATGACATTATGTCGGTTGCTCAGTGGCACTGTGAGTCAAGTTTTACAGACCATTATCTCCGTGACACCTCTAATCCTCTCGCCTTGTCGATTTTGAAAAGATAATCAGGTGTACTTTTTTCATGAGGGTTCCTCATTGCTTGTATATATCACAATTAATTAATGGGAACAACCACTTTTTGGGACTGCATCAGCCTTCACCACTGGGAAGATGATGTCAGCAGCCAAGTTCAACAAGGTCAGTCTTGTTTATGTGTTGTTCATTGTTAATTGTATTGTCACGTGACCCTTTGTTATTAAAATGGTGATGGTATGTGTGTTTATGTGGTTCATCATTGAGAGTATACGAAAATGGAGCTTTTTCGTCTCTGTCCTATAGTACCGTACATGGCACTTGTACGTAGAGAGCGTATGGGACATTGAGGTCATTCGAGTTTTCCTCCCAGGAAGGGGGGGGGGGGTGAGTGCATATGACATTCGGTCATCTCTCATCCATCGGTTTGTGTTAGCCGATGTTTCTTCAAATCCTGACTGTGTTTTCACACAGTTTCAGAAGTTTAAGTGCCTTAAACGCGGAAAAGCGCATAGGGAAGAGCTGGTCTTTTGACCTCGCCTCCCTCCCTCCAAATTCCCGGACGAATTCTGGCAATATCAAAGAGTATTAGGGAGGTAAATATACTCTTGAAGTGAAATAAACGAAATCGTGGATTTCTTTTTTCACGAGAGAGTTGATACTTACCTCCCTAATACGGACCCGGCCTCCACCCCACAGAGGCTCGGTCTTCAGGCTCTTAATAGTTGCATGTGTGTCAGCCAATGAATTAGTCAGAGGAAGTGCTAGTCTGCGCATGCGCGGTGGTGGGGCTTGCATCCGCCGGACTGCACTCCGACTCCCTGCCCAGTAGGGGCACCTAACTGTTTTTATTCTGAGTGTTTATTGAGTGCAAGCCGATATTTAGCAATATCAAAGAGTATTAGGGAGGTAAGTATCAACTCTCTCGTGAAAAAAGAAATCTGTGATTTCGTTTAGTGTGTGTGCGCGTGCGTGTGTGTGTGTGCATCTGTGTAGATGTGTATTTGCGTGTGTGTCTGCGCATCTCCATGTCTGTCTGTGTATGCAATTGTGCTTGCATGCGTGCGTCAGTGTACAGTGTGATGTTCATATAATGTGTGTGCACTCTTATACACATGTGAGTAACATCTTTATATGAGGTTTCTAACTACCAGTACTACATGTATTTTATGTAATGGTCATCTCGGTTAAATAATGGCTTTACTATCCATGAAACTGTTATGAGTTTACTGAGTACAATGCAAAGCTGTTCCTCATCCTCTTTTGCGGTACCCACGATCATGGTATTGCTGCATAATATTATAACAGTTTTCTAATAAAAACCTTGGTCGTAATGAGATTATTAAAAATCGGGATATTTCAGTATATATCCCACCTGTGGCCCTGATACAGTCCTGCACATGATGAACTGCGTATTATGTATGCAATATTGATCGTGAGGAATGTGCGTGTGATGTTTATACGAAATTGTTTTTTATATAAAAGCGTGATTCTGCTTATGCTGCACTAACCCTTCAATGGCTAAATTTTATCAAGAATATCAAAATATTTGCTTATTGAATATCGATTTGCAGGTGAAGAGAAGACTACTTTTGAAATTTTGAGCCAGTCATTCCAGCGGTAAAGTTTCAAAAGTAGTCTTCTCGTCACCTGCAAATGGACATTCGTCATGCCTGCTAAAGACATGACAGAGGTTGGGTTTGGGCGGCTTTGTCATGAAAACATTAGCCATTTGTCATTGTGATAGCCAAGACGCTTGATTTTTTCGGGGCGGAGTGGTAAGAAATAACTTGCTGAATATTTGTAAACAATTGACTGAAAATCATTTTGACAATAATAACTTTCAGTAAAGTTTAAAAAAGCCAGATTCTTCATATGTCTTCATACCATATGAGAAGGAAATGTAATAACTCAATAATCCTTGAAATCCCAGTGTCTCAAGTTAAACGTGGCTATACATGAAAAATATTGAATATTTTGAAACTAATTTTTACTGAAACCTAGGCAGCAACATCTCCCAGTCAAATGAGTTTCAAAATATTCAACAGAATATTCCCTATGTAATAAATGAATGTTCTTGTTTCTGGTCTGCGATGGTTAAAGGGTTAATCTCTATTGATGACTGACAGCTCTTTCATCATTCTTCATCTTCAGTCTCGTGGTCGTTAGCCGCTCGATAATCGTATGCTTCCTCGATCACTTTTAATGCAAATCCCCTGTCTTTAGATCTTATATTTAGATTTTTTTAAATAATAAATTTAAAGGTATCCTATCATTTGTCATCTATTACATTAATTTAATACAGCAAAGCTGCAATGTTTAGTTATTAATTTATCTGTTTACACAGTTATCTATTCCTGCTATACAAAATGAGACTGATTGATTTAATAAGTGTCTTACTATGTTAGTGTACATTTTGATAATGTTAATAATTCTAACCCTTTAATGGTCGTGCCGGCCAAAACCGGCCTCTGTTATGGTCTTGTGGAATGTCGATTTACAGGCCAAGAGAATACAATTTTTGAAAATTTACCACTGGTATGACTGGCTCGATAACCTAGCCAGTCATTCAAGTGATAAATTGTCTAAAATTGTATTCTCTTGACCTGTAAATTGACATTCAAATAGGCTGATATTTAAATTTTCTTTACGAAATTTGACCAATAACTTTAGGGTTAAAGTGATTTTATTGATCCTCATATTACCATGTCCAAGTTCTCTGACCCTAGCCTATAGATTTTATCTATGACAGGTGAGAGACATCTAACAGATAATATAGTCAAATGTATTCAGAGAATTCCTAAATTCACCTAGCCACGCTTTCTGATCACCTTGACCTTGGTGCCACAAAATAGAGCAGGTGTTACACTGTTTTTCGTCATCCAAAGCTCAATCTGCCACCCAGCTTTATTGAAGATCGCTCCAGTACAACTAATTATTCCACTGGACAGACAGATGCATTATAGAAATACCTTTTCTTCCTGCTAAGACTAACCATTGCTCTCTTGTAAATCATGCATCACTGTTGCGGAACATAGTTGACACTCCACACTTGGTAGTGGGCCATCCATAAGATGGACCTTGTAATGGTCAAGCTGTACAAAAGTACCCTCTGCAATAGTCATGAGAGATGTCCATTTGCAGCGCAATGTTTGTTGACATTAATAGGACACCATCTATAACATGCCATTAGTAGTCACTATTAGACCACTCAAAAAGTCCCTTAATACAAGTCATTTACCATTCTAAATACCATCACCCTGGAAGACTCAAGAGGAAGATGGCATTGAACTTGTGTGTGCGTGCGCTCAAATTTTATTAATTTAACACAACATAGGATCTCACTTTGAAAGATAATTGGCAATCTTTGGATCTGATCTGACTAAGAAACCATTTGGATCTGTCGATATCTCTGAAACTATTTGGTGTATTTGGTTAAAATTTGAACACAAGAAATGGCGATTCCGTACACTAGGATTCTACTATATTTGTTATGATCCGAAAAATTAGGTAAATCCAACATGAGATTTAACAACGTGGCAAAAAGATGAGGACAATCTTTGATTGCTTGTGCTGGCTTTCAAGACCACACAATGGTGGTTATAAGACCAGTTGTCAGCTTAACCACCCGTAACTAAATTTCACTGCCGCAAGCCACCAGACAATAATTAGGGTACCGGAAGGTGCTGAATCCATATAGTAATCACAGTGTCTGTCCGTCCGTCCCTGTCCGTCCACAATATCTCATAAACAGCATAGCATTTTTACGAAACTTGGTATATACCTCAGTTATGATACGCAGATGTGACTTTTGGGAGGATTCACCTTTATAGGGTCAAGATTTTGCATGAAAATTGTTTTTTTAATGCAGACTAATTTTTTTGTGTAAATTTTCTAGTAAGCACCCTATCATACAGAATCGCTTAAAATAATTTAGAGAGACTTGGCAGGTAGCTTCTTGATGATGGGTAGATGTGTCTTTTGAAGGATTCACCTTTATATGTTCAAGATTTTGGGTGAAAATTGGCTTTTTAATAAAAAAAACTAACAATTTTTTTCAATGTTCTAGTAAACAGCATATCATACAGCACTGATTCAGATATCTTAATGAAATTTGGTATGTGACTCACTTAAGATATGCAGATGTAGCTTTTGAAGGATTCGCCTTTAGAGCTCAAATGGGTTGGGTGAAAATGCGATTTTTATGCAAAAACGATTTTTGTCAATTTCCTTGTAAACACCATATCATACATAATTTAATGAAACTTGTTTCAATGGGCATTACCTCTGAACCTGCTGAATATTTTGTAAAAAAATTTAATTAAAAATTGTTGGTGGCTAAATTGTTTTCAAAATATTCAGCATATCCAGAGTGGAACCCCGTGGAAAATAGTCTGTAGAAATTCAGCAGGAAGACTTTGTTAAAGAAAGGCAGCGTCAACGAGTTTCATGCATATGTACCAATAAGAATTTCTCATTTCTGATCTTTATGGGTTAAGTGGTTAATTTCAAAGCAAAATTGTTAAATATTTGTACGCTAAGTTGACTTGAGACGGCACTTGAAGATGTATACAAAGCTAAGCAAGCCACAGCTTCCAGTCAAATTAATTGTAAAAATATGTAGCAAAACAATTCTTAGATTCAAATTAGTTGCGATGTAAGAAATATGCTGTGGAATATTTTTAAACTAATTTGACGGGAAACTGTCTAGTTTAAAAAATATTCAACAACATTCCGGTATTAAATTGTTCTAAAATAGATAGATCTGATCTGTCATTCAAGTATCTGATATCAAAATCAATTACGTCCCGGGGTAGCTGATGTCACAATCATAATGACGTCTATAGCTCCATCATGAAGATCAAAAGGACTGTCTTGAGGTGTACGAATTGCATGTCTTTGATTACTATTTAATAAACATTCTGTTGAATATTTTGAAACTAGTTTGAGCTGTTGCTTCAACAACCCCCAGTCCAATTAGTTTCAAAGTATCCATCACCTTACCTGTGATTAAGTACCTTGAAAGTCTGAGTGTGAATTCAGGATTCAACGTACAATATAAATAAATTCTAACACGCTTAAAAACTGGGCAGAGCTTAGCGAGAAATGGATCTCTCCATTGAAACACTGACATAACACTCAAATTTGTTTTTTTAAATTTAATTTTCACATAGAAAATGTAACTTTGCAGACTAAGAGATTATTTTTGAAATTTTACCACTGGAATGAATGGCTTGGTATTCGACCCAGTCATTTCATTGAAAAATGTTAAAAAATAGGCTTCTCTTGGTCTGCACATGGACATTTCTCAAGACAACTGTAGAACCTGTTTTTGGCTGGCTTGAGTGGGTTAACCATTCAGAAGTCTTCATGCATTGCCATTCAGATTAGATTTTATAACCGCATTGGCTATGAAAACTGTGCAGCTGTGAGGTATTACAGTTTGAGTGGCAACCAATTATATTCTATCAAAGCAGGATAAAGCCAAGGTCTCACCAGGGTATTCAGTATTATGCAACACTTCTGCGCTGTCAAATGGAGATTGATTAAAAAAACTAACCAAATTTAATGCAAAAATAAAACTAGAAAAAAGCTTGTGAGTTAAGATTAGGAATGTTCCACAATTTTTAGAGATTTTAAAATGTAAAGGTTGATGCATTTATAACACACCCCCCCCCCCCCACACACCCATCATGAGGTGAAAATAGAAAATTGTTTACATTATGAGGCAAATAGTTACCGCTAGAATACCAAGCTAAGCTTTACCAGGATCTGTTTGTCAGTAAAGGAGAAGGCATTTTAAAATTTAAGGGTGGACCATCCTAACACACATCAGGGCAGTGAATAACAAATCAGGCTCTGTAATGATTTCAAGAGGTACTTATAGAATACCATTCTCTAGTTTTATCACGATCCGTTCATTAATAACAGAGTAAAAATTAAAAATTTTAAGGGTGGGCAACTCTTCTAAGACCATTAGCCAGGACAGTGAATCGAAAATTGAGCGCGGTACTGATGTCGTTACTGACTCATAGAATACAATTCACAATTTTTATCAAAATCTGCTTATAAATAATAGAGTGGCGATTTAAACATATATGGGTCAGTCAGATTCCATCCTTGATTCACCTATATCTAAAACATGAAATGAAAGTCAATGGTTATCCATCTTCACATAAAGCAGTGAATTCCTGTCTAAAAGTCTGAGAATGTTCTTGATTGTCCATACTGCAGACAAGCATGGCCAATAACACGAACATGAGCAATCATTAGAGATCCAAACCAGATCTAAAAATTGGTCCAGTTCAGAAAGACAGACGATTGCATTTTCATCTGACATTTATTAGCTCACCTGGCCAGAATGGCCAAGTGAGCTTATATCATGGCGACCGTCCATCTTCCGTCCGTCTGTCCGTCAACTTTTTCTGTAGAACGCGACTCCTCATTAACAGCTTAGCGGATTTCAACCTAATTTGGCAGGAAGGACCCTAACGATGTAGGCTTCAGAACTTGTATATAGAATTTTGATTAGCCAATTTTTTCGGTGACCACCTTGGATTTAAGACAATTTTGGCAAATAAGATAAAAGCCTACTCCTCAGTAACTTCTTGGCCGATTTCAAGCAAACTGCTGGAAGAATCCTAGACTGGTATGCTTCAGAACTTTTATACAGAATTTTGATCGGTCAATTTTCTCGGCGGCATCTTGAATTTTCTGGGGCAAAAATGGCTCAAAATCGTTTAAAACACTACTCTTCATTAATTGCTTGGGCAATTTTAACCAGATTTGATGTCAAGAATACTAGGCTAATAGGTTTCCGAACTTGTAATTTTAATTTGTAAATTTTTTTGGCAGCCAGCTTGGATTTTCTGAAAATTTCTGGAAATCATTTAAAAGCCTACTCATTAACCACTGGGCGGATTTCAATCAAATTCAGTGGGAAGGACCTTAGAGTAGTATGCTTCAGAATTTGTCTACAGAATTTTTATTGGACAATCTTTTCGGTGGCTATCTTGAATTTTCCGAAAATTGCTAGGAAATTGTTTAAAACGCTACTCTTCATTAACTTCTTGGGCAATTTCAGCTGACTTGGCTGGAAGGTTACTAGGGTTTGAGGTTTCAGAACTTGTATACAGAATTTTTATTGGTCAATTTTTCAGGTGGCCATCTTGGATTTTCTGAAAATCGGTTAAAAGCCTGCTGTTCATTAACCACTGGGCCGATTTCAATCAAACTCAGTGGGAAGAACCCTAGAGTAGTATGCTTACAGAATTTTGATTGAACAATTTTTTCGGTGCCCATCTTGAATTTTAAGAAAATTGGCAGTAAATTGTTTAAAACGCTACTCCTCATTAAATTCTTGGGCAATTTCAGCTGACTTGGCTGGAAGGTTACTAGTGTTGGAGGTTTCAGAACTTGTATACAGAATTTTTATAGGTCAATTTTTCAGGTGGTCATCTTGGATTTCTGAAAATCGGTTAAAAGCCTTCTTCTGTTCATTGACCACTGGGCCGATTTCAATCAAACTCAGTGGGAAGGATCATAGAGTAGTATGCTTCAGAACATGTGTACAGAATTTTGATTCGACAATTTTTTCAGTGGCCATCTTGAATTTTCTGAAAATTAGCGGGAAATTATTTGAAACGGTACTCCTCATTAACTTCTTGGGCAATTTTAGCCAGACTTGACTAGAAGGATACTGGGGTGGGAGGTTTCAGAACGTGTACACAGAATTTTTATTGGTCAATTTTTCCGGCGACCATCCTGGATTTTCAGAAAATCAGTTAAAAGCCTACTCTTCATTAACCACTGGGCAGATTTCAATCAAACTCGATGGGAAGGACTCTAGAGTCGTATGCTTCAGAACGTATATACAGAATTTTGATTGGACAATCTTTTCGGCGGCTATCTTGAATTTTCCGAAAATTGGCAGGAAATTGTTTAAAACGCTACTACTCATTAACTTCTTGGGCAATTTCAGCCAGACTTGACTGGGAGGATACCAGGATGGAAGGTTTCAGAACATTTTGATTGGTAAATTTTTCCAGCGGCCATCTTGGATTTTCTGAAAATCAGTTAAAGGCCTATTCTTCATTAACCACTGGGCGGATTTCAATCAAACAGGGGAAGGACCCTAGAGTAGTATGCTTCAGAACTTGTATACAGAATTCTGATTGGACAATCTTTTTGGCGGCCACTTGAATTTTCCAAAAATTGGCGGGAAATTGTTTAAAACGCTACTCTTCATTAACTTCTTGGACAATTTCAGCCAGACTTGCCTGGAAGGATACTAGCGTGGGAGGTTTCAGAACCTGTATACAGAATTTTGATTGCTCAATTTTTCCGGCGCCCATCTAGGATTTTCTGAAAATAGTTAAAAGCCTGCTGTTCATTAACCACTGTGCCGATTTCAATCAAACTCATTGGGAAGAACCCTAGAATAGTATGTTTCAGAACATATATACAGAATTCTAATTGGTCAATTTTTCCAGTGGCCATATTAGATTTTTCCGAAAATCTTGGAAATTATTTAAAAGGCTGCTCCTCATTAACCGCTTGGCTGATCTTAACCAAAGTCAGCTGGACAGACCCTAGTCTGGTATACTTCAGAACTTATATACAGAATTTTGACTGCTTGATTTTTTTGGGTGGTCATCTTGGATTTTCTGGGAAATAGGAATTCTTAAGACGCTATTCCTCATTAACCCCTTCGGCAATTTAAACCAAATTTATCTGGAAGGATCCTATAGTTGTAGCCTCTAGAAAATCTATTCAGAATTTTGAAAGGTCGGTATTTTCATGGCCACTTTCTCAAACACGCACATGATGTGATACACCACTATATCAACCGCGGTTATCCTGAGAAGGATCTAAAGCTAAACCTCAATAGAGCTCTCACAAACACACGAGAATCATTTCTCTCACCCAAAGCACCACACACCATCCACCAGGATCCAATGCATAATGGATTATCACCCATACAGCAAACTTGCTAAACAAGTAATCCTACGCCATTGGGACCAACTACAGACCAACCCAAAATGTCGCTCCACATTCACAAAACCGCCACTGTTTGGACACAACGAAATCCAACTTTCAAAAACACTAGTCACGGCAAAATTCAGATGCCAGAACGTTTGGCATACAAGGCAGAAGCATCTCCAACTTTTAAGGATCCTATTGTTGTAGCCTTTAGAAATTCTATTCAGAATTTCGATAGGTCAATGTTTTGGCAGCAATCTCTGATTTTCTGAAAGTTTTCCGGACTCATTTAAAAATGGTACTCCTTCAATCAGTAACTCGATTTCAACAAAACTTGGGTAGGCTTCAAAAATATTAAACGAGAGTCTTGATTGGTCAGTTTTTTGGAGGCCATCTTAGATTTTCCGAAAATCATCCATAATTCCTATTTAAATGCAAATGATTTAAATGCCAATGGTCCCGGTGAGCGCCACAGGCCCTTGGGCCTCATGTTTTGACTGCCATCTTGATATTTTTTTTTATTAATATCGGGAAATCGCTTAAAATACTGCTCATTAACTGCTTCGGAAATTTCAACCAGATTTGGCTGGAAGGACTTGTATACAGAATTTTGATTGGTCAATTTTTCCGGCAGCCATCTTCAATTTTTTGTAAATTTAGGGAAATCAGTTAAAAGGATACTCCTCATTAACCACTTGAAAGATTTCAAGCAAACTCGGCTGGACAGCCCATAGTAGTGTGTTTCAGAGCTTGTATACATAATTTGGATTGCTCAATTTGTTCGGCGGCCATCTTAAATTTTCCGGGAAAGAAATGGCTGGAAATCGTGTAAAACGCTACTCATTACCTGCTTGGGCAATTTCAATCAGATGTGACTGGAAGGTCCCTATGGCGGTAGGCATCAGAACTTATAGACAGAATTTTGATTGGTAGATTTTTCCGGTCACCATCTTGGATCTACCAAAGATTTTGGGAAATCAGTTAAAAAGGCTACTCATTTTCAACCAAACTCTGTTGGAAGGACCTTAGGCTGGTACACTTCAGAACTTGTAGTTGTATAAAGAATATTGACTGTTTTTGGTGTGGCCATCTTGTATTTTTGGAAAAATTGGAATTTGTATAAAACGCTACTCATTAATTGCTTTGGCAATTTCAACCAAATTTAGCTGGAAGAATCCTATACTAATAGCCTGTAGAAATTCTATTCAGAATTGTATTACTAATAGCTTGTTAGCTCACATGGCTAGAATGGTCAAGTGAGCTTATGCCATAGCAACTGTCCGTTGTCTGTCCATCATCCATACGTTAACTTTTTCTTTAAACAATGTCCTCTCAAGAACCACTTGACCGGTTGGCAGAAAACTTCCTTAGGGCATAGACATCCAAGTTTATTCAAAAGAAGTCGATTGACGGATTTAACCTGTGGCCATCTTGGATTTTGCACTACTTTTTTAAATGCCTTTTTTTAAATGCCTTTAAAACTCTTATCCACAAACGCTGGCAGATTGATGAGAAGCTCAAGATACATCATCTAGGGCAATAGATGAACCAAACCTGTTCAAAACAGGGCCTTAGATTTACCTTATTTGTTTTCACCGAAAGAAAAAGTTAATGGATGGACAATGGACAGACAAAGAATGGGTGCTATGGCATAAGCTCACTTGGCCATTCTAGCCACGTGGCCTAGCACCAAATTAGCCTTCAATGCATCCATACACCAAGTTTGGCTACTGAATGCGAAAAACTTAAAACCACAGGCCAAATATTTTACTGCTGTTCTAATAGGAAAATTGACCATTAAACTACATTTTATATCAGTAAACTAGGTCAGGCTGGCCTAGTTCTTAAATGGGTGGTAGTTTATGCCTATAGGTACCTACCCACGAAGTTAGAAGACAATAGCTGGAAAAATTATGAAACATCCCAACAAAGTAATATCTTTCGCAATTGTGTCCCATACTGCAGCAAACTTGTAAGGGGCATAAACCGCTGTTTGTCATAGAATTGGACTCATTTTCATAATGGATAGTCAGAGCCAATGAAGTGAGCATCAGAGTTATATACAGCAAGTTGTTGGTGTGGAGTGCGGATGTTTCATGCTTGGCTTGCTCTGAACATTTTTCAGCAATCATCGGTGGATGTGACCCGGTTATCTGCTCTTTTGATGGCAAGTTCTTTGAATCGTTCATTTATTTTGTGCAGTATCTTATTGCAATTCTGTCTTACTTAAGTTTGGTGTTCATTGTGCCCCATATAAATATATGGGGGTTATATAATGTTTGTTTGCCTTGTCGTCCGTTCGTCTGGTCGGGATTTCATTTCCGTGTGATAACTCAAGTTGTACTACAACTATTATCAACAACCTCAGGTGGTAAGGTGTCGTTGCCACCCCGAAGAATCATTGATTTTGGGGTCAAAGGTCAAGGTCACTGTGACCCAATATGACAGAATTAAGGGCATTATGTTGAGTTTCCAGATGATAACTCAAGATCTTGAAGGGATTGTTACCAATCTGGCATGGAAGCTTGTCTTTGCTGGTCCGAAGAACCCTATCGATTTTGGGGTCAGAGGTCACAGTGATCTAATTAATGATGTAATATTGCGTTTCCGAATGATAACTTGAGTTTTATTGAAGGGATCATTACCAATCTGGCATGGGAGTTTGTCCTTGGTTTTCCGAAGAACCCTATCCATTGTACGGTCAAAGGTCACAGTCATGGTGACCTACCGTAATTAATTATGTAATATTACATTTCTGAATGATAACTCGAGGTCTATTAAATAAATGATCGTGACCAATCTGGTGTAGGAGCTTGTCGTTGGTGGTCTGAAGAACCCTATCGATTTTGAGGTCAAATGGTCACGGTCACGGTGACCTAATTAATTATATAATATTGCGTTTCCGGTTGATAACTCGAGTTCTATTGAATGGATCTATACAAATTTTGGGTTGGAGGTTGTGCTTGGTGGAATGGGGCATACTTTAGCACTCTCTGATTGTCAAAGAGTTTTGACTGCTTTGATAAATGTGTAGTCGTAATATTTTCTGTTGTTCAGACAGCTTTGTAACAAGTGGATAATCATCATGATTTCCTTTTTGGGGTATTCCTGGCTATACTGATGTTTTTAGCAGCTGACATTGTCACAAATTTGAGGACTGTTGAGGTCAACAATGACCATGTGATCAATGATTGTATTCTTATGTGATGCCTGGATGGTCTTGCTTTTAGTTAGTTATGAGAGATCATGGTTGATCATTGGGAGTTTTGTTTTGTGTTTTGAATAATTCTCTGTATTAAGCGAGGAAAGTATGGCATTTTACAAGCAATAGTCTGAAAACCTATTTCATCTAATAATCTAATATTTTATTCTCGCACTGATTATTTCCTTTTTTTGCCAGTAAGAAAATTGAGATGGAATGAACAAATACATTTCTGTTAGTGCTATTCGATGATGTACAATGCATGCAAATTATATAGAAATTAATTTTCTTGAGTTCTGGAAAAGAATTCCCATCATAAGATGTTTATTAACGCTTTAACCCTTGTCAAGCGGCAAAAACCAGCTTCTGTAGTAATCATTAGAAAAGTACATTTGCGAACTTAGAGAAGACTATTTTTGAAAATTTACGACTGCAATAACTGTCTGGATAACTGAACTAGTCATTCCAGCGCTATATTTTCAAAAATAAGCTTTTGGTCTGCAAATAAACGTTTCTTTGAGAGAATTCACATTTTTTTATCCAAATTTTAACATTAAAGGATTATAGCATGTTATTTAATTGTCTGCATCATAATTAAAAGGATTTTCAAAATTTTTCCATATTTTATTGGGTCTATGTTTTCAACAAAAATTAGGTAATAGTATTTCAATGGACATTTGATTCATCAAGAACTTATCCAATCTTTAGAGATGTGATCTATTAGCATCCGGTCTGCATCGTACTTAAATTGACTTTCAAATATTTTCCTAATTTTTATGTGGTTTGGATTTAGCTTATTTTACAACAAGAATTAGGTAAATGTTAAAGTTTTTCAATAGACATTTAATTCATCAATGGTTTAGCTGATTTCAATAAAAATGTGTTCTGTATCATTATTGCATTGAGTTTGTATCATAATGAAAATGAGTTTAAATTTTCGCCATACTTTTTCCTGCTTTGGACTTTACTTCTGGATGATTTGAAGTAGAAGAATGTTAAAGTTTTCAATAGACATTTGATTCGATTTTTTGAAATTAAATCCTTATTTTAGGACACTGCCACAGGTGATGTGTGGTGCACGAAAACCCCCGAAAAAGCTCGACACATCTAGTTTTGTAAATTTAAAACTCGAAAGACTGGTTCGATAAAGCCAGTCATTCCAGTTGTAAATTTTCAAAAATAAGCTTTTCTTGGTCAGCAAATGGACATTAACCCTTTCACCGATGGATTCCCCATATCTCATTTTCAAGACACCCTACAAGAACGCTATTGCATATTTTGAAATTAATTTGACGAATCCATTGCTGCCTAACATTGCTGCCTTAGCCAACAACTGCTTCCAACCAAATTAATTTCAAAATACTGAACAGAATACTTTTTGTATCGTAAATAATTTACTTTTTGTCGGTGAGAGGGTTAAAAAAGCACATATTTTAATCTTTGTGCCAATTAAAGTGTTAATAACGTGATGACAGATCACATGAATGTCCATTCATTGTAAACATGCGCTTGGTCTCTTGAGCATATGCTCTGCAATGTGACCTCCGGGCATGGCAGGAGTGAAATTATGCACATTTTATTGGTATGCTGCATATGACTCACAGAGAGTAAGCAATGATGTCATAACATGACTCATGTGTCATCATGCCACACATATTGTTGGTTCTGCGTAAGCAGATACAATGTGGCACAAATATCCTCTCCTCCCCCCCCCCAACCCTCCACCACACACCCTCTGCCAATAAAAACAAGTACAATGTGCTATGGTTGACCCTTTAACCCTCATATCAGCCAAGAATAGCTTCTGCAATAGTCTTGAGAAATGTGCATTTGCAGACGAAGAGAAGACTATTTTTGAAAATTTACCAGTGAAATGACTGGCTCGGTTATCGAGCCAGTCATTCCAGTGGTAAATTGTCAAAAATAGTCTTCTCTTGGTCTGCAAATGGACATTTTCTAAAGTTTAAGGGTTAAAGGGTTAAATGACAGCCTGCATTGGCGGAAATGGGGCCGTGTGTGTGCGCGTGTGTGTGTGTGTGTGTGTGTGTGTGTGTGTGTGTGTGTGTGTGTGTGTGTGTGTGTGTGTGTGTGTGTGTGTGTGTGTGTGTGTGTGTGTGTGCACGTGTGTGTGTGTGTGTGTGTGTGTGTGTGTGTGTGTGTGTGTGTGTGTGTGTGTGTGTGTGTGTGTGTGTGTGTGTGTGTGTGTGTGTGTGTGTGTGTGTGTGTGTGTGTGTGTGTGTGTGTGTGCACGTGTGTGTGTGTGTGTGTGTGTGTGTGTGTGTGTGTGTGTGTGTGTGTGTGTGTGGTGTGTGTGTGTGTGTGTGTGTGTGTGTGTGTGTGTGTGTGTGTGCACGTGTGTGTGTGTGTGTGTGTGTGTGTGTGTGTGTGTGTGTGTGTGTGTGTGTGGTGTGTGTGTGTGTGTGTGTGTGTGTGTGTGTGTGTGTGTGTGTGTGTGTCTGGCTTATTTTGTTTTGGAAACATAATTATTTATGAGCTGTACTGTATACAGCAACAGGTTACATTCAAAGTACTTTAACTTTTAGTTGAGGAATGTCCATTTACTCGACAAGATAAGAATATTTTTGACAATTTACAGCTGGCTCCATAAAAGAGACATTCATTTCAGTGGTACATTTGTTAAAAAATCGTCTTTTTTGGCCTGCAGATTCAATCATAAAAAGGCTAATAGCATACATGTAGCTTTCTCATGGTAATGATAGAATTTGTAGTATCCGCTGTGTCTAGCTAAAGGTGTTAATTACAGTGTAAAAAATTGTAAATTAACAAGCCCTAATTATCCTATAATCACAATTATTCTAAAACCTGCCTTCACCTGCTCATCAAAGGGACATGATTAGGATGTAAGGCATTAATGTAATCATGCCTCACAGTATTAGCAGGTGATTAATTAATGCTAACAATGATTACTTTTAATCCACCCACGCACTCAAATGGAACAGATATGATGTTTTAGCACAAGTTTTATGCTCAGACCATTGAAATTCTGACTGATAATTTTAAAAGCAATATGGCTGAAAGTTGTTGCTGGCTATGGTAGCAGCAAGATTTTAGTAAAATTATTTTTAGGCATAGTCAGAATTTTTCAAATTTAGTTTCAGTTCACTCAGAAGGAAAATTATTACACAGTTATTCAGGTTTGAAACAGTAAGCATAGATTTAGATTGCTTAAGCCTCGCATTGCAATAATTAACCAATGAGAGCCTCTGATATGACCAGGTGAATACTCATTTTACTAGACTACACAGAACTTTCCACACCTGTGACGGTTAACAAGACAACAAAAGTATCATATATCCTTCATTCTTTATACCCGGGCCAAAAATTGACCAGGTATTATGTGATGGTGCCGGCCGTGTGGATGGGAAGGCAGCAGAGTGGTTTCCGGTTGATAACTCCGTTGCCCTTTATCGGATATCTTTGAAACTTCATAGGATGGTTGGACTAGATCTGAGAAAGAAACCTATCAAAATTGACAATGATACGAAATCCAAGATGGCAGCCACCGGCGGTCATCTTGAAAATTAGTTTCTGTACCATAACTCCATTTCTGTATAGCAGATCGCTTTGAAACTTACTTATAGGGTGGTTGGACTAGGTCTGGAGAAGAAAGCTATCGAAATCGCCAATGATCCAAAATCCAAGATGGCTGCCAGTCATCAGCAGATATCTTGAAAATTGGTTTCCTGATGTTAACTCAGCATTTATCGGATCGTTTTAAACATGATAATGGGTGGGTGGACTAGGTCTGGAGAAGAACCCTATCGAAATCGATGATGAAGGGTGGCCATCTTGAAAATTGGTTTCCAAGCAATAACTCCATTACTGTTTATCGGATCGCGTTGAAACTTCATAGGATGACAGGACTGGGTATGAGGAAGAAACTTACCTAAATGGGCGATGATCCGAAATCCAATATGGTTGTCAGTGACCGGCGGCCATCTAAAAAATGGGTTTTCGAACGACAACTCCATTGACCGCCTAGCGGATCACTGAAATTTAATAGGATGACTGGTCTAGGTCGAAGGAAGAAATCGCTATTTTCTGATAGCTCTCATTCATTGGTTTGTCATCATGGCGGGGTATTATGCGCTATTTGCAGAGCTCTTGTTTTCTTTAAACTTCTTCTCATGTACCCACCAGGCTGGTTTCGACCAAAATATTAGATCATATAAACTTGTCTTTCATCCTGGGTAATATTTCTTGATATGAACACGTGTAATGTCAACGAAAGATTTTCATTGGTACAATAATGCATAAGAAATGGTTTCAAGATTTTCATTGGTACAATAATGCATAAGATATGGTTTCATTGGTTAGATAATGTGTAATAATCTCATATACCCTGTGACACCGAGAATGTTTCCTAGCGACGAGGACAGCGACAATGTAAACAAGACGGGATACGTTATGTCGAGTTAAATTTTATAATATATATACTATCTAGTTATAAAATACGTTTGTAAATTTGCAAGATAGATGCAGAAATTGTAAACGCTGGATTAAAAGTAATTTCAAGTCCGAAATAACGATGTTTGTTTGTCATTATTTTTGTGGCGCAATGATCAGAACTTTTGGCAAGGGATACATCACCGCGAAGAAAACGAACACGGAAAAATGGTGCGTTCAAACAGATTTCAGCTATCGACTTAATTGGAAAACTTGTTTATATGATAAATAAAATCTCAAACTCTGTCCACATGTAATATCACTATTATCGACATCATCGTAAATTATATCATTGCACTCGCTAAAGCTCGTGCTATGCGATAATTTTTTACTTGGTTGACAATAGTGATAGTAAATGGCATACACAGATTCAGATCCTGTATATCCCATATTTATGGTGGAACTTACTTTTTATGTGTTTATATGGATATATTCATGTACATTGCACAATTTTGGTGACCAACCGTATACATACCAGTATATGAGTTATATTGAAAATTCCCCCATTACAGTAATCAAGTCGTCTCTGTGCTTGTGTTGGTAGTCATGTCTAAACACTGGGATTTCCACAAAATGGGCATTGACATGCCTTCTACACAATTAAATGCTAAATGATCCTAGATGTACTCCACCAGGCCAGTTGCTTGAAGATGAGCTATTACTAGTGAGCCTACTGCTTGCAGACACCAAGCTGAGAGAGTACAAGTCAAGTCAGTGAAGTCTATAAAGTTTGAGATATCAATTGGCTCCCCACAGGGAGATGGTCTATCTCCTGTGCTTTGCACCTGTTACCTTGCTGCTGTATTGAATTCTGGGCGGGAAAGTTAAAACCCCTTGGTGAACTTCTCCCAATAGCTGTGAGCAAACTAAAAATTGAGAATCTCTATGAATGAATACAAAACAGTGTTCCACATATACCTACCTACAAAGACTGAAACTAAATAAAATGATGATCCACTTCGTGGCGGTGAACCATGGAGGATAAGTAAAATCCTGGGCTCACTGCTTTGCAGTACTGCTGACATTGCTCCACACTGCCTCATGGGAACATAACTTTCCAGTCTTTCTGGAAGCTATGGATTCGTAGACCACAGATTCCCTTGATAAAAGACTATGTTTATACAATGCAACCTGCATATCCTTGATACTGTATAACTGTAACAGCGGGGCATCTCCAAAGACAGCTCTAGACAAACTCAATGCCTGCCACCGCAAACACCTATGCACCATCACTGGACACCGATGGCCAGACAGCATAATTTCCAATGATACACTATACAAGATGTGTAAAATGTCGGCGCTGTCTGTAAAAGTCGGCCAGCAAAGATGGTCCATGTTTGGTCATGTGCTAAGGATGGCAGAAGACACACCAGCACAGAGAGCCTTGGAATTCGTCCTACTCGGAGCCAGCAACTACAAAGCCAGGAGAGCACGTCATTGCATAAACCTGCTAAGCGTGCTACGAGATGACCTCAAGAAAGCGGGACTCGGTAACCCTCAAGTCAAGAATGGACCTGAGGAAGCTAAGGAATTCAGCTGAGGGCAAGACACAGTGGGCAAAAGCGAAGGACTGTAGGATGTTCCTACTACTACAGCCGCAGAATACAGTAATCATACATAGTAGTGTGTAAGCTGGACATATTTTCTAATCCTTATGATGAGGGTGTGTGGAGGAGTTTCATTGTATATATGCTATGTTGTCACTTACTACGTTTCTATGGTGTCTTTGTTTTTATTGCTTGGAAATATTTATATTTGTTTACAGATTTTGTGCCAATAGACGATTCATTTTGCATTCAGTATAGCACATGTTTTCTTAGACTTAGATAAATTTGCAATCTGACATCGGTATTCCATGAAAGGAGATCAATGCTGACTTTCTGCACAGATATTGAATTTACTTCACGGACAGTGGCTCTATATCGCATGCACAATCAATCTTAATCAATTCTTTCATAAATTGTGAAGTTTTATCTTAACCCTTTAACACTCATATCAGCCAAAAGCGGCTTCTACAGTGGTCTTGAGAAATGCCCATTTGGAGACCATAAGACTATTTTTGAAAATTTACCACTGGAATTACTGGCTCGGCTATCCGAGCCAGTCATTCCAGTGGTAAATTTTCAAAAATACTCTTCTCTTAGTCTGCAAATTGACATTTTTTATGAGATTGAAATTTTCTTGAACAAATTCAAGGGTGAAAGGGTTAACTAGCCGTCTCACTTCCAATATAACCATTAATCGACAGCCTGTATAATGCTTAATAAATTAAATTTTCATGTCCACCTATCTCTCCATTCTCTTTCCTTTCCTACCTTTATCTTTAATCAGCTTTCCCTCTATCTCTCTCCATTGTCTCTCAATCACTCGCTCGCTTTCAAGCATGCACACATGCACATCCCTCAAGTGTCATAGCAGTCTCGCTCACTCAATATGTCTCTTTCTTTTTCTGCTTTTTATCCTCCCGGTCTGGAAGACGGGGTTGATATAGCAATCAGCATGTCCATCCGTCTGTCTGTCCGTCCATCGGTCCTCATCTTGTCAACGTAACTCCTCCTAGAGGTCTCAATGGATTAACTTTAAATTTTGTCCACATTATCTGTATCATGTGCATATGCTTTTTTCACAGCAAAAAAATTATTCACTGCAGAGTTATCCCCCTTTAAATATCTTAAAGCTGATACATAAACTACATTGTCAATCATTTCTTGTCAACGCAACTCCTACCGTTGTTATTACACCACAAAAACATCTTGACCGTTCAATCACTACTTGCTAGATCAAATAATCTGCGTTTAGCCACCAGAATAAGATTTTTATGCTCACTTACATACCCCCTTATGCCTATACCATCACCATGCATACCCTTAACCGGGCTACTGGTAGGGTCTTCCCCCGCATAAGCCCTGATAGAGACTGGCACCAGTCTGTACTCACTTCTTGGTGATGCCTGTCACTAAGAATGCCCGTGCACGCGCAAAAAATCCCAAATAGGAAACCGATTCACTTCTCAAATATTCTGCAAGCAGAACAGTTGACCTGCTATCCAGCTTAAGTTTTTATAGCTATGCACTGAAGTTCAGCTACATATTTACGAGTTACTGATACAGGAATCATGCCTACAATGAAGTCTATTTTCCCTAAGTTACTTAGTGGTGTTTTTTAGGTTTTTAACTCTGGTTTATGAGTTACCGGTTTTCATGTCAGTACCCCCATTTTCGACGTATTCTATACAATGCCTAATATACTACCGTCATTCAACCATGCTTTAAAAACCCTTATTACTCACTTATTTTATACTAGTTTAGTGCCTACATGAAAATATTCTTACGAATCTTTGTGAATTCCTTTGTACTTTCAACGAGATTTTAAATCCGGTTTTTTCCGCCTTTTGTATAGAGGCTTTGTATTCTTTAGCTGATTCTCCTATCTAGAGAAATCTTATTAGGTTTTTTTGGAGCTGTTGCTTCATTCTCCTATTTATTTTAAATTTAGGAGTTAGTATTATCTTCTGAGAGAGGGAAGTGTATTTCCACCAACTGCGATCGGCAACATGCTAAAGAGTTTGGGGACACGTCTGTCAAAAGTGTACCTCTTGTACCCCGCTCAAAATGTGTGGGATATGCAAGGCTTTGGTTATTTCGAAAGCTTTTTTCAAGGATTTTACGACCAAGCCCGTTTTGCCTTCCGATCGCTCCCCCTCTGTTGCTGATAAATCTAAGTCAGTCTCATTTGATGAGAGTTCCACTGTTTCGTCTGCGCCAGCAACGGAGGGGGGAATCTTCCTCCTCGAATTCCGAGTCCTTTGCGAATGTTCTTACAAAATCACTAGACGAGCGGATTTCTTCGGCCATTCGTGCTTCTAAAGAGGATTCGTCTGAATCAGACGACAGTCGTAAGTCTTGTGGCCGTACTCGCAAGAACAGGAAACCCATGTCCCTCACGACTAGGCAGGAATTACGTTCACTGAAATCTAAGTCTAAAGAGTCTTAAGAAAAAGCGTGTCAAATTGACTTCCGGTAAGTTTCAGACTAAAGACCACATAAGCCTTGAGGGGGGTGGGGTGGGGGGTGGCCATTACCCTCATGCAGTGTCGTCGGTGACGGAAGTTACCGATAATGCATCCCATGCAAAGGTTCATTTCTCTGTTATACCTATTGCCAGTAATGTTAAGAGATGGCTGATCTCTATGTCCGCTCCCGTTATTGCTCCTGGCTTGTCCGGGCAAGCGGGTTCTAAATCTGATATGTCTTCTGGTTTGACCGGATATGAGCTCTGTGATCATTTCTGGCTTGGCTGGATATCCGGGGTCTCATGATCATCTGGCTCTTTCGTCTTCCGTTTCCGGTAACGGCTCATCCGTTTACAGTTTAAGAGGTGCTTTTCCTAGTCTGTTAGATCCGGCCAAGCATCCGCCTGCCAGTTCCGGTTCCGGTTTTTCCGCTTCTGTTTCTGGTTGTAGTGTAGCTGCTTCCGGTCTGAGAGATGCTTTTCTGGGTCTGTTAGATCCTGCTAAGCATCCGACTTCTGTTTCCGGTTCCGGTTTTGCTGTATCCGCTTCCGGTAGTAGTGCTTCCAGTTTTAGAGGTGCTTTTCCGGGTCGGTTAGATCCGGCTAAGCATCCTACTTCTGTTTCCGGTTTATCAGTTTCTACTGGTTCTCCTTCTGGGAGTTATTTTCGCGCATCTGGTTATGAGTTGCCTGATCGTTCAGATTCTTCTAATAGGTTACTTTTTTCGGATTCGCCCTTGTTTTCTCAGGAATTGATTTTGGACAATAATAATAATTTGGTTAGATCTGACTCAAATTATTTTCGCACTCTCCCAGATCAGGTTTTAGCTAGTCAGGATTTTGATCATTCTTTCTCAGTCGGTTTCCGTGGTATCTTCTGATTTTGTCCACCCTCCTTTCGTGATGTGTTATCTCATGTTCCCTCCTCTGTTTCTGGGCCTTCTCATTCTTCTTCGTTAGTTAAGGGAGATAGTTTTCTTCTTCCTCTTCTTCGTTTTCTGCTCGAGATTTTTCTTCTAGTCGTGTTTCCAAATCTTCCTCTCTTTTTCAGTCTTCGACTCCCTCCTCCTCCAGGTTTTTCTCACCTTCTGTTCATCCTAATCCTGTCTCTTCGGACCATGTTTTCGCGTCCTCTTCCTCCTCTCTTCATTCTAATTCTTCTCCTTTCTCATCCTCTTCTTCTTCATCTTTTGATCATCTAGATCCTATTGTGTCTCTCCGGAATTAGAATTCCAAATTGTTGACTCCGTTTTAGACTTCTCTTTGTTTTCTGTAGTCCATGATTCCTCGCTCAATCGCTCTTTTGTTTCAGCTAGATTCCCTATTCTATCTAGATTTTTTGCGAGTGGTTTAGGTTCATATTCTTTATCCTATAGTCAGAGAAATGATGTTGATTACATTCCTTCTGATCAGGTTTCCTTGGTTTCGGATCCCTTATCTGGTCTGCTCCTTTTAATTCTAGAGGTTTAGGTTCTCCTTCCTCTTTGAGGAAGTTTGATTCATTAGCTTCTTTGGATTCTGAGCTTTGCCCTCCTCCTTCTCCCTTACATTCTTCCGCTAATCCTATTCCTAGATAGGTCGGCCAGGGATCTGAGGAGGTTTTACCCGATCATGGCCTCTTCGGATGATTGGTCCTCGACTCAGCAATGCATAACTTCTTGTCTGTCTCTCCCTCTTCAGGATGAGTTTTCGATTGACCCACCTTTTGGGCCCGCTCTTTCCTCTTCTGATCTTTCTTCTTGTTCTCCTCGTGTTCTTCCAGTCGATAACTTGGTAATCGATATGTTAGACTTTTATGTGAATGAGGTTCAATCGAAGGTATTTTCTTTGACTCCTAAGATAGATTCTCCAGTTCAGGTTCCCAAGGAGGATTTTCTTAGAGTGGCCTCTGCTCAGTCTCTTAATGGTCCCACTTGGTAGGCTTTCGTCAAATTTGAAGGATTCCGCCAAGGTTGAGTCTTCTTCGAACCTTTTTAGATGGGAGTCTGTATGTAGGGCACAGATTAAATCTGCTAATTTTCAAGCTCTTCTTTCGGAAGCTGTCCTTAAGGCTCAGGAGAGAGGTGATCAGGTACCTCATGAGGTTTTTCGTTCTCTGGCCGACGCCTCTAGAGGCTCTTTGAACTCAGTTTGTAGGTCGTTAGGCGTCATTACCTCTAAGAGAAGAACTAGAAAGCTGTCCGAGGATAATGTTTCGAATAGTCTTAGGAGTAATCTTATATCGGCTCCTCCCTTTGGCCTGGATATGTTTGGTTAAGTGTCTTCCAATATTCTTCGGGCTGAATCGGACCGTCTTAGACCCGCCAGGGATCTTCGAGATCAGATTTCTGTTTTGAAGCCTTCCGCGAAGAGACACTTCCTCTGTTAAGAGTCCTAATTCCTCCCCCAAGAGGAAGAGTCTCAGGCCTGATGAGTTTGGCGCTTATCCTTCTAGGATAATTACCAACTCTAACCTTTCTTCTGGTTCTCAAGCCTGATCCACGGAGGACGATCGATTTGACTCCATTTCTTCGCATCGTCCTAGATCCCAAGTCCAGCAGGCCCCTCCTTATTCCCGTGGACCTAGATCTAGTTCTAGAGGTCGTTCCTTTAGAGGTTACCAGAGTAACAGAGTTTGAAGGGATGGCTTTAGCCCGGGTAGACCTATCCCTTCCTCTTTTCCCAGTTTTATCCCTTTCTCTTCCCTTGCCTTTGGATCCGTCGGTGCAATCCCTTTTTCCCAGCGTGCCAATAGGTGGGCGCCTGTCTCTGTTTTGGGAGACTTGGTAGGCCCTCCTGGACTCCTGGCTCATAGATCAACTCCGCTGTGGTTACGCACCTTCCTGGATCTCTCATCCTCCTCCTCTGTTCTTCCTTCCCAAGTGGACTCCAGTTCCTTCCAACCCAGAGAAGCGGGAGGGGGGGGGAGCTTTAGATTACGAGTTGGAGTCGATGATTTTAAAGAAGGCCATAGAAGAGGTTCCCCTATGGAGAGTAGACCCGGGCTACTACTCAACTCTTTTCCTTGTCCGCAAGAAGACGGGTGGATGGCGTTCGATCATCAATCTGAAAAGGTTAAACCTTTTAATCTTAACTCCAAAATTCAAGATGGAGACCATCTCTCAGATTATTGCCAATCTGAGTCCAGGCATGTGGAGCCTTCCATAAAACCTAAAAGATGCCTACTTTCCTGTTCTCATCCACCCTTCATTCCGAAAATTCTGCTTTTAAAGGTCGGGTATGGCAATTTTGAGCCATGCCTTTCGGCCTGACCACACACCCTTTCTTCTTCACTCATCTAGTGTCAGCCATGGCAGGAATCTTACACCGTCGTTCTATCCACCTTCACGTTTATATAGATGATTGGTTAGTAAAAGTAGAGTCTTTCTCAATTCTATCAGGAATCATTCCAGCGGTCTGCAGTCTGGCATGCAGCCTAGGTTGGATTTTAAATCTAGAAAAGTCAAGCTTAGTTCCCTCTCAGCTTTTCACCCACCTAGGTATTTCATTCGATCTGGCTCTGGGTCTAGTTTTCCCTTCAGACCTAAGAGTAGAAGCCATCTTAGTAGCGATGGAAATTCTGTCTTCCTCTTCCATGGTCAGAGCCAATTTCATTCTCTGAGTGATAGGCTTGATGGTCAGCATCGAGAGTATCATTCCTTGGGCGGCGCTGATGAGGCCTTTCCAAATGTACCTAATGTCCCTTTGGAAACAGTCAGTTCACTCCATTTACCATCATATTCCAATCAGAGAACACCTAATTCCCCATCTAGATTTTTGGAAGGATCATTCTCTGCTTCTGTTGGGTGTCCCTCTGGTCAAGTCTTCTCCTCAGGCGATTATCTTCACAGACGCTTCCCAAGAGGGATGGGGAGCGGTCTGGGATTCCCTGTCTGTTTCCGGCCTTTGGTCCCTGGAGGAGTCAACATTCTGGAGCTGTGGGCTGTCAAGAAGGCCTTCCTCTCATGGTCGGATTGAGTGAAAGGCCTCAAAGTCTCGATTCGATCGAACAATTCAACAGTGGTCACTGATATCAACAGAGGGGGACACGAGGTCATCCCTCCTTTGTCTGGAAGTGTGGAACCTCCTCTTGTGGTGCCGCAAAAATCAAATTTTTCTAGTGTCCTCTCACGTTCCAGGCAGTCTGAATTTTCTTGCGGACCAACTGTCTCGACCCAACAAGTTTTCACACACAGAGTGGCAGATAAAGAGGTCGGTTGCCAAAGCGATCTTCCAGCTTATGGATCGTCCCCACGTAGATCTTTTGGCGACCTGTCTGAATGCCCAGATCTCCTCTTTCATGTCTCCTTTTCCGGACAATCAAGCGTTGGCTGTGGATGCCCGTTCTCAGTCCTGGACAGGAATGTTCGCTTATACATTTCCTCCAACAGTCCTGATTCCTTTGGTCTTGGGGAAGGTCAGGGACCAGATCTGCAAAGTTCTTCTTCTTCTTCTTTTCGATCGCTGGTATCACACTTGGAGAGCCGTTCTCAAGATGAAATCTGTGGTTTTCTGCAGTTCTTCCACAGGCCCATACAGCTTTTCAAGAATAGAGGTTGACAAAGGCCAGATCTCTTCTCTCAGCAGCTGATACGTACTGCAACATTGAAGTATGTGCTCTGTGGTCTGTTCTGCTTCTCCACAAGGACAAGCGGGCGATGTCGTAAGGTGGAACCGCCTGTACATGTGTTGGTTTAGTCTGTTGTGTCCAGTTCTGAGACGAAAAATGGTCACTTGCTCTGGCCTCGAGAGATGATGGTAGGCATCTTCTGATTGAGGTGTTCTATAGAGGGACTTAATGATAGTCTTCATCTCTGTATGGGTAACCATGTTTTCTGTCTGATTCTCTTCTGCACCCACCTTTGCCATCTTGTCTGCTTCCTCATTTCCTTGGACTCCACAGTGTGAGGGGATCCACTGCAGTGCTATCCGAAAGCATTTGATGGTTTGTAGTGCTTCTTCAAGTTGTGGCAGCTTACCTTTGGTGATAGCCTCAAGGACGGAGCGGGCATCAGATAAAAAGACAATCTGTGCAATAGGGTCTGCTGTTCTGCTGATGGTATTAGCTGCATGAACCAGTGCTTCGACTTCAGCTCTGTAGTTTGTGCAGTGTTTGCCTGTCGGTATTGCAGCTGACTCATGTTGTCCGTTTGGATACTGTATGTGCAGTCCGGCACCTCCGCTCCTAATTGCATCTTTGGCTGATCCATCTGTGTAGATCCTTATCCATGTCTCCTGAGGGTACATTTCTTCCAGCATGGCTAGGGTCAGGGCCTTCTTGCTCACATCACTGTGTTCATTTTTGGTTGTGAGATGAGGTACTGTGGTGCGAATAGCTATGCTCTCTAGTTTGTTTTCCCAGGGTGGAGGATCAAGGGTGTGGTTTGGATCTTCTATTTGTGCTGGCAACATCTCTTGGTGTTTCCTTTGAAGTGCTTTTGTCTCTTTCACAAAACTTGATCTTTTAAGTCTTCCTGATGACAGCTGTGCTTGCCTGATCTTCATCGGGTGGTTATTGAACGATTTGAACTTTGCAGCTTGGATCAGTGCTTTGCATTCCCTTCCTTTGCTAAGTGGGGGAATGCCTGCTGTCTGCTCCATTTTTTCTATTGGTGTTGATCTCATTCCACCAGTGATGATGCGCAGTGCCTGGTTTTGTACTCTGTCGAGGTTCTGTTGATGAGATTTAGCTGTTGTCATCCATGAGCTGGATCCATACTCAAGGTGTGGTCGTACGGCACCTAGGTAGATGGTCTTGAGGATCCTTTCATTGGCACCCCACTTTGTTCCTGCCAGCTTCCTCATGATGTTTAGCTTTCTTCTGGCCTTTGCCTCTGCATTCTGGATGTGCTCCTTCCATGTTAATCTTCTGTCATATGTGACTCCCAGGTATGTCTGCTGGTCCTCGTATTCGAGTGGAGTACCGCCCAGTGTCAGATTGCCAACCTTGGTTTTGGTGGACAGTGTGAATAGCATGGCTGATGATTTTCTTTGTTGATGGTAATACACCAGCGATTGGCCCAAGCTGTAATTCTGTCCAAGGCGAGCTGCATTCTGTACGTGGCAGTCGTTGTGTACTCCTCAGTGCACCAGATTACGAGGTCATCTGCATAGAGGGCTGCTTGGATCCCATTGGGCAGCTCTGCTACAATGTCATTGATGAAGAGTATGAACAGAGTAGGTGATAATACTCCGCCTTGTGGCACCCCTTGTCTCAGCAATACATTCTGTCCAGATTGTCCATCCACCAGCACCCTAGCTCTGCGATTGTGTAGGTATGACTTGGTCCATCGGAACATGTTGCCACCGATGCCTGTGCGCCAGAGCTTCACGAGGAGGCCATCCTTCCACACCTTGTCAAATGCTTTCTGCAGATCGATAAAGGCAGCTAGCATCACCTTCTTGGCTTGAAAAGTGTCCTCTATGACCTGTGCAAGATGTGTTGTTTGATCTTCTGTGCTCCTGTATCTTCTGAATCCGGCCTGCTCTGAAACTATAATGTTCTCTGACTCCAGGTACCACTGCAACCGCTGGTTGATGATGCGCTCCATGGTCTTGCATATGCAGCTTGTAAGACTGATAGGACGGTAGCTCAGCACTTTCGTCTTGTTCTTTCCTTTTTTCAGAATAGGAGTCATTCTGGCTTCCTTCCAGCACTGAGGAACCTCTCCATTGGTCCAACTGAGATTAAAGATGTCTAGCAACTTGCGAAGAGATGCATTACCAAGGTGTTGGATCATTTCATTCGTAATGCCATCTGGCCCGGGAGATTTCTTCTTTTTCAGTTGGCGGATAGCCTTCTTCAGTTCTGTTAAACTAATGTCAACTTTCATTGCATCGTGAGTGTTGGTGTCTGTTCTTTCCTTTTGCTCTTTTCTAACCTCCCTTTGACGCATTCGTGGTATAGAAATGTTGCTTTCTTTTGCATATGCCTTCGCAAAGGCATCTGCAGCCATCTTTCCTGACAGTGTTTGTCCATCTTCTTCAAGAGTAATCTTCTCTCCCCCGACACCCTCATCATTCAGTGCTTTAGTCAGTCTCCATAGTTTTGTGGTGTCTCTCTCTAAATTAAACCCTGCCGTCTTTTCCCTCCAGCTTCTTCTTTTGGCCTCCAGCTTGGTCTTTAGATACCTGGCTTTAGTTTGTTGTAGCGTGAAGTGGTTTTCATGACAGGGATTACCCTCTGCATCTTCTCTGGCCTTGTCTAGTTTATCATGTGCTGCTTGCAGTTCTGTTGTCCAGTAGGGGCGGTAGTTTTTCCTGAACCCTCGAGGAATCGCTTCATTGGCAGCCTTGAGGATACTTGAATTAAATTCCTTTACCACATTGTTGATGTTTCTCCCTTCTACTGCTATATTATGGGTAAGCTCATTGGAACGAATGCCGAACAGACTCCAATTTGCCTTTTTGTAGTTCCACCTTGGATGTTGAGGTGAACTGGTCGAAATACTTCCAGAAAGAGAGAGGAGGACTGGGCGGTGGTCGCTTCCTCCTAACTGCGATCCGACCACTCTACTGAGGTTTCTGTGAATGTCTTCTGTACAAAATGCCACGTCTGGCGTTGTTGTCGAGTGCCATCGGCGCGAGTAGAAGGTAGGCTGATCTGTGGGATCGTTGACAAGTAAAAGGTGCTTTTCATCTTACCATGCTTCAATGTCTTCTCCTCGTTTATCAAGTGTTCTGTATCCCCAGCTCTGGGACTGGCTATTAAAGTCTCCCGCAATGAGGAAGTGGCAGTCCGGGACCTGGATTGTGTCAAGTGAGAGATTCTTGTCATTAGGGCAGTAATAATTGACAATTTCAATCACAGAGTTGCTGGTTGTTACCTTGATCTTGATATATTCTGCCTCTTCCATAAAGGTTTTGATCTGGCTGGCGTTCACGCTGTTTCGGACCAAGGTCATCACCCCACCTTTCTTTCTTCCTCTTCGATCACACCGGAAAATCTGGTAACCTCTGATCTTAAATGGTTTTCCTTCTTGCAGGTGTGTCTCTTGAATGCAGCAGATATCAATGTTGTTTTCGTACAGGAACTGTTCGAGCTCTGATTTCTTGTTGGTAACCCCTTCTGCATTCCAGTGCATGATGTTGATACTGGGGTTCTCTTTGGGTTTGGTCTTCTCTTTCCGTTGGCCAGTAGCTCTCCATCCTCGTCCCCTGGCTCCACAAGACGAGTTGATGGGACCTCCAGTAGCTGAGGGTGGGCTCCTTCGAGGCACGGAGCCCGGCGCTGCACCCGCCTGGCGGATCCTCACAGGGCGAGCACCATTTCGATTGATTCGATCTCCAAGTGTAATTTCATTAGCGTTGTGCATAATGCTCTGGTTAGCCCCTCCAAATGTCTGGATTGACAACCAGTGGGTTACACCCCTGCGCCACGTTGAGGCCAAGCATATAGTCTTAAACAGGGGCAAAGTTCTTCTGATAGCTTCCTTTTGGCCAAAGCGGATCTGGTTTGTAGATCTCCTCGATCTCCTGGTAGAGTTCCCTCGTCTTCTTCCAGTCTCGCCAGACCGTCTATCTCAAGTACGGGGCACGTGTCTTCATCCAAACCCAGTAATTTTCAGTCTGTGTGTTTGGAGAATATCGAGTGTTCGATCTCTGAGATTAAATTTTCTGCAAGATCTCAGGAAATTATTGATTCTGCCAGGAGGGAGTCGACCCGCAGTGTTTACAAGGACGACTTAAAATTTTTGGAGAATGGTGTGCAAACCATGGTTTCTTGCCCGATTCTGTTTCTATTTCCCAAGTGTTAGACTTTTTATCTTATCTCTGAGACTCTTTACAGTTGTCTGCTAACACTGTCAGAGGTTATAGATTTTCTTTGGCATCTTCGCTTCCTTGCCTGTTGAATGCGAATGTTAAAGACACAAAGATTCTTAATGGTTTCATTAGAGGTTTAGGCAATAGTCATCCTCCAATAGCTAAACCTTTGCCTTCCTGGAATCTGGCTCTGGTTCTTCAGGTTTTCGCAGGCCATCATTTTGAACCTATCTCTTCTATTAGCTTGAAACCTTTAACTTAAGACCGTTTTTCTGGTTGCATCTGCTTCTGCTAGAAGACGATCCAAAATTCATGCTTTTTCCGCCAAAAAGGACAGGTTTATCGAGTCTGGGGACGGTTTAGTCTTATATCCTAGAAGGGATTTTTTATCGAAACACAATCTAACCGTTACCCAGCTAAGCCGATTATTTTAAAATCTTTAACCTCCTTTTTGCCGTCTGACAGATTTTGGTGTCCTGTTAGAGCTTTAGAAAAGTTTACAAGCGTCGTACTGATTTTAAGAGATCCGATCCATCTCATTTCTGGCTTCTGTATGCGGAGGAGGTACCCAGACCAGTCTCTAAGGCCACTATTTCCAGATGGATTTGTGAGACCATCCGTCTTTGTTATGAGATTGCGTCTCCTGATCAAATTAATCTTTCTCACATTAAAGCTCATGATGTTAGAGGGATGGCTACCTCTTGTGCTCTTTTCGCTGGCTCATCTTTAGATGAAGTAATGCAAGTCGCAGGACGGAAATCCGAGTACTTTTACTTCCTTTTATTTAAAAGATTAGAGTGCAGCGGCATCCTCTTAGAAATATCACGATTTTAACCAAAAAGGCAGAAGACCATTTACCAAGCACATCCCACCATTTTCTTTGGTTTTTATTTCTTTCTTTTAAGTTTAAAGTTTTCCTTGTTTTATAATCATTGTGTGATTGATTAAGATGCACCATTATGTTATGTTATTCACCAAGGAGTGAGTACAGACTGGTGCCAGTCTCTATCAGGGCTTATGCTGGGGAATACCCCCCTACCAGTAGCCTGGTTAAGGGTATGCATGGTGATGGTATAGGCATAAGGGTGTATGTAAGCGAGCATAAAAATCTCATTCTGGTGGCTAAATGCAGAGTATTTGATTTAGCAAGTAATGATTGAATGGTAAGTATGTTTTTATAGTGGTTAATAAAACTACAGACCAACCCACTAAAGGGGGGTCTGTTGGGGGTTTAACTCAGATTCTTTTGAAACTTGGTAAGTGTTATCATACCACGTGAAGGTGTGCATGTGCTATCCGTATACCTATACATCCATCCATCTGTCCCAAATGTATGTTTGCCTGTCGTCCATCCTTGTCAACGCAATTACTTGAAGAACCAGTGCTATGATTCCATTTTGAAGAAATTCATCCATATTTTCCTGAGTTATCTCCCTTAAAACACTTAAAATTTGCCAAAATTCTCGTCTGGGCATAATAGTTGAACGGAATTGAACATGCACTTATAAATCTATCTTTCTTTAAGGCAAGATGCAGTGTCAGGATTTCGTTTTTCATTGATTAGTTTTTCTCAAATATTGTCCGTTACTATTAACATTACATGTATGTCCACTCTTGATGTATGTTTATCTGAAATGTTTGGATCCAGGTGGATATGCTGTCTTCTGATTGCTCTTGTTAACTACTTATCCCATCTCTCCACCTTTCTTTCACTGTCTGACTAGTTTTCTGTCTCCCTCGTTCACGCTTTCATTCCCCATTAAATCTTTCTGTACAATTTATCTTTTTTTCCACTCTCCTTGCACTCTCCTTTTCTCTACCTGATTCATTCATATGGCCATATACTTATCCACATACATGTATCTCTCAATGCCTCTCACTTTCTTACTCTATAACCTGCCTCTGCCCTTCTTCAACCTCTCATATACCCCTTCTACACTGATAGACCAGCAACTCTGCCATAGAGATTAGTTGCACCAAACAAGTTACTTAGTATAATACTTGGTTCTGAGTTCAATAACATTACCAAATAGATTAACCTTTAATGAACAAACTGGCCAAAATTGCCTTCTTTTGTGGTCTTACAAATTTTCCATTTGTAGTCCAAGACAGTACAATTTTCTAAATTTTACCATAGAAATGACTTTCTCAATAAGTGAGCCAACCACTCAGTTGTAAATTTTCAAAAAAAGTTGACTTGGCCTACAAATGTACATTCAATATAAGCAAATATTCTGATTGTCTTGACAAAATTTGGCCATTAAGAAGTTAACAAGGAAATGGGACATGATCATTTACACATTTTAGAGTGCCATTAGTCAGTAATTTCCTACTTTAACATGTTACCATGGTGAAACATTAACAGAAATACCACCCACATCCTCAGAGCCAGAGGCTTTTCTGCCTACAAACAAATTGTTTTGAAAAAAAAAATTTGCCTCAAAGAATGAAAAAGACATTTACGGGTAGCTCTAAATAAATACCTGTACACAAAAACCTACATGTTTCAAACTGTGTTGAGTAAAGTATCTGTATAGCATGGTGAGTATTTAGAACCCCCCCCCCCCAAAAAGCAAAACATGTCTTAATAAAGCACTTTAACCCTTTAATCCTTAAATGTACTGATAGAAAACTTCAATCAAAAATGTCCATTTTCTGACCAAGAGTATTTTTGAAAATTTATCACCGTACTGACTGGCTCAATAACCGAACCAGTCATTCCAGTGATAAATTTTCCAAAATAGTCTTTTTTTGGTCTGCAAATGGACATTTCTCTAGACCACTGTAGAAGCGGTTTGGTCCGGCTTTAGTTTTAAAGAATTAACCGTGTCGCTGTTGCAAGCCACAAGACAATAATTTCAATGAGCAAAAACTCAAGATTTGCTGAATATTTTGAAAGCAATTTGATTGAAAGTTATTGGTGGTCATCAACAACTTTCAGTCAAATTGTTTTCAAAATATGTAGCGGGTCCAGAAATATAACCATTAGAATATGTCTTCTGTAAAAACTCTGCATTCAGACAGTTAAAAAGCACACCCTAAGCCTCTGGAGACAAGTGGGTTCTTACTCTTAGCCTTTTAATGATCAGGAATGGCCAAGAAAATCTAAAAGTTTGTTCAGTAAATGTTTATCTGCAAGCCGAGAGTAGAATATCTTTGAATATTTACCACTGGAATGACTGGTGCGGTTATAGCACCAGTCATTCCATCTGTAATTTTTCAAAAAATTATTTTTCTTGACATGGAAATGGATCTTCCACAAGACTGACCTGTTTTTGGCCACTAACTATTACAGTTAATGCAAGGATAAGCAGCCTTTTGTAGGATACATAGCCTTTTGTAGACAAAAGATTCTGATTCATGAAGATGTGTGGTTCTTCAACCACCAGTCTTAAAGTATCAGTGTCATGGAAGGCATGTTAAAATTTGCGCTGGTTTGAGTGCCGTTTGACTGAACGCTTAGACATCAAAATACTTTCAGTCAAACTGTTTTCAAATTGAGTTTAGCTACATCATACTGTTATCATTGTCTAGGATTAACTCTTTCATGTCAAACCACCCAAAATCGGCGTCTGCAGTGGTTTTGGGGAATGTCGATTTGCAGGCAAAGACAAGACTATTTTTTTCGGAATTTATTACTTGAATGACTGGCTCTCGATAACCAAGCCAGTCATTCTAGTGTTAAAATTTTAAAAAAAGCCTCTGGCCCTCAAATAGATATTCAACAAGCAGATAATTTCATTTTCTTGATCAAATTACGTCATTAAAAGGGTTAAATGGAATGACATAGGAGAAGCAGCAACTGACAGCAGCATCCCCTTTCATACACATCATTCTCAGGAAATTTGAGTTTAGCTTTAAGGGAATAAATGTCCTGACAATGTTAATTCTCCCGGACATAAATGTCAAGGCTATTGAAATACCGGTATTCTTGAAGAGAAATTACTGCTCAATTCTTGCAAACTACTAATACTTTGGATATAATTTTTATAATATAGTTTTTATACACGCCCACATAGCCCTGGAATAGTCTTCTCATGGGTTGATGTTGAATATTTAACGAACGTGGTTTCCGTCATTGTAATTTTTCCTGCTGTTAGGTAATTTCGTCCACACCTATGAAAAGCGAAGAATGACTTGACATAGTCTCGAAATGGAGAAAGAAGGCCTAAAGGATGCACGTACTCCACACATTGGAGCTTACTGGCATCGACTGTATTGGATAAAGGTTCATAACAAGCCCCCGTCCCTCTCATCCCCCCTCCCGACATTATAAGAACCTGATCCGAATGGTGTGCAATATATGGCATCAGATATGAGAATTAATAGATAGAATTAAAGTTGTTCAATGAACATTTAATTCACCAGGTAAAGGTTTATACCATAATCAAGTTAAATTTGTAAATTTTTGTCTCGCCTGTGAAGCAGACTGTGAGACATAGTTATCATTTTTGCGTGGATGACAATGACTGAGTTAATGTTAAGTTTCTGCTTTTATCAAATCATCTTTGCAGAGATTTTAGGAGTGTTTAATTACTTTAACCCCTTAACGCTTACCATTCTGGTGCCAAAAATTTTAATTTTCAAATTAAATTAAAAGATGAACTGGTGTTCATTTTTCAACAAATTTGGTGGAAGATGGTGCTGTCGTAGACAGCAACATCGTCCACCAAAATTGTTGAAAAATGTACACCACTTCCTGTGCTATTGACACAATAAAACGAATAATAACATCAGTGTGGTAAGGCGTTAACACTCATATCAGCCAAAAATTACTTCTGCAGTGGTCTTGAGAAATGTCCATTTGTAGACCAAGAGAAGACATTTTTTTTAATTTACCACTGGAATGACTGGCTTGATAACCGAGCCAGTCATTTCAGGGGTACATTTTCAAAAATAGTAATTTTCTTGGTCTGCAAATGGACATTCTCTATGAGAAAACTGAATTTTTTTGAACAAATTTGAGTGTTAACGGGTTAACCAAACATGAACACATGGTTGCCTATAGTGTAAGGAGCCAACATGATGATAGTGAGGTCACTACCTCAAATGTACCTGTAAAAAGACATTCCTCAAGAGTCAAGATTACTGGCAGCCAGTGTTTTTACCTGCTTGACCAATGGCACTTTAATGGTTAAAAGCAATTAAGAAGATAATACAGTATATTCTCTTTGAATGCTGTTTTGCAAGCCACGGTAAAAACTTTTAGAAACTTATCATTAGAATGACTGAATCAGTAATTCAATTTCCGAAGACCGCTTCAGAAGCGGTTTTCTGCTAACTGTTATCAGGGTCATACTTGAAGAGTGTTAATATATGACAGAGTTGCAGAATGATTAATTTTTCAAGATTATAGGTCATAGGTCAAAATCCCATGCATCTAGTGTTCTGGACCATATCAGAGGTGATGCTCTTTAACCCTTTAACACTCATATCATCCAAGAATGACTTCTGCAGTCGTTTTGAGAAGTGTACATTTGCAGACGAATATCAGACTATTTTAGAAAATTTACGACTGAAATGACTGGCTCGATAACCGAGCCAGTCATTCCCGTGGTAAATTAAAAAAAATAATCTGTTGGTCTGCAAATGGATATTTTCTATGAGAAAATAGAAATTTTCTTGACCAAATTCGAGGGCTAAACGGTTAAAAAACAAAACACTGGCATGGTACCACTTCTGTCCATGACACAGAAGAGAGGCTTCAAGTATGCGTGCACATAGAAGGAAGTGAGACCAACCAAACAGCTAAATGGTGCCACTGCCTTCTTAGTCCAGAATAATAGGACTTGATGCCTTTGCACATTGCCAGAAGTTAGACTCTCTCGATGATCTTAGGGGGGTGTATATAAGGAGCACAAAGCTCATTGCTGGCATTCAGACTTCCATCTCAACTCAGGAACCAGTATCAGGAATAACAATCGTTTGTAACAGTGAACCATGTTTTCCTCGCATAGGTCAAAATCATTGTTGCCAAAATTAGCCCTGTAGGTGGGGCTTAGAATACACCTTCCGTATCCTCTGCATGTCGTAAGAGGCGACTAAAGGAGGTACGGGTGAGGTAACCCTGACAGAAACCTCGAGTGCTGAAGACGGAGGTTCCAGGCCGCATGGTGCACTCTAATAAATCATGGATCCACGCACTTAACGCTTATGATCATGTCGATAGTCACTTACAGGACTGGCGGTATGATCAGCGAACGAAAAGAAGAAGAAGAAGAAAGAAGATTGTTGCCAAAATTGATATATGTAGTAATTATCCTTTTGGCATGAATACATAGCATGATTTATAAAAACATTGCCGTATCTTGTACCTGTCATTATTGTCATTTGTTCATTGTGGTCAGGCAAAAGCCTTGTTTCATATATTCTTCTGATATTAGCATGCTTCATCTGGACCATACCATTTAGGATCTACTTGTTTGAGAGGCAGCTGTCATGGAAGAAAGTCGCATAAATAAGGAGAATTTCTCAGGTCGTCAAATGTGATAGATGACATTTTCTGCAGAGTGAGAGGGGAGGTGGAAGTATATAGTCATTGGTCTGTCCCAGGCTTCGACCTATACTTGAATCAAGCATCAGTATATTGTTCAGTGTATTTAAGTAGCTTTCTACATTTTAGTTACCAGATTACTGTCCATGGGTATAATGTTGATATTTCGCTAGACGGACATGACAGAGTCTGAGAAAATAATGTTGAACTAGATTTCTCAGTTGATGATGCATCATCGCAAATCACCATGCTCACTGCTTTGACATTTTGACCTCCCCCCTCCCCCCTGGCCCCCTCCCTCCCTCCCTGTGAGTGGAGACAAATGTAAACATTCTCTTACACTGCGCAATAAGAGTAACTTAAAAAACACATTTAGTTGAATTGCGGCCAATGGTTTTGGAGGAGTTGTTTTACAATCAATTTCTTGAAGTTTTGACCACCAGCCAAATGTAAATGTTCTCTTGTACTCACCAATCACATGGGTAACTCACATAGCAAATTCGGTTGAATTCTGTCCAACGATTTTGGAGAAGTAGGGTTACAATCAACTCCAGCACAGACAGCGCGCGCACGCGCAGGCGGGACTGCATAATCACCACTTTTCTTAGAAAAACATTGGGATATAAAAGAGCATCCATTCTTTACACCTGTTGTCGTGTTCCTGGAAGTTTCTATAGCAAATAGACATGGACTACTTTTCCATAATTAATTAAATTATGTTTTTTCTTAATCTTTTGAAGCAATAGAACATTGTTATTTGCTAAGGCATGGAGCGGAGATATTTTTCTGAATAAATATAAGTGTTAAAAGAGTATTTCTCTATGTATTAGAATGTCACATACCACAGATTTCCCAAGGTATGTTGGCTGATACATAGATATTGAGTTGGTTTGCAAAAATACATTTAACCCTTTAATGGTCAAGATTTATCAGCAACTTGCTCTAGGACTGAATTTGGTTGCGGGCTAGTCATTACAGGGGTAAATTTTCAAAAGTACTCTGGTTGCAAATGAACATTAATCAAGACTGCGTCAATGGTTGGCTTTGGTTTGCTTGACCCGTAAATGGTGTACAATGTTCAGCGCCTCAGATGACCTACCTGTTGCAGGCTATTATGTAATATTGTCCATGCAGGTAGCCATTGACCATGGAAAGACTTTAACTCTATTAAGACTTGAAATGTGATTGATCCAAAAGTTTATTAGGCTTGTTGTATACTGAAGTCAAACACAAAACAGAGGAGACGGTGGCTCGCTGGTTAGCGTACTGACATTCTTAGCCAGGAATCCTGGTTTGTGTCTCAGTATGTGACTTTGCAATTGGTCACTCCTCTCTGTCTCCACCTAGGTCTGCATGGGACCTGGAAAGTACTGACTCGATATAGGCCAACTAATGAACTAAAACTATAACTTCTTAAATCAAATGCAATTTGAAATAAAGAATTTAAATCAAATATTTTAATACAGTATTCTATTCATTACTTCGAGATAAATTTGTTCAGCCATTCCAAAATTGTGTACATTCATTTGGCTAAATCTGGAGATTTTTCCTACTGAAAGCAGCCAAGATTTGAAATCTTGAATATCAGTTTGTGTGCAAGGATAACTCTGTCAAGCCAGCCAAAACTGGCCTCAGGCCTGGGCTTGAGAGAACTTCATTACCGAGCCAGTCATTCCAGTGGTCAATTTTCAAAAATAGTCTTCTTTCCCTGTATCAAAAGACGGGTTAGATAAATTTAGAACGCTTTCACAGATTTACATAGCATTTAGTATGTGAATGATGCACCACGAGAAAGCAGAACGTGTGATTGCATTTCAGCACAATTTGTCAATATTCGCCAGAGTTGTCATTTTTTATTTGAAATTCATCAATAATGTTTTTTCTGCTCATTAAGTTTATATATTGCTCATGTATATATTGTGTGTTTAATTTTAGCTCTGTCACGGACATTCAGCACAAGCAGTCAGAATCGAAATTCGGGTCGCGCTGATCGTGATGAAGAAAATAAAGATGATAAAGATGAAAAAGATCAAGGTGATAGGCTATCCCTAGTTCTTTAATCCTCAAATTCGTTCAAGAAAATTTTAGTTTTCTCATAGAAAATATCGATTTGCAACCCAAGAGATTATTTTTGAAAATGTAACACTAGAATGACTGGCTAGGTTATCATATGAAATGCAAAAAAGTTTAGAAATCCAAAATTTCAGGTTTCTATGGAGTTATGTAGGATAATATGTTACAGAACCTCTAAAAGTGGTATTACTTTAATATTTTCCATATTAGATTGAGATGAGTTTAACCCTTTGACACTCATATCAGCCAAAAGCGGCTTCTGCAGTGGTCTTGGGAAATGTCCATTTGCAGACCAAAAGAAAACAATTTTTTGCAAATTTACCACTGGAATAATTGGCTCGATAACCGAGCCAGACATTCCAGTGGTAAATTTTCAAAAATAGTCTTCTCTTGGTCTGCAAATATACATTTTCTATGAAAAAATTGAAATTTTCTTGAATAAATTCGAGGGTTAAATGGTTAATATGCTATCAGTAATCAGAATTTTAATGTTTTGTATGAGAATTTGCATGCATTGCAGATTATGGAATATTACATATTTGAGGTCTAATAGGTTTGTCTAATGTTACACTCTAATACAGTGATCCATTTTTGGCTATGCCCCACCCATTTCTAGCTAAACTCCACCCACTTTGTACATGTATTGAAATCAAATCTTATACTTTGAACCCTGAATTACCAGAATTGCCAAAGCTGTTAAATATTTTGAAACTAATTTAACCTATGGCAGCAACAGCTCCAAGTCAAATTAGTTTCAAAATACTCAACAGAGCTAGTTAAGTCACTATGATTAATGATTGTGACATTGGCTAAGTAGGTGATTGCGGACGTCAAATACATGAGTGACAGATCCGATCAAAACTTTTCATTTAAAAATACTTCATTGCTTACAGGGAGATAACTGCAATAATTATTTACATTTTTCCCAAAGAGACCAATTGCCCCCCTTAAGTTGGAGTAGCAGCTGTTCGAAGTTGCTTTTAGATGTAAACGATTTAGCTTAGATTTACATATCTGTTGTCTCAATGCACATTTCCAATGTCTCACTAGTGTTGTTTGCAAGTAGAATAGTCCTATAAACAGTTCACGTAGTTAGCACATAATCTGAGTCAACAACATGCTTCAAGCTAATTGGTTAACCCTTAAATTATCAAGATTGGTAAAGAAAATTTCCAGTTGTTATTACACCACAAAAGCATCTATACCATTCAATCACTACTTGGTAAATCAACTACTCTGCATTTAGCCACCAGAATAAGACTTTTATGCTTGCTTACATAGGCCCATATGCCTATTCCATTTCTATAAACCCTCAACCAGGCTACTGGTAGGGTACACCCCCAGCATATGGTCTGATTGAGACTGGCATTAGTCTGTACTCACTCCTTGGTGACACCTGGGTCTAAGCATGTCCGCGCATGCGTAATGGAGCCCAAATAGGAAACATATTCACTTCAAATATTCTGCAAGCAGTACAGTCTGCCAATATTCCAGCTTAATTTTTTTATACTTTGCACTGTGTTCACCTTACGTTTTTGAGAGTTCTTCTATTCAGGATTATGCCTAACATGAAGTCCATCCTCCCTAAGTTATGTTTATTGAGTATTTCGTGGTGTTATTACTCTTTTATGACTGTTACAGGTTTTCGTGGTAGTAAACCATTTTCGTGGTAGTCAGTCATGCCTAAAGTCATCATCATCATTGGAAATCCCTCAATTACTTACCCATTATATTCACTTATATCTTCATGTTTTAATACCATGGCTATCAGGATTTCAACAGCCATTCGCGTGGATAAGGAAGAGTCATCCGAGTCGGGCGATAACCGGAAGGTAGGAGAAACCGTCTTCCCTCACGTCCAGACTAAAGGTTCGGTCCCCGAAACCGAAACCCAAAGACTAAGGGAAAAGCCCATAACGGTGGTTTCGTGTAAGTGACCGGGCAAAACCCACATAAGCCTTGAGGAGGGCCATTATCCTCAAGCAGTGGTGTCGGTGACAGAAGTCCCCGATGCAGCTGCCTATGCCAAAGTTAAATTTTCCGTGATTCCAGTAGCCAGAAATGTCAAGAGATCACCTGTTCCTTTCTTAGTAAAAAAAAAAATGGCTTCCGGTTTGACAAGCACTTCTGATCGGTGCTTGGTAAATTGGGGTTGGCAAGACCCTGGGCTACTTCCGGTTTCCGTTTCCGGTCCTTGCTCTTCTGCTTCCGTTTTGCGTATTTCCGATTCCTATTCTACTTCTGGTATTTTACTGTACATCCGGGTGTGTAGGATCCTGTTCAGTTTCTGGTTGTCTGCTTCCGGTTTGCGCATTTCCGTCTCCTATCCTAGTTCCGGTTCACGTATTTCCGGTTCAAAATATTTTCCACTTTCGGATTTCGTACATTCGGGGATAGGGTCATTTCTGGTTTTCATGGATCTTTCTGGTGTTCAGGATTAACTTCCGGTCCGGTCTTCCTGTTTTGGATTTCCGGTGATAGAGAACTTCCTAGGCTTCCAGGTTTGTTCTTCGGGTCCGGTTGACATGTTCGCTTTCCTTGGATCTAGTCATCATCTTGCCTAAGAGTTAGTCTTATTTTCGTAATTGTTTTTAAAAATCGGAATGTTTAATGGCTGAAAATCTTCATACCGAGACATTGCCAGTCTTGAAGGCTTGAAATTATATAGATATTCAGCATTTATCATTTTATCAGTGACAATATTTCAACGTAATTAAAGACACTTCTGACTGGTTGCCATAGGTTTTTTTTGTTGCAACTTATTTCATATGCGCATATCATCGCTTAATTTTGAATGGTCTCACTAAGCCGATAAGTCAGTCTATTCTACGCATTATCTCTAGATACGTAATTTGTCCTTTCATCCAACTTTAGATGGCCAGTTGTCTTGCGGCCATTCAGCTTTTTCTCTTGCTCTTTTCCTCTTATGTTGGCAGGTTAACATATTTATTTTAACCAAAGGGAGTTAATTTGTTGCCCTGATTCTAGCGTAATTCTTATTCTAAATCTGATGGTCGCTGAAAGGAAATAAAATCAGAAGAGGATACTTAGGGAAGAGAATGGCACCAAGAATAATGACCACAAGAATAAAGACACTAAGAAAGAAGAAATAACCCAAAAAGGAAGAAGGAATAAAAGCCAAGTTTTCGTCTCTGTCGTCATGGTTGCGGTGAGTCATTTCGCCCTGGTTTCATATCGCCTCTGTCTTTTCAGCGTTTTTCTTACTTTTTCTCTATTATTTTTCATCTTTTTGGCTCGCTTCTAGTTTTATCCTTTTACTTCAAAGCTTGTTCTTTCCTTACATCTCGGCGTCAGTTCTCTCGGCTAGTAAATTTTTTAATTTTTGTTGTTTTCCTTCTACTTCTGGTAGCTGTCGATCGTCGTCTTATCTGTCAGTTTGATTCTTCTTTTCCCTGTTTCTAGCGTAATTTTTTACTCTAAGTCTCAGTTTTTATTTCAATTTGGTAGTTGAATTTCATTCTATGGGCGTGATTAGGTATGACGTCTCTGCGCATGATTCAACCCAGAAGTGTGTATTTCGCTGTATTTCATCATAAATGTGTATTTATGACATCTTCATTTGTTGTTAATCAAGAATCAGTGTTTTGTGTATTCAACATTCGAGCTGATCCCGGAGATTCATTATCAATCAATCAGTGAATCAATCCTTTTATTGGCACATCAAACACAATGACATACGCCATGGTACAAACATTTAGCTACATTTTACAAAGATGAAAATATAGGTTCAAAGACAATAAATATCAAAAAAGGAAAAAAAAAAAAATATATATATATATACAGGTTTAATGTATAGGGCTATGATTTAAGTTTACTGCCACTAGGCATAAATATCGGATTGTTTGGGATATCTAATTAAACAATATATCAAATACAGTGAGGTATGGTAGATTTATCAGGACTCATGAAGTTGGCTAGTTTCCCAATGAAATTGGTATGGACGTTGATTAAAATATAGGACACAGTTATGCAATCATTATATGAACCTGCCATCATGTACGCCATCATGTACATGATGACAGTCTGACGAATTGTGTCATTGCATAGGATTTAAAGTACAAGACCGACCAGCTAGGCAAATGTTGATGTAATCAATAACAATTTTTATTAAATCACTATCTCCATTATTATATGACATTAAAAATTGTAATTAGCTACACCTATCAAGCGAGACAAAATTAGTAAACTCATTTAGATTTTTAAAGAGTGTTTGTCTCTCCTGATCGTAATGTGGACATTCCATTATAAAGTGTTTTTCATCCTCGATTAGGTTCTGCTTGCAAAACTTAGAGAATCGTAGATGAGCAGGTATTAGTGGTGTCTTGTGCCTATCTTCCTCAATTTGTAAGGTGTGTGCACTTATCCTGAGTTTTGTAAAGTTTCTGCGTTTTGTGAAATTCTTTTCAAAATGAAGATAATTTTCAATGGCAAAGTTTTGTTTATATTTTGAACCCTGGTTATGCCAGACTCCAAGACAGTCAAATGATTGCCATAGTTCACTTAACAGGCGCATATCATGCATTCAATTCATAGAATCGCAGTGACGTCATCACAATTAAATTTCCCTTAGTTCCCTGGAGCGACGCCATTTCTGGAGGGACTAATTTAACATTTCGAGCAGTGGTTTGGGAATCCCTAATTACATTTTCCTTACTATCTTGCTAAATTCAGTCATGATTTGATGTTTTCGAATACCAGACGGGATTATTGCAGATTCTCAGGTACAGGATTTGGCTATATCTTGATTCTAACCCCTACCATAGTCTTACTATGGGTTTCCGCTTTGCCACAAAATCTGGTTAAATCTCTATAAATAAAATTATCTATAATGTTTTCAGGGTCTTCAGCATTTTAATAAGTACGGCTATACTTCTATTATTCTTTTTTCTCCATTCAAAGAAAGCGGTAAAATTATATTGAATGTCATTCCCAGGGGGACGTTAATGAGAAGACTTTCATGTTCCTGATCTTCTAGAAGCAGTCAGTACATTCTAGTTTCTGTCTGATGGGTGTTCCATTAGTCAAGACCTCTCCTCCGGTGATTATTTCATGGTTTTTTCACAGGAGGGGTGGGGAGCAGTTTGGAACTCCCTGATTTTGTCAGTCTTTGGTCCCTGGAGGAGTCATTTTCTCACATCAATTTAGTGGATTTGTGACTTGTCAAGAAGCCTTCTCCACTTTTGGTCGGATCGAGTGATAGGCATCAAGATCTCGATTGAATCAGTCAATGCCACAGGGTTTTCTTTCATTTTCGGACAGAGGTACGAGGTCTTTCCTTCTTTATATGGGGATATGGATCCATTTTTTGGATGCCACTAGATCCAAATCTTTCTAGTTCCCAGTCATGTTCCAGACAGATGGATATTTCTTGTGGACTAGTAGTTCAGTCCTAGCAAGTTCTCACTCACTGAGTGGCAGTTTAAGAGGTTGGTTGCCAAAAGCGTTTTCACGCTTCTGGGTCTTTCCCATGTAGATATTTTTGCGACATGTCTGATTGCCTAGATCTCATCTTTCATGTCTCCCTTTTCGGACAGTCAGGTTTGGGCGATGATCGCACTGTCTCAGTTCTGGACAGGATTGTTTGATTTCATATTCCTGCCAATATTCCTGATTCTAATGGTTCTGAAGATAGTCATGGACCAGTTTAAAGAATTTCTTCTAGCAGCTCCCTTTTGATCAAAGAGGATCTGATTGGTAGCTTTTCTCGATCTTCTGGTAAGATTTTGCTAGCCTTCTCCCAGTATCATCAGATCTCGCTGAAGTAAGGGGCTTGCCTCTTCGTCCAATCCAGAATTTTTCATCCTGTGTGTTTGGAGAATTTTCGAGTGTCTGGTGTCTGAGATCAACTTTTCTTCAAGATCTCAGGAAATCATTGTCTCTTCCAGGAGGGAGTCAACCTGTCGAATTTGTACAAAGGTCGACTATTAAATCTTAGGAGAATGTGTTTAAAACATGGTTTCTTGCCTGATTCCGTTTCTATTTCCTAGGTGTTAGATTTTTAATCGTATCTATTTGATTCATTTCATTTATCGACTCACCGTTAAGGGTTATAGATTTCTTTGGCTTCTCTTCTTTGTCTTCTGAATGCTGATATCAAGGATTTGAAGATCCTCAATGGTTTTATTAGAGGATTAGGCAATATTCGTCCTCCGGTGGCTAAGCCTTTGTCTTCCTGAAATTTGTCCTTGATTCTTCAAGTTTTGGCAGGTCACCATTTTGAGCCAATTGGATCTATCAGTCTCAAACTATTGACTCTTAAGGCTGTTGTCCTTGTTGCTGCCACTTCAGCTAGGAGAAGATCCAAAATTCATGCTCTTTCCGCCAAAAAAAGACAGATTTATCGAATCTGGGGACGGTCTAGTTTTATATCCCACAAGGGATTTTTTATCGAAGACCCAGTCTAACCGTTACTCAGCCAAACCTATTATTCTTAAATCTTTATCGTCTTTTTCGCCTTCCGGCAGATTCTGCTGTCCTGTCAGGGCCTTAAAAGTCTATCAATGTCATACCAAAAGATCCAATTCTTCGCACTTATGGGTTCCGTACGTGGAGGAGGTGGATAGACCAGTTTCTAAGACCACAGTTGCCAGATGGATCTGTGAGACCATAAAATTATGCTATGAGATTGCCTCCCTAGGTGAGATCAATTTAGCCTGTGTCAAGGCTCTCGACCTTCGTATTATGGCTACCTCCTTCACTCTTCGTCGGCTCATCATTGGACGAAGTCATGCAAGTCGCAGGTTGGAAATCTGAATCGACTTTTATCTCTATTTAAAGGATCAGATCCCAGCGGCCTCCTTTTTTTAGAAATATAACGATTTTAACAAAATAAGCCAAGGACCATTTACTAAGCACATCTCACCAATTTCATTAATCGGTATGTCTGTCAGATATGGTGAGAATATTCTCTTGTTTTGTTTATTTCATTGAGGTGACAATTTTCCTTGTTTGATAATCACTGTGTGATTTGTTATGGATGCACTATTATGTTAATTTATTAACATTTGGATATGAGTTGTTTAATTTTTATCCTTGTTTAATGATTCTCAAATCTCCACCCACCAAGGGTTTTTAAGTGGGGCACTGACCAAATCTGCGGGTTTAGCAAGTAGTGATTGAACTGTGTAGATGTTTTTGTAGTGTAATAACAACCCCCAACAGACACCCCCCCCCCCCTCTTGCGGGTTGGTCTAGTTTTATTAACCACTATAAAACATCTTTCCATTCAATCACTACGACCCGGTCTCAGCCACCCCACATGGGAATGATTTGAAAATCTGTTTATAATATTTGGCACTTAAATTTAGAAAAGTGAATATGTTTCCTATTTGGCCTGCATTGCGCATGCACGGACATGCTTAGTGACAGGTGTCACCAAGGAGTGAGTATATACTGGTGCCAGTCTCTATCAGGGCATATGCTGGGGGAGTACCCTACCAGTAGCCTGGTTGAGGGTATATTGAAATGGAATAGGCATATAGAGGTATGTAAGCAAGCATAAAGATCTTATTCTGGTGTCTAAATGCAGAGTAGTTGATTTAGCAAGTAGTGATTGAACGGTAAGTACCATAAAAATTCGACTGAAGGACGCATTTTTTTTGTCAAAATACATCTACTAGAAAGGTGGGTGCGTCCTATAATCGAGAACATTGCTTCCGCACATTTTTGGGTCGAAATTTTTCTTAAAAATTCACAAATTATACCACGGAAATTGAACTAAATGTTACCCTAGACAATTCGTGCCGCCTGACAACTATGTTTAATGTATACTAAAAAACACCAAGCGGAAGTGAAATTATTAAATTGGGGCACCTAAATATTGCTTATTCTTTAATACATATCACTTATTACATCAAAATTAATCCAGAATTTGACATAAAATGGCGTCGAGAAAAGATACGTGTATAAATCACGTGATTCGCCTCCAATCGTAAAAGATCTTTATTCTAATTAGAGCGAGTACTCGGATCTAAATATTCTGGACTCGGAAATTGCTATATATCATCATTGCGCAATAGGAACTGAATGTTCCCGTACCCGTTTGATAACCAACTCCCGTTAGCGCATAAGATTACACCGCGCCTCCAATCACAAAAGAGCCAGATAACCAACTCCCGTTAGCGCATAAGATCACACAGCGCCTCCAAACGCAAAAGAGTCATTACAACTACTGACCATCTGAATATTCCCATACCCGTTTTAGAACCAACTCCCTTTAACGCTTAAGATTACACAGCGCCTCCAATCACAAAAGAGCCAGATAAGCAACTCCTGTTAGCGCATAAGATCACACAGCACCTCCAAACGCAAAAGAGCCATTACAATCTGTTTCTATCACGTGATTTGTATGTTTTCAAGGATGTAATAAACAATCTTTATTGAAGATACACGATATTTAGTCGGTCCTATTTAATAATTTCTCTTCCACCATGATAATTTTAATCATGCATTAAACAAAGCGCTGAGTGATGGTTATTTTTTATACCAATTTTCAATTTTTTAAAGGTATATTTTTTCTAAATTTAACAGCGTCTTATACTTGATTATAAGTTTTTTGGGCGGATTTTGGTCAAATTTGGGACAGCGTCCTATATTCGAGGGCGGCCTTTAGTCGAGAAATTACGGTATGTTTTATAGTAGTTAATAAAACTACAGCCCAATCCGCAAAGGGGGGGTTGTCTGTTTGGGGGTTTAAGTCAGTGAATGTCCATTTGCTGGCCATGAGATGACTAAAAATTTATAACTGGACTGACTGGCTCGGTCATCAAGCCAGGCTTTCCAGTGATAAATTGTAAAAAATACTCTATGTTTACTGTATTAAAAGATTATCAAATATTTTGAAAATTTTGTATATTTAATTTGTCTTCAATCATTGGTCCTGGGTACTTAATATATCAACGTTTATTTCTTTGCCGGTTTCATAGGTCAAGAAAGATAACTCTTGCTCATCTATGGTTTTCTGTAAATGAGGATAAATTAAGAGCTTGAAATGAAGGGTAGCTTGACGCTAGTTGAAAATTTTAAGGACTACCATCAGTATGGTGTAGGATTGTCTTGTTTTGTTTCATCTTTGTTTTCTTTTTCTTATTTCTGGTCACAGGAAATTTTAAATTTGTTTTGAGCTGTACTATACTACTGTTTTTTGATTGACATGTCATGAATATCTTAAAATAGCCTAACAGTTGCTAAGCAAACGAATTCTAATCTGCTGAAGTTGGTTGGAGGTAGGAAACTGTCCAGCAGAATTTTGAAACATTGCAGAAAGCTGTGAGGTGAAGAAATATTCTAATAATACTTTGGAATTAATTTAATTGGAACCCATTTTTGTGTAATACAACAATGTTTTTCTGTTTTATTCCCTCTTCAGTGGGTGGATATAAAATTGGCCTTATCATTGTTTCTGCCCATCCATCTAGGCTTTTTCTGTACGGTCTACTAAAAGTGTCTTAGCCATACTTGCCATGCACATTGTTCATGTGAAACGGGAGAATAATTAATTATTTTGTATTAACAAATCAAAGTCCAAGCATCCTAAATAGCAGCAACTTATGGTGATAAGTTCTCAAAATAATCACTATTTGGCATTAATATAATGAAAAAGCTCAATGCAAGTTGCACAATCAGCAATAGAGGCATCCAATCTGTCAATTATGTATCTGACGTAATAATTGAAATACGTCACTTGTTAGATGACACTAGAGGTCACATAATGTAGGTCAGACACGAAAGAGGCAAAGGTCTGACAGTAACCAGTGTCTTTGGTGAATTTACAATTTATTAAACATTTTGTTGAATATTGCCAAAGGCAACAACAGCTCCCAGTCAAATTAGTTTCAAAATATTAAACAGCTTACCTGTATACTTAACTTGAAATTGAGATTTTGTGAATTCAGGGTTTAATGTATTAAAATCTATTCACAAATACACACAAAGTAGGTGGAGCTTAGCTAAAAATGGGCAGGGCATAGCTAGAATAAGATCCATCTATTATTATGTTTCAGACCAGAGGGTGCCGGCGCCGATTATGTTTCTTTGGCTAGTCTGTACCATCTACCTGATATCACGATACATGCAGAGCAATAGCTCTGATGCTATGTACAAGTATATTTCCTGGAATGAATTCTATCACGATATGATTGCCAAAGGAGAGGTAACATTAAAATGACTATCCTATTGACCAATGTTGACTCTTAACCTTTTAACACTCATATCAGCCAAAAACAGCTTCTGCAGTGGTCTTGAGAAATGTCCATTTGCAGACCAAGAGAAAGAAGACTTTGAAAATTTACTACTGGAATGACTGGCTCGATAACCAAGCCAGTCATTCCAGTGATAAATTTTCAAAAAATAGTCTTCTCTTGGTCTGAAAATGGGCTTTTCCTATGAGAAAATTGAAATTTTCTTTAACAAATTTTAGGGTTAGTGTTAAAACAAGTGTGTCTAATCAGCATTCATGTAGCGAAAACATTAAGATCTGGTATATATAGAAATCACACATTTACATGCCAGACTAACAATACCGTATATAAAAGCATGAATTATCATTAATCTCAATGGTAAAGAATGGAAGGATAATAAAAGAGCAATAAGAATACGCAATGAATGTGATTCTGATTCTTGACGATGTGGTCATTTAAATATCTCTCTAGAATGCCAATCTCATTATAATGCATATAAATTGGTGATCTCCATCCAAAATATGTGACTATCAATCTGATGTACATGTAACAGAGCCAATTTTGCACAAGAGACTGGGAGTTTGACTGTAAAGACATTTCTTTAATGGTCAGATGAAGTGCATCACGGTTCATCCATCGATAGGGTCATGTTATGGTCCAAATGTCATATCGCTAAAAACAATGCACTTCATCTTTACTAATGGGAACGAAGCAAACAAATTCTGGTCCATAGCTGGCTTATTTAGTAGATTTAAACATCTTTATTTGCTATTTTATGTTTGGCTATAACTATGAGTTATCAAGACACTATATTTTTGATTCGCCTCCGAAGAAGAAAGTAAGACATAGATATCTCTTTTTCTATGGCAGCGGCAGCGGTGTCAACGTTAAGTTTCTGCATTTAGAAAATCACATTTGCCTATATTTTAGGATTGTTTAAAATTGGACAGATGGTTGCCTATATCATAAGGATCCAGCATGATGATAAGTTATTTGACCTCTGCTTTTCCAACGTTAGATTTTTTGCGTTTAGCAAACCATTTACATTTATATTTCAGAATAGTTAATCCTAGTGGATCTCACATTGTTAAAGGTCAAAGTCATTGTGAGAAAGAGGAGATACGTGAGACATTTAATTCCACAGAATTCTTGTTATTTTTAGGTTTCCAAACGTTGATGTCGGATTTCAAACTGATGTACTGTACTTACACTGATCCTTCCATTGTGGCATATCCAACATCTCCAACATCTCTACTCATCTTTAGAAGTGAATATGTGGTGAAATAAGTACCATATTTCACCTATTTAAAGTGTAGATCATGGCTGGCATTTTCTTTTGAAAAGAAATCGAGCGATGCTTGATTAGCATGTTATCATGCACTTTTATTCTTTTTAAAATGCGTATGCTAGAAGAACGTGATTATAAATGTTGAAAATGATGCCTTTTGCTGCTTCCTAACGCACCACGTGACATGCGTCACAAGTGGAAGGGACGAGGGAATTCCCTCTAGTCGTTATCGTGTTATGTAGTCCAACTGGCAAGGAGAACGGACTTGCATTTTGATATACTTATGCAATTAATTTTGTTAAAATGACACAAAGATGCGTAGTACAATATCGAAACACAAGCAAATAATTTATCTTTAGATTAATTTCCATCATATTAAACTTTGGCAATGTTTGCTGAGCGGTAGTATTGAGATTTCGGAGGTCTCGGTGGTAGGCATACATCTGTTAAAAATACATAAAATTTCACATTCAACGCTAGAAAAATTTGTCGCACTATCGATTCTGATATAAAAAAGAAATTGTGAATTGTTTTCTAAAATCCCGTTGTACATATTAAAATATATTTTCTAATATAAAAAATTTTTTTTAGCGACAGTTCAATCGACAATCCATCCCGCTAGCATTTAGCATTGAGCGAATCGTATCTTCTTTCCAGCATCAAACGTGTAAATCAAGTCCACTAAACAATTCCTTCACAGCAATTCCCGAATCATGATAATGATTGGATAAAACCCGCATTCTTTCAGCTCATACATATTAATGAGCAATAATAAACACGAAAGAAGGAAGCCCCTTTATCTGAAATAAACTTTCTCGAGGTTCTGTAAAAATGAAATCTGCCAAAATCATCGGCAGCAACACATTTAATATCAAATTGCCATTAAAATATGTAGTTATTAAATGTCAATTTGTCAATGTGTTCAAACTGTTTGAATATTGATACATTGGCATTTAATAATTAAATGGGATAGTTGCTTACCAGTAGTGATGGGTCAAAACTTATGGATTTCTTTTTAGATATCCCATTTCCCAAGTATGATTTGGCTTTAAATTTTTTGGAAATCATACAATATTTCCTTGTTAAAGATAAAAGCCTATGTAAAATATTTTGCTGTTAGGATAATAATTTTGATTCTTGAGAGCCAACACATCTGGGAAATGGGCTAAAGCTGAGCCTATAGGCCTATATAAGTTTAAACTACTTGAGTGAACACCGATAGAATTGCAAACCTGGCATAAACCATGAATATTACCTTGAAAATATCGACATGATAAATATATCAAACAAACAAATAATTTAAAATCAAATTTAAGAGGGTGGTATGGCATGGTTCTCAACAATGGAGTACTTAAACGACAAACCCAGTTCACGGCTCAGTGGTGGATTATTTACCACAGGAGGAAACATGGGCAATCTTCTTGACTCCTCTCTCATGCACCCAGTAGTTGAAAGGTTCCATTGAACCAATAAAGAACCAACATGGCCACCAAACGGTAAATTATTATTGGTCCATGACAGCCATGTTTTATCACTGATCAATTTCTTTTGAACAAACTATAATCACCCTTAGTTGTTATTATTACCGTTCAATCACTACTTGCTAAATCAATTATCTGCATTTAGCTACCAGAATAAGATTTTTATGCTTGCATACACTCCTCCCCATGCCTATTCCTATAAATATGGACCCTCAACCAGGCTACTGGTTAGGTCCATCTCCAGTATATTAACTGATATAGACTGGCACCAGTCTGTACTCACTCCATAGTGACGCCTGTCACTAAGCGCGCTTGCGCATGCGCACTGGAGCCCAAATAGGAAACAGATTCACTTTTCAATTATTCTGCAAGCAGAACAACTGCACAAACATTATCAGAAAGTTTTTATAGCTAAGATATGCCTACTATGAAGTCTATCCTCCCAAAATTATGTTTTGGGAAGTATTTCGTGGTTATATTGAACTTTATAACTATGTATATGAATGTTACCGGTTTTCGTGGGTTTCATTTTCGTGGTAACAACTTTAATATGCCTAAGTCATCATCATATAAAAACACTCTATTACTCCAGTGAGCCCTTAATCACTCAGTTAATAGAAAAAATAGTGCTTTACAAGGAATTACATTTATTTCCCTATGATAGAAAACAATCTTGAATTTGAACTTTGCATGTTTCTAGACTCCTTTTATCGAAATTCTAAGCTGTATGCTTTTTTCGTAATCTTTTTTCATTTTTTTAAGAGTGTTTTAACCACCGATAAATCAAGTGCACATCCTCAATCTGTGAACGAGTTCACTCTGTGGAGTATGGAGGACATTTCTGTTTTAAGTGCACTACGTGTACCAACACATCGATCTGCGGGTTTTGCATAGCGTGGTCTGCGTTCGTATCTAAGTTTCTTTAAGGATTGTTCATCCTTACAGCGCTGCCCTATGGGCATCCTTCCCCCTTCCTCCGTTGCTAGTAGACAAAAGCTGTGTCTTTTGCAATATTCTAATATGTCTAATCCAGCAGCAACGGAGGGGGGGGGGGGGGGTTTGGCTTCTTCGGCGAATTTGGAAGCAGTGATAGCTTTATTTGCGAGATTTGAATCCTTCGCTGCAATTTTGACTAATTCTTTAGACGAAAGAATATCTTATGCCATCATGGAGGCCAAGAAACATGATTCCGACGATAGCCTGAGGGCTAGCGGGCGTTCCTGCATATGGGGGAAACCGATTCCGCTAACGTCAATGCAAGTAATCAGGTCGCCTAAACAAATTCTAGAGCGACTAAGCTCTCGAATGTGGGCTCGTGCAGTTCACCTCGTCAAACCAACAGTCTTGACGGTGATAGGCATAACCTCAAGCAGTGGTGGTGGTGGAGGCGGAAACTAACGTCCAAAAGCCTTATGCTAATGCCAAAATTTTCGGTCATACTGGTCGTCAAGATTCTTCATAGGTCGCCTATAGCCATAGTCCCCAATCTAGTTTTGCTAGTTCTTCCGGTTCCATTGGGGTGGATTCGGGACTTGGGTTTACTTCCGTTTTCCGGTGCTACTTCCGTTCCGACCGTTTCCGGTATGTCTTCCGGTTTTGCAGGACATCCGGGTCTTCAAGATCTGGTTCTTACTTCCGTTCCGACCGTTTCCGGTATGACTAATAAGCTCTTCTGACTTTCACTTCTGGTTGGGACGTACTTCCGGTCTAGTGAATGAATTAAGAATAAACAGCAAATAATTAGAGCAAATAAGCTCTCAAAGGTGATCTCAAGCGCGTCAAACCCCACGTGAGTCTTGAGGTTGTAAATAAGAAGAAAAGGCATGACCTTCAAGTAGTGGTGGCGGCGGCGGCGGAACCCCCCCCCCCCCTGTCTTTAACATATATGCCAATGTCTTAGATCAGTTGTAGTGGATCCAGGTCCTCACTACAGGGGTTTCTACCATTTCCGAATCTACCTCCGTTCTTTCCGTATCCGGTCTGACTTCCGGTTTGTGTATTTCCAGTTCCTATGCTTATTCTGTTTTTTTAGTGTACATCCGGGTTCAGTTTCCGGTTGTCTTCTTCGGTTTTGGGCATTTCTGTTTCCTATTTTTACACTTCTGGATTTGTACATCCGGGGATTGGGTCATTACCGGTTTTCATGGTGTTCTATGATTAACTTCCGGTTCTGTCTTCCTTTTTTGGATTTCCGGTGATAGCTCTTACTGAGATTCCAGGTTTGTCTTTCCTGGGATCTAGTCATTATTTTGTCTAAGAGTTAGTCTTATTTCAGTAAGTGCTTTTAAAATCGGAATGTTAGTCGCTGAAAATATTAATTCCAAGACATTGCCAGTCTTGAAGTCTCTCTTGGAATTGTAGATATTCAGCATTTATTCTTTTATCAGTGAAACATTTCAACGTAATTAAAGACTCTTCCGACCGGTTGCCGGATGGGTTTTTTGTTGCAGTCGATAAGTCAGTCTGTATTCTACGTATTATCGCTAGATGTCGCAATTAAAATTAATTTTTAATTTCATCCAACTTTAGATGGCCAGTTGTCTTCGGGCCATTCAGCCTTTTTTCGCGCTCTTTTCCTCTTATGTCGGCAGGTTGACATATTTATTTTAACCAAGGGAATTAATTTCTTGAAAAAAATTCCTGTGTCTAGCGTAATTCTTAGTCTAATTCTGACAGGCACTGAAAGGAATAGATTCAGTAGTGGATTCATAGGGAAGAGAATGGCTCTAAGATTAATGATTACAAGAGCAAGAAAACGCTGAGAATAGAGAAATAAGATTAGGGTGAAGGAAGAAGGAATAAAAGCCGAGTTTTCTTCTGCGTTGTCACAGTCATGGTTTAGGTGAGTCTTTTTGCTTAGATTTTATATCGCCTGTGTTTTTCAGCGTTTTGTTTCGTGATTCATCCCGTAGTGTTTAATCATAATCAAGTATCAGTGTTTTGTGTATTTAACATCCAGCTGTTTCCGGGATTCATTATCATTCTATCAATCATTCCTTTTATTAGCATATCAAACTCAGTGACATCCGTCTTTACAAGATGATAATATTGGTTCTAAGTCTTTAATAATAATGAGTAAAGATAAGTATAGATAAGTATAGGTCTCTTCCTTCATCCTCTGCCCCTTCTCCTTCTAGAGTTTTCTTATGGTCATGTTCTCCTTCCTCTCTCTCTCTCTTTCTGTCTTCCTTCCTTTTTCCCTCTGGGGTTTTCCCGTGTTTCATCTATCAATCCTCTCCAGGGATCTTCTGGTCCTGTTCTTTCCTCTTCATCTTCCATTCTTCTTAATTCCTCTCTTCCTCTTTTGATCATCTTGATCCGATTGTTCCTGTCGTTCTCTCTTTTGAGCTTGAGTTTCTAATTGTTGATTACGGTCTGGTTTTCTCATTGTTTTCTGTTTTTAGGGATTCGTCCCTTGTTCGTTCTTTCATGTCAGCTTTTTTCTCTATTCTGTCCATGTCCTCTGGTCAGGATGTTGTATCTGTTCACATTCCTTCTGATCAATCCTTTTCCTTTTCTGATTCTTTACAGTTTTCTTATTTTCTAGCTTCCAAAAGGCCTTGCTCTCCTCTTTCCATTTGAACTGTCGATTCTATGGCCTCTGGTGACTCTCATCTTTTTTCTTCTCCATCTCCTAATCCTTCTTCTTATTCTTCTATTCCCTAGTCGGTCAGGGCTGAGGAGATTTTGTCCAGTCAGGGTCTCTTCGGATGACTGGGGCCTGGCTCACTGGTGGATTGCTTAGACTCTTTCTCTTCTTTTTAAGGACAAGTTTTCTATAGACCTTCCTTCTTTTGTGTCGGCTCTTTCCTCTTCTAATTCTTCTTTCTTGTCTCCTCTGGTCCTTGCAATTGACAATTTGGTCATTATCATGTTAGTTTTCTTTGTGAATTATGTTAATTCTAAGGAATTTATACATACATGAGAGCGTTCAGCCTAGGGTAGGTCTTCCTACCCTATCATTAAATCTTATTAAAATGATCTCTATTCACTGTGAAACATTCAAATCTGCATTAATTTTAATTTAACAAGGGGGTATGATTCTTACTCCCAAGTCAAGATGGAGACCATCACCCAGATCATTTCCAGTCTAAATCAGGGTATGTGGTCGGTTTCATCGACCAAAATGACGCCTTCTTTCATGTTTTCATTTACCCTTCCTTCAGAAAATTCCTGGGATTTGCTTACTAAGATCGAGGTTGGCAGTTTCGCGCCATGCCTTTTGGCCTGACCACAGCACCTTTTCTTTTTCTCGCCTAGTCTCAGCCGTGGCAGAAATTTTCACTGTCGTTCTGTCCATCTCCATGTTTATATAGACGATTGGTTAGTGAAGTATGTCTTCTTCAATTCTCTCAGGAATTCTTCCAGAGGTTTGCAGTCTGGCATGCAACCTAGGGTGGATTTTAAATCTAAAGAAACCAAATCTTCACACATCTAGGTGTTTCTTTCGATCTGGCCCAGGGTCTAGTCGTCCCCTCAGATCCAAGAATAGAGGCGTTATCAGTGGCAATGGAAATCCTGTCTTCTTCTTCCATGGTCTGAGCAAGATTTCTGCTAAGAGTTATAAGTTTGATGGTCAGTGTAGAGAATGTTATTCCATGGGCGGCACTGATGAGAAGAGCCTTCCAAATGTATTTAATGTCCCTTTGGAAGCTGTCGGTTCACTCTATTTACCATCAGATTCCCATCAGACAACACTTGATTCCTCTTCTAGATTTTTGGAAAGACCCACAGGCGATTATCTTCACAGACGCTTCTCAGGAGGGATGGGGAGCGGTCTGGGACTCCCTGTCGGTTTCCGGTCTTTGGTCCCTGGAGGAGTCGACAGCTCATATCAACATTCTGGAATTGTGTGCTGTCAAGAAGGCTCTCCTTTCATGGTCAGATTTTGTGATAGGTCTCAAAGTCTCGATTCAGTCGGACAATTCGACAGTGGTCTCTTATATCAACAGGTAGGGGGGTACATGGTCATCCCTCCTTTGTCTATAAGTGTGGAACCTTCTCTTATGGTGTCGCAAGAATCAGATTCTTCTAGTGTCTTCTCATGTCCCAGGCAGTCTGAATTTTCTTGTGGACCAACTGTCACGTCCCAGCAAATTCACCCACACAGAGTGGCAGTTAAAGAGGTCGGTTGTCAACGCGATTTTTTAGTCTTATGGATCGTCCTCTGGTAGATCTGTTTGCGACATATCTGAATGCTCAGATCTCCTCTTACATGTCTCTTTTTCCGGACAGTCAAACCCTGGCGGTGGATGCCCTGTCTCAGTCCTGGACAGGAATGTTCGTCTATGCGTAGACGTAAAATCCAACGATTTTGATTCCGTTAGTGTCAGAGCTCTAGATAAGCAGGGTTTTTGCGTTTTCACCCAATAAAAATTGCCAATCGCCCAATTAATTTTTAATATTCTGAAATAGAAAATCACCCAATTAATTTCAGTTCTCTTGCTAATAATGTATAATAACCCAATTAAATTCCAAAGAAACCCAATTTACAAAATTTCTATGAGTGAGTCACCCAATTATTGAAAAGTTTATCTAGAGCTCTGGTGAGTGTTGAAGAATGTCAAAGAACAAATTTGCGAGATTCTTTTATAGCTCCTTTTTGGCCAAAGAGGATTTGGTTTGTAGACCTTCTAGATCTCCTGGTAGACTTCCCTCATCTTCTTCCATTCTCCCAGGATCTTCTGTCTCAAGTAAGAGGTCTTTGTCTTCATCCAAACCCAGAAATCTTCAGTGTGTGTTTGGAGAATATCGAAACTAAAGTCTACGAGAATAAAGTTTCCTTAAGATCTCGAGTAATTATCGATTCTTCCAGAAGAGAGTTAAACCGCAGTTTACAAGTGTCGACTTAAAATTTTTGGAGAATGTTGTTCAGACCAAGGTCTCGTGCCCGATTCTGTTTCTATTCCCCAAGTATTAGACTTTTTAACATATCTCTTTGATTCCTTACATTTATCGGTATGGGGATATAGATTTTCTCTGGCATTTTCTCTTCCTTGCCTTCTGTATGCCGATGTCAAGGACACTAAGACCGTTAATAGTTTTTATTAGAGGTCTAGGCAATATTCGTCCTCCGATAGCTACGCCTTTACCTTCATGGAACTTGGCTTTGGTTCTTCAAGTGCTGGCAGGCCGTCATTTTGAAGGCGTTCAGAATTCATGCGTTTTCTGCTGAAAGGGAGAGATAGTTTCAGGAGACGGTTTAGTTTTAATCCCAGATGGGATCTTTTATCTAAAACTCAGTCTACCCGGTTTCCTGCTAGTCCGATCATTTAAAAATCATTATCGGCTTTTTCGCCTTCCGATAAACTCTGGTGCCCTGTACAAACAGCGAACTGATTTCAAAAGATTTGATCCGTCCCTTTTGTGGTTTTCTTATGCGGAAGAGTTAACTAAGCCAGTCTCAAAGTTTACGATATCCTGATGGATTTGGGAGACGATTAAGCTTTGTTACGAGATTGCTTCTCCGGAACAAATTAATCTCTCCCATATTAAAGCTCACGATGTTAGAGGAATGGCTTCCTCTTTTGCACTTTTTGCCGGTTCTTATTTAGATGAAGTCATACATGTTGCACGATGAAAATCTGAATCCTCTTTTACAAGCTTTTATCTGAAAGATCAGAGTGCAGCAGCCTCCTTCTTTCGTAATATTATGATTTTAACCAAAATAGCTGAAAACCATTTACCAAACACATCTCGCCATTTTCGTTAAGACTGGGCGTCTGTAAGAAATGGTGAGAGTTTATTTTGGTTTTTATTTATCTCTAAGTTAAAGTTTTCCTTATTTGATAATCACGGTGTGATTGATTTAAATGCACTATTATGTTATGTTATTAACATTTGGATAAGATTGGTTTGATTTTTATCCTTGTTTGTTGATTCTCAAATCGCCTCCCACCTAATGTTTTAAGTGGGGCACTGACCAAATCTACGGGTTTAGCAGGTAGTGATTGAACGGTAATGGATGTTTTTGTGGTGTAATAACAACCCCCCCACAGACCCCCCTTGCGGGTTGATCTGTTGTTTTATTAACCACTATAAAAATATACTTACCGTTCAATCACTACGACCCAGCCTCAGCCACCCTGCATGGAATTGATATGAGAATTTGCCTATAATATTTGGCACTTAAATTCAGAAACGTGAATCTGTTTCCTATTTGGGCTCCAGTGCGCATGTGCAAGCGTGCTTAGTAACAGGCGTCACTATGGAGTGAGTACAGACTGGTGCCAGTCTCTATAAGTTAATATACTTGAGATGGACCTAACCAGTAGCCTGGTTGAGGGTCCATATTTATAGGAATAGGCATGGGGAGGAGTGTATGCAAGCATAAAAATCTTATTCTGGTAGCTAAATGCAGATAATTGACTTAGCAAGTAGTGATTGAACGGTAAGTGTGTTTTTATAGTGGTTAATAAAACAACAGACCAACCCGCAAGGGGGGTCTGTGGGGGGGGGGGGGGAACTTATCGATGAAATATCAAGAATTTCAGCCTGAACCATACAACAATTCCTGTGATGTAATTTTCAAGAACAAGATGTTCACCGAAAAATGGATCAGTCAAAATTCCAGGCACTCAATATGGGGTACGTACTCCTGGCCGAATTTGTGTAAAACCAGGAATTGATTAACCCAATAATACTCACGCCGCCCAAAAAATGGTTTCTGCAGTAGATCTGGGAAATGTCCATTTTCAGACCAGGACTGCAGTAGAATACTATTTTGTAAATTTACTACTGGAATGACTGCCTCAATAATCAAGCCAGTCATTCCATGGATAAATTTTCATAAATAATCTCTTGACCTGCAAATGGACTTTTTCTATGAGAAAATTGATACTTGTTTTGAAGAATTGGAAGGGTAAATGCTTCTTCTTCTTCTTCTTTTCGATCGCTGGTATCACACTTGGAGAGCCGTTCTCAAGATGAAATCTGTGATTTTCTGCAGTTCTTCCACAGGCCCATACAGCTTTTCAAGAAAAGAGGTTGACAAAGGCCAGATCTCTTCTCTCAGCAGCTGATACGTACTGCAACATTGAAGTATGTGCTCTGTGGTCTGTTCTGCTTCTCCATAAGGACAAGCGGGCGATGTCGTAAGGTGGAACCGCCTGTATATGTGTTGGTTTAGTCTGTTATGTCCAGTTCTGAGACGAAAAATGGTCACTTGCTCTGGCCTCGAGAGATGATGGTAGGCATCTTCTGATTGAGGTGTTCTATAGAGTGACTTGATGATAGTCTTCATCTCTGTATGCGTAGCCATGTTTTCTGTCTGATACTCTTCTGCACCCACCTTTGCCATCTTGTCTGCTTCCTCATTTCCTTGGACTCCACAGTGTGAGGGGATCCACTGCAATGCTATCCGAAAGCATTTGATGGTTTGTAGTGCTTCTTCAAGTTGTGGCAGCTTACCTTTGGTGATAGCCTCAAGGACGGAGCGGGCATCAGATAAAAAGACCATCTGTGCAATAGGGTCTGCTGTTCTGCGATGGTATTAGCTGCATGGACCAGTGCTTCGACTTCAGCTCTGTAGTTTGTGCAGTGTTTGCCTGTCGGTATTGCAGCTGACTCATGTTGTCCGTTTGGATACTGTATGTGCAGTCCGGCACCTCCGCTCCTAATTGCATCTTTGGCTGATCCATCTGTGTAGATCCTTATCCATGTCTCCTGAAGGTACATTTCTTCCAGCATGGCTAGGTCAGGGCCTTCTTGCTCACATCACTGTGCTCATCTTTGGTTGTGAGATGAGGTACTGTGGTGCGAATAGCTATGCTCTCTAGTTTGTTTTCCCAGGGTGGAGGATCAAGGGTGTGGTTTGGGTCTTCTATTTGTGCTGGCAACATTTCTTGGTGTTTCCTTTGAAGTGCTTTTGTCTCTTTCACAAAACTTGATCTTTTAAGTCGTCCTGATGACAGCTGTGCTTGCCTGATCTTCATCGGGTGGTTGTTGAACGATTTGAACTTTGCAGCTTGGATCAGTGCTTTGCATTCCCTTCCTTTGCTAAGGGGGGGATGCCTGCTGTCTGCTCCATTTTTTCTATTGGTGTTGATCTCATTCCACCAGTGATGATGCGCAGTGCCTGGTTTTGTACTCTGTCGAGGTTCTGTTGATGAGATTTAGCTGCTGTCATCCATGAGCTGGATCCATACTCAAGGTGTGGTCGTACGGCACCTAGGTAGATGGTCTTGAGGATCCTTTCATTGGCACCCCACTTTGTTCCTGTCAGCTTCCTCATGATGTTTAGCTTTCTTCTGGCCTTTGCCTCTGCATTCTGTATGTGCTCCTTCCATGTTAATCTTCTGTCGTAGGTGCCTCCCAGGTATGTCTGCTGGTGCTCGTACTCGAGTGGAGTACCACCCAGTGTCAGATTGCCAACCTTGGTTTTGGTGGACAGTGAGAATAGCATGGCTGATCATTTTTCTTTGTTGATGGTAATACACCAGCGATTGGCCCAAGCTGTAATTCTGTCCAAGGCTATTCTATACGTGGCAGTCGTTGTGTACTCCTCGGTGCACCAGAGTACGAGGTCATCTGCATAGCGGGCTGCTTGGATCCCATTGGGCAGCTCTGCTACAATGTCATTAATGAAGAGTATGAACAGAGTTGGTGATAATACTCCGCCTTGTGGTACCCCTTGTCTCAGCAATACATTCTGTCCAGATTGTCCATCCACCAGCACTCTAGCTCTGCGATTGTGTGGGTATGACTTGGTCCATCGGAACATGTTGCCACCGATGCCTGTGCGCCGGAGCTTCACGAGGAGGCCATCCTGCCACACCTTGTCAAATGCCTTCTGCAGATCAATAAAGGCAGCTAGCATCACCTTCTTGGCTTGAAAAGTGTCCTCTATGACCTGAGCAAGATGTGTTGTTTGATCTTCTGTGCTACTGTATCTTCTGAAGCCAGCCTGCCCTGAAACTATAGTGTTCTCCGACTCCAGGTACGACTGCAACCGCTGGTTGACGATGCGCTCCATGGTCTTGCATATGCAGCTTGTAAGACTTGTAAGGACGGTAGCTCAGCACTTTCGTCTTGTTCTTCCCTTTTTTCAAAATAGGAGTCATTCTGGCTTCCTTCCAGCACTGAGGAACCTCTCCACTGGTCCAACTGAGATTAAAGATATCTAGCAACTTGCGGAGAGATGCATTACCATGGTGTTGGATCATTTCATTCGTAATGCCATCTGGCCCGGGAGATTTCTTCTTCAATTGGCGGATAGACTTCTTCAGTTCTGCTAAGCTAATGTCAACTTTCATTGCATCGGGAGTGTTGGTGTCTGTTCTTTCCTTTTGCTCTTTTCTAACCTCTTTTTGAGGCATTCGTGGTATAGAAATGTTGCTTTCTTTTGCATATGCCTTCGCAAAGGCATCTGCAGCCATCTTTCCTGACAGTGTTTGTCCATCTTCTTCAAGAGTAATCTTCTCTCCCCCGACACCCTCATCATTCAGTGCTTTAGTCAGTCTCCATAGCTTTGTTGTGTCTCTCTCTAAATTAAACCCTGCCGTCTTTTCCCTCCAGCTTCTTCTTTTGGCCTCCAGCTTGGTCTTTAGATACCTGGCTTTAGTTTGTTGTAGTGTGAAGTGGTTTTCATGACAGGGATTACCCTCTGCATCTTCTCTGGCCTTGTCTAGTTTATCATGTGCTGCTTGCAGTTCTGTTGTCCAGTAGGGGCGGTAGTTTTTCCTGAACCCTCGAGGAATCGCTTCGTTGGCAGCCTTGAGGATATTTGAATTAAATTCCTTGACCGCATTGTTGATGTTTCTCCCTTCTACTGCTATATTTTGGGTAAGCTCATTGGAACGAATGCCGAACAGACTCCAATTTGCCTTTTTGTAGTTCCACCTTGGATGTTGAGGTGAACTTGTTGAAATACTTCCAGAAAGAGAGAGGAGGACTGGGCGGTGGTCGCTTCCTCCTAACTGCGATCCGACCACTCTACTGAGGGTTCTGTGAATGTCTTCTGTACAAAATGCCAAGTCCGGCGTTGTTGTCGAGTGCCACCGGCGCGAGTAGAAGGTAGGCTGATCTGTGGGATCGTTGACAAGTAAAAGGTGCTTTTCATCTTGCCATGCTTCAATGTCTCCTCGTTTATCAAGTGTTCTGTATCCCCAGCTCTGAGACTGGCTATTAAAGTCTCCCGCAATGAGGAAGTGGCAGTCCGGGACCTGGATTGTGTCAAGTGAGAGATTCTTGTCATTAGGGCAGTAATAATTGACAATGTCAATCACAGAGTTGCTGGTTGTTACCTTGATCTTGATATATTCTGCCTCTTCCATAAAGGTTTTGATCTGGCTGGCGTTCACGCTGTTTCGGACCAAGGTGATCACCCCGCCTTTCTTTCTTCCTCTTCGATCACACCGGAAAATCTGGTAACCTCTGATCTTAAATGGTTTTCCTTCTTGCAGGTGTGTCTCTTGGATGCAGCAGATATAAATGTTGTTTTCGTACAGGAACTGTTCGAGCTCTGATTTCTTGTTGGTAACCCCTTCTGCGTTCCAGTGCATGATGTTGATAATGGGGTTCTCTTTGGGTTTGGTCTTCTCTTTCGGTTGGCCAGTAGCTCTCCATCCTCGTCTCCTGGCTCCACAAGACGAGTTGATGGGACCTCCAGTAGCTGAGGGTGGGCTCCTTCGAGGCGTGGAGCCCGGCACTGCTCCTGCCTGGCGGATCCTCACAGGGCGAGCACCATTTCGTTTGATTCGATCTCCAAGTGTCATTCATTTGCGTTGTGCATAATGCTCTGGTTAGCCCCTCCAAAATGTCTGGATTGACACCCAGTGGGTTACACCCCTGCGCCACGTTGAGGCCGAGCATATAGTCTTAAACAGGGGGTAAATGCTTAAGGATGAGACATCTGACCAGTCAAATTTCTGAATAGAACTTCTGGAGCGTATCACCATAGGGTCAATCTAGTTAAATTTGGTTAAAATCAACCAAAGCGGCTAAGGAGATGCATTTTGACAATTTCCGGGGAATTTTTTCATAGAATCCAAGACTTTCACCCCAAAACTGACTAATCAAAATTCTGAATATAAGTTCTGAAGCGTAGCACCATAGGGCTCTTATAGCCAAATTTTGTTGAAATCCACCAAGGATTTCCAGTAAATCATTTATAAAATCTAAGATTTTCACCGATCACTTTATCGATCAATCAGAATTCTGAAGAGATGTTCTGGACCTTAACACCCAAGCGTAGATTTTAAGGATTTTTTCTACTAATACAGAGAACCAATTCAATATTTTGCAATTAGATTGTCTGGAAAGCCGTTGCTGCCCTTGGTGGGTACTCAACATAATGACATTAGAATAGTGTTTTTCCGTATTTCCTCGTTTGAGAGCAACTAACCCAGACGGGTTAGTGCAAGTGCAGTTTTACTAGCCCATATGAAATTCTACTATCCTCGAGTTAACAGGTTGGTCTTAAAATCGAGCCCTGCTAACGCAATAAGATTCTCCTAGACAAATTTGCCTGTAATTGGTCATAGGAGATGCGATTTGACAGACAGCTGAGTCACGACCACCACGGTATAAGCTCACTTGGTCCAAAGAGCCCATGAGCCAATAAAAACAGGTCAAACTGACCTAGCTTGTAATGGTATAAATTTACCACAATTTCATTAAGGATGACACATTTATCAGCATTTATCTCATAAGCGGCCATAACTGTCATGATTTTTACCTGCGTCGACAGACGCAAGGTTAATGTGAGAATGGAGTGCTTCGACTAATTTTGGATAAAAAATCACAATGCAACAGCTTTCAGTAACAATTTCTTCAAAATGGACACCGTGAATAACAGTGGTTCTACTGGGCAAATGTTTGTCTATGGGGGTCCCGAATATGTGCACCAATTTTGAGGTCAAAGCTAAATCTCAAACAGTAAAAGCTTTCAGGTGGTAACATTGCTTCCAAAACAGACACTTTTGACGTCACAGCGGCCCAATTGAAAAATATACATGTATCAACGACATGAATATTGTACAAATTTGTCCGGGTTATTCATTACAACCGAATTACCATTGCATAAGCTGACCCAGGAGATGCAATTTGACTGACGGACGAACACCGTGGCATAAACTCACTTGGGCCTTCAGGTCAGGTGAGTTAATAATGATCAGATATTTTCCGAATATTCTCAGTTTATTGTAATTTAGCCATGCATAAGAATCATAGTAATTTCAATAGTTGATGCAACAACAATCTTCCATGATTTCACATAGAATGACTGTACTAATACCAGAGTGTACTGTGAAGGCACATGCTTTCATTGTGCTATGTGAAGGCCCATGCTTTCATTGTGCTATGATTTCACATAGAATGATTGTGCTAACACCAGAGTGTACTGTGAAGGCCCATGCTTTCATTGTGCTATGATTTCACATAGAATGACTGTGCTAATACCAAAGTGTACTGTGAAGGCACATGCTTTCATTGCGCTATGATTTCACATAGAATGACTGTACTAATACCAGAGTGTACAATGAAGGCACATGCTTTCATTGTGCTATGCTTTTCTGACTCCTGTTTGCTTTAGCCCATATCTCATTTTCAAGGCAACCATAGAGGAAAACTTGAATATTTTGAAATTGATCTGACTAAAAACTGTTGCTGCCTTAGGAAGCAACAACTTCCAGTCAAATCAATTTCAAAATAGTCAACAAAATAAGTTTTGTGTCATAAGGAATTTAGTTTTTCAGGGATTTGTCAATGAAAGGGTTATGTTAACACCGCCTTCCAGTCAAATTATTTGCTGAATATCCAACAGCTTTCTTATATTGTATTAACTCCCTTGAAATAACTATAGACTGTCAGACTGATACTGGAGTTTCAGGGATAAAATCAAAAGAATTAAGAGACTCGTGGACAACAAAACATCATGGATAAATCTTGCTCACACTTGATGCATGTGGTTACGGTAAAGGTAAAGGGAGTTTCCAAATGGTGTTGATTGGTAACACCATACAGTAATGTAACTACTATCACCAGTAAAGAAGATACAATGAATCAGAATAACTTAAAGCAACTAAACTACCTTAATATGCATCCCAATGCTCAGATGCGCGAGGAGAGATAAATCTAATTCTGTTCCCTTTTACAAGCAGTCCTGTTACCACTGTACTTGTTATATAATAGTGATCTACTAGTCTATCTGCTACTTACAGCAATATAAAATAGCCGAAACTATTTTGAAAACAATTTGACTGGCCACTGGTATATGCAGCAAAGAATTTCAGTGAAAATGGTTTCAAAATATTCGCTGGCATCACTTTGTGACCATAGAAACAATCAATGAAAATTACACTAGCCAACTGGAAAACATTTTGACGGCGAATCCTTGCTGCTGCTAGCAACTACTTCCAGTCAGATTGTTTTCAAAATAATCAGCGGTATTACACCAGTAGCAAGCAGTATTACTCTGTTATAGGTATCAATGCACAAATGGAATACTGTTTGCACTTAAACCCGACTGATAGGCGCTTAGGTCCACTTACATCTTTGATTGGTTGCAATATGGGTAAAATGATTGCTCCGATTACTCAGATAAATACATGTTTAATGTCTATGTTTGGAAACATCGTTTTAAGTTATTCTGATTCATCTCTGGTATTTTACTCGAGTTAGTAGTTTTATTCAGAGGTATGATGGTACCAATCAACAACATTTCGATGTTCATCTTTTGATTTTCTTTAAATTATAATACATTATGGTGGCTGTTCTGGAGGTAGCGTTGATTGACACAAATCTTTGAAATTAATGATAATTTCAACAATTTCAAATGACTAATAACAAAATTGGACCATTTAAGCAATAATAAAAGTTTTTATTGTGAAAGATTATTAAATCTTGTATCGCAACAGTACATATATGATAATATTCTCAGAACATAGAGTCATAGACAGTAGAATTCCGCCCAGTGATTAAAGCGCAATATGTACTGAATTTTGTCCCATATAAATCAAATCTGCAGACAGTGAGTGAAATGTAGCCGCATGTGTGAATACTGCATATTGTTCACAGTAGGTTATCAGTAATAGGTTTGTTTCTGACGGAAGTCTCCACACTGAGTGTCCGACATGGCGATAGTTCTCATCTTGCCAGGGGATTACATCAGTTCTTACTAAAGCATACACTATAACATCACATATACAACTGAACAAAGTTATGCACATGACACGTCATTATCTCAGAAAGTGAGTCTAGTCCACTAGATAAATGGTTAAACCACCTAAAATTTTCCTCAAGGGCAGTGTCACTCTCTGGGTAAGACTGACACTGCTACACAAGACTTCAGTACACAAGTAACAACTATCACAGACCTGCAAAAGAAAGGACAGTTAAAGAGAGATGTTGAAATACATGTATGAAGCATGTTCCCAGAGTTTGTTGAATCGATATGAAGGATATTGAAGCACTTGTCAGAATTCTACTTTTTAAGTGAGCAAGAATACAAACTGACAGACATATTTTGAAATTAAACTGTTATTGTCTTGAATAGCTTACAGCACTATTCTTTCTAAAATATGCATCAGTGTATCCACCTTCATAAAAAACCTGGCCGTTTAAATTACAGCCTCTCGATATCAAGACAGCTATTCAATAATGATGTTGTGAATATTTTGAAACAGATAATTTGACTGGAAGCTGTTGTTGCCATAGAGAGCAAAAGTTCCCAGTCAATTAGTTTCAAAATATTCAACAGAATCTCCCCTACATTATAACAAATCGGTAATAGCCGGTCTGTGAGAGATAAAGGATTAATATCCTAATTATTATGTTTTGACTAAACAGAATTTAATCATCTTGTCACCTTTAGTCGTTATACTTTCAAAATCTGGAGACACTAGGGTCAAGTTCGACTCGCTAACCATAGTCAGTTTCATGGTTTACTGATCATGCGCAGTTGCTATGCCCAGTCGAACTTGATTTTAGTCGACTATAGTTCGTTGGTACCCGGTTCCCTATTGAATTACTATAGCAGAAAATTTGGAGCCGGGTACCAGTCTCCATTAACCCTTTCTGCCATCTGTTTTAATGAGCTACGAAAATGGTTTATCTTTGTTCGCTAAGACGTCAAAAAGCACCCATATGGCATAAAGTGGGAAGGAATATGGACTTGGGAACATTGACATACAATGGGAAAGCAGAATTTCACCAAACCTAAGTTATTTAGTGAAATAGTTATACTTTTATATGCATTTATTCGTGGCAAGCGATCGGTGTCAGCCATTTTGAAATTTACGCAAATATCGCACTAACCATCTGAACCGAGGTCGGGTGCTCGGTTGACTATAGTTGACTAGCTAGTTAACTATTTGAAGTTTGACTGGTATTTTAGTTAGCTATAGCTAACTATGGTTAGGAGTTGAACTTGACCTAGTGCTTCAGTTATTGTACCTGTAGGCTTATCATGATTATCTGATTACCCTTGCCCTGTGGAGGTAATAAGGTATTGCATTCAGATCTGATAGTGTGTCTGGAGCTCAGTATCACTCACCTGGAGTACTGTTGCCAGCAATAGAGTTTTTAGTTTTAAAAGCACACATTGTGGCCAGACATTTGTAAGAGTAACCTGTTAACCCTTTTAATGGTCAAATTTGATCCCAAAAATTTAATATCTGCCCAGTAGTAAAACGTATTAATTAATGAGGAGTATCTTTTACCAAATTTCATTCCTAATTTCAGAAATCCAAAATGAGCATAAAAGATTTAACAACCAGATTCTGTATAAATGTCAAGCATCATACATGTCTTTCCAGGAGAATTTTGAAGCTGAGTAATCATCTGCTCTCCTGAATTTAAATTTAAACCAGTGAGGCGAGCGGTGTTAATGCTCGCCTCTATATTCTATCATCGTTACTAAACAATATAGGTAATCTATGAGATCCTCGCCTAGAATTAACCTTAGGCAAGAGGAGAGCAACCATTTGCCTCTCCATAAGTCATGATCATATAATGTAGCGTCTTAGAGGTAATTACATACAGGTCTTGTTGAAATATACTGTCATCAAAACAGTTTTTTGAAAGATTTTTGAAATCCTAGATAGCCATTGTAAAAATCAACCAATCAAGTAATAGTTTGTATCCAAAAATTCCATACGGTTTACGGTCAAGCTTGATTAAAATTGGGTAATTTTTAAGATGATTTAATTATATGTTTTGAAAGATTAAAAAAATTATAGTAAAATCCAAGATGTCCAGGTCAAATCTTCAGGTGGGCATTGGAAAATTTACCAATCAAATTTCTGGATAAATCCTGAGTAGCCTACCATCATAGAGTTATCTAAGCAAAATTTGATTAATATCGGTGGTTAATGGCCAGAAGTATTTTTATAAAAAGAATTAGACGGGCAGGCGACAGAGGCAACAGTCACCATGGTATAAGCTCGCTTAGTCACTTGACCCTTCAGAATGGGTGTGCTAAAAACTACTGATCAAATTTGGATAAGATTTTAACACAATAAAGGCTGATACTGTGAAAAAAGAATTTACAGAACCGAATCAATTTGGGGTTCTAAAGACCTTTAATGGTCAAGCCAGGCATAACTGGCCTCTGCAGCAGTCTTGAGGATGCCTATTTGCAGGCCAGCATGCATGATGGTCAAGAGATTAATTTTTGACAACTTATCACTGGACTGGATGACTTGATAACGGAGCCAGTCATTCTAGTGGTAAATTTTCAAAATATAATTCTCATGACCTGCAGATGAACATTCAGTAAGGAGATATGCTGATTTTTGTTACCAAATCTAACCATTAAAGTGTTAAATATTCAAACATTTACCCAGATAGACTAGATCTATCTCTCTTGACATAAACAAACCCTTTGTACTACAATAAATTCCGGCATCATAGTTTAATCCTCATCCCATAAGTAGAAGGTGGTAATGCATTTGGTATCCAGAAGTGTATCTACTACTAAGCTGATTTGGCTCAAATCTTAGCAACAAACAAAGGATCTTTCAGACTTGGGCCGTGATCCGACCATTCGGGGAAAAAATTCAGATGTATATGGCCTACAAATCAAATAATGGAATTACGGATATCGCAGAAGCTACTGGTGGGATTTGGGTTAACACAGTGAGGTGTGTGTGTGTTGGGGGTGGGGGGAGTGATTGTACACCAATTCCACAACTTTGTTTATGTTAAAGCCCATTTTCTAACTTCAATGAAACCTTCAGGGTCAGTGAGGTCAAAACGGTTTCTGCAGTGGTCTTGAGAAATGTCCATTTGCAGACCAAGAGAAGGCTATTTTTTAAAATTTACCACTGAAACTACTGGATCGATAAGCGAGCCAGTCATTCCAGTGGTAAAATTTCAAAAATAATCTTTTGCTCTGTAAATGGACATTTTCCATCAGTAAATCGAAATTTAAAAGAAATTCAAGGGTTAAAGGGTGAAGAGACTGTATACGGTGGCCACTTGTTTGTGTTCTATAAGGTGGTCTCTTTATAGGTATATAATTTCAACTCTGTGATAATATTACTGGTTAATTTGATGGAGGCATTTCAAAATTAAATGGAAATCTAAACTCGACCATTCATCGAAGAGGCTATGGGACCAGTTAGTGGCGGTCATTGTCTTTATCTATGCCTGCTCATTAAAAATAGAGAGAACTGACATGACAGATCAGTCATGCCAGTATATACTGGCGGTATAACCTTTTTTATTTTGGCCTTAGAGAAGAGTGTGTGCAATATATCTGATATTATATAAGCCCTCTATTGATTTAAAAAAAAAATTTAACTTATGACGGTAATAATCATTACACTGCTCAGATCATTCTCATGCCGGTTTGTGCATGTAACAAAATAGCCTAATGCATACCAAACATACATAACAGCAAGATGTTTTAACAGTAAATCAATATACATATATCATTATTATAGTTTTCTTACAACGCACCTTTCCAGTTTTAGCTATGCCCCGCTCATCTATCTCTAGCTAAGCTATACCAACACAATGCTCGTGTGTGGATCGATAGATCCCTGAACTTCTTGACTACCAATTTCCAGAAAACTATATAGGGAAGCTGTTGAATATTTTGAAACTAATGTGACTATTATTAAATAGCAAAGACATGCAATTCATACAATGTGTCGGACTATTAAACATTTAAACGGACTAAATTGAGTCATTCTTGCTGTAATTGATTATGATGTCATACTACGCATCACATAGTTGATTATGATGTCATATGATGGATGGATAAATTGGAAATATCCATTACGCTTACGTGTGTGAACAAAAGTAAACCTCCATCAGCATACTAATGTCTGGTTCCAGCGGGCTAAACAGTTGACGATTGGTTTGATTGAGTGGAATTAACGAAAACAGGTGTTTTAGTAATTCAATTAATTACCTTCCTAATAGGATTAATAAAATAAAACTAATTGTTTGAACAATTACAATATGTAAATAATAAATTTATGATTATACCTTTATAATTTGAAAGCGAATTGACACCTCTGAGTGTAAAGTATCTCCATTTCTTGCCCCACGTTGTCGTGCACTGACTCATGGCTCGTCATTCACCTGCTCATCGTTACAAGCCAGCTTTTCAGGCTTACTCCAATCATTGGGCTATCAAAAGAATTTATTGGTATATTCCGTCCAATGTAACTTTTAGTGCTCTACGATACACAGTATTTCTTCATTTTGACTTTCTATAACCTGATAAATGCGTGTTTACAAAGAAAATTTTCACGAAAAGAAGTAAACATCGTGAGGAGCCGATTCTTGCATACACCAGTGCCCGAGTACCCGCTAATTGCCTTTGAGTGGCCTCGCTAAGCGATCATCAGGAAATGTGTAGGAAATGGCTAACATGCCCGTATTACATTCTCGGCTTCAGATGCAGTATTGATCAATATATTAATTCCATACACTTATTAACCCCCAATTGACATTCAGATATCATATTCCCAATTTCCATACAAATCTGTCACTTCTGAGACCGAGTAGTCTATCTGGAAACGACAATGTTTCTAATTTTTTCACCGGTACCACTTGTGATGTCACAAGTATGAGGGGTTTCCAGTTTCCCAGAAATGAGTTTTTGTTCGACAATCCTCGGAAATTAATGATAATTTGCCTATATTTTTTTAATGCGGCATTTATGTTATTAGCTAATACAATTTTCGAGTAGAGGGGGTTTATTTACCTAAAATAATTATTACTCTTGGTAGCTGAAATCCACACTTTAAAGCCCATGCTTAAGTCAACGCTCATCCCCTAACTTTGACATATGAGCTCCAATGATTTCTTAGCAATTTCAACAGTATTAGAAGCCTTCCCCCCCCCCCCCCCTGAACTGAACAGTTTGTATCGGAAAAACCCCACTTTAAGACCAAATTTGTAAGAATGCATGTATAATAATAACAATTGGGTCATGGGGTAAAAAATTTAATTACACTTCCGCTCTGATGTTTTTGAAGTATACATAGTCGGAATATGGCGAGAATTTGTACCAAAAAATTTAGTTCAATTTTCGTTGTATCAGTTTTAACTTTTTTAGAGAATGGATTTCAACTTTTTCTTGAAAACTATTTAATATAAGTCCATCCCCTTTCTCAGAGATGCTGGCTTGGAAATTGAACACCTAGTCCTAATAGAAGCATAGGCTTCAAACAGGTGAAATACAGTAAACCTGTCTATAGAAGACATGTGTTTTCGGGACCAAAAGATAACAACATTAGTGTTCAGGACTGTTAAAGTAAATGACGATTATTGCTTACTGAATGTTCATTTGCAGGGTAAGAGAAGACTATTAAAAAAAAAATTGAACTCTGAACAGAATGGTTAACTCTGTTATTGTGTCAGTAATTTGAGTGTTAAAATTTAAATAGTCGACTCTTACTGCAAATTGTAAATTCTTTAGACTACTGCCGAGGCAATGTTTGGGGGGGGGGGGGTGTGTGTGGTGGGGGGGGGGGGGGGGCCTTCACCATTAATGTGTGTTAGACCCACTATCAGTAGACCCCAAATGCGTGTGTATTTGGTTACCACCTGGATTTACTAACTATAATAACATTGCTTTGATTGTCAGGTGGAGAGTGTAACGGTCTATCCGGCGATGGAGATTGCTATAATACGCCTTCACCCTGGTGCCATTATCAAGGGAAATAAGGTTTGTTTTTATTTTTTATTAAGGCTACTGTGCCCATGTAAAATGTCACTTAGTTCTTAGTCTCTGTAACCTGTATCTAACCATTTTACTGACAAATCCCTGAAAAAGTAAATTTGTTATGATACATTATGTGTAGCATAGTCTGTTGAATATTTTGAAATTAATATAACTATGCTTCCAGTAATATTAATTTCAAAATATTCAACATCTTTCCTGTTTGTTTGCCCTGAGGTCAATACAGGGAATTTTGCCCGTGAAATGGTTAATCTCTGTAATGTGAATTTAATGATGCCTAATATTTAACCCATTGGTATCTCGCGAGATCTCCTTCGATACGAGATCGAGAAAAGTATCTTGTATGTATTGAATAGCCATTAGCATAGTGATTTCCACCAGAATATGGTGGTAGAGAGAATTGAAACTTAAAAGGACATGAGCGCTACTCTCTTCATACCGGACAATATTATGTCATGTAAAACGACATGATATAAAGCCTATAGTAGTCTGTATGACAAGTAGTTAACAGAAAAATAGTCTCTAGAGCTGAATTCTTCATAATATTCAAATCTGTCTCACACAAAATGAGGTCAAACAATTTGCTGACGTTGCGTAGATAATGATATCACACGAACCACTGGATGGATTGAGTCGATTTTAATGTCTGTATCAAGCTAGTGATACAGAGGTTAAGATGATACAAAAATCAACACGACCCACTGTTACTTTTACAGTCCGCTACAGAGATAGTCTGGGTCCTGATCTGTCTGGTCTCCGAAATCGAGTCTGTGTAACAGTCTAGTTGCTGTGATGACGTAATAAGATGGCCCGTCATTACATTAGAAGTGTATTCTCGAAGAAACCATGCCTCTATTTTTAGAATGATATTTAACCCTGTAACATGACCAAAAACAGCTTATGTAGTCGGCATGAGTTGTCCATTTGCAAGACAAAAGAAACTTATCTTTACCTCACCTTTCTAGAATGGCTAAGTGAGCTAATGGCATGGTGGCCATTGCTGGTTTTCTTGGCCGATTTGTTGCATTTCATGTATAAAATTATATGGCCCTATATCTAGTACATGTCCCCAGTATTAATTTGTCCAAAAATAGTCTTTTGGCCTGAAAATGTGCATTCACCAAGCAATGATTTAAATTTTCCTCAACTATCTTGACCAATAAAGGTGCTAAATACATTAATCTCATAAATATTTACAGAATGATTTGACTGGATGTCATTGTTTTTAAGCAGACAATGATTTATAAGCAATTTATTTTTCAAGTAATGTTTGACAGGATTTTGAACGAAACATGGAGTAAGGGAATATCTATGTCAGACTGGATGTGAATCTAGTTAACCAAATCAGTTAACTTATATGATTTATAATTCACCTTTACAGAGTATCCATCGATGATTTGACGTCATGATGTCACAATCAGCTAAGCGGTGTGTAGGATGACATCATAATCATTATGTCACAAATGATTCTATTAGGCCCGTCTTTAACTCTTAATAGTCTGACACATTGTAAGAATTGTATGTCTCTACTATTTAATAAACATGCTTAAACCTTACCTGTATAGTTTTCTGGAAATCGATAGTCAGGGAGGTCAGAGATCGATCGATCCCAACACGAGCGAGGTGTGGGTGGAACGTAGCTAGAGATGGGCAGGGCATAGCTAAAAAATGGAAATGTCCATTAAATAATGATGTGAAAGGAGAATTAATTTTTTGACAGATGCATTGCTGTTTTCCCACGATGAGCTGCATACCATGTGATGTGTGATGTCATGATTGATTTACTTTATTTGGAAATAACTTGTTATACGATTGCTTATTTTGAGGGGAGGAAACGTGATTACATTAATACGATCATTAAGTCAAATATTAACGGCATTGGGCTCTTTGTATAAAACCTTGAATTGTCAACGTTTTTGCAATTTTATCTACATCTTGCCCTTCTTTTCAGGCTACTTCAAGTACTTGAACATGTTTTTGCCAATGCTGAGAATAGGCAGCACGATAGCATTGATGTCTCTAAATGAAAGAGTGTGATCATTGTGACTTTAATATAATAGTTTGTGTAATATCAATCAGGGGAAGATCTGGCTTTTGCGGTGTTCTAGCCAATAGATTAGGCAAATACCATTTTTGTTAGTCAATTAGTAAATATTTTAGCCACATCCAGCCCTCAAAATTTGGCGAGAACGATCGTTTCGTTCACGTGTCGGTTACGTAAAGTAAAATTACCGTGAACGAAAAAACGGTCGCGTAAGTGACAAAGCCCAGAATGGTAGTTATCTCTGATCGTGGAAAACAGAAAAGTTTCAACAACTTTTTGATATGAAATATGCTATTTACAACAGAATTTAGCATTTTCAACCATCTAAAAGATCGATAACATCTGTCTGTCAAATTCTATAATTAAGCGACAGCACGCATGTGTCAGAGACAAACTTCCGTTGTATTTCCGCTTGCATTACTACATAGGCCGGGAACTAGTCTCGCTACACGGTATGCATCAACAACGGACTGTTCAATTATAAACCGTTGCATGCAAGTACGTGCAACTGTCAGCTGGCATGTTCCCGATGTATTATTTTATATAGGCGATTGGATCCCGATATAACATAGGAAGACATGCATTGTTGAGTGAGTCTCACAGTATATTCTCCTTCAGTTTCAGTTGGTTTGTAGAGACAACTGTTTAAGAATTTAACTGTTACATTCATAGATCCTTTACTACATGCTAAAGAGCACTGTCGATAATAATTCATTGTTTACATTTTCCATGAAGCTCAAACCATAAAATCCTGTATCTGAAAATCTGTAAAAACTTCGCCAGGTATCAGAAAACATAACACCACACATGAATTTTGCAAGATAGTAAAGAAAATGTAATTAATGTTTCGTGGCCCATTGCTTGTAATGTTAAATTAGCCCATCCAAAAATGGCGTCGCTCCCAGGGTATTATGGGAAAGTTGATTGTGATGACGTCATCGCGATTCTATGAATTTCAACAATAAAAATTGTCACGAATCAGCCTAGAGGGGGGTCTGCTAATACATCGGTAATGAGAAATGTCTCGCGTGACTGCGCAGTCGTAGTTAATAATAATCGATAATGCGCACTCGTAGTTTCTGATTGGCTCGCGGGATATCAGATTTCAATAGGCATGAATGAAAATTACTATCGTAGTAAAATTTTGATCACGTGCCTCGTTGTCATGCATAACGAATTAATCACATGATTTATTTCAACCAATCTCTGTGCACACAGTAAAGCAATATGTTAGCGCCCACTTTGACGGGTTATATGACCCAATATATTATTATTGGAAGGTTCTGACAGTAATACTATCCGATATTTAAATGGTTCATTGCTTTGGAGCGACCGAGAAAACAGGACTATATGTCAGGAAAACCGGTGCGTAGTAACTCTTATTTTCAAGTAAATCGCATTTGCACTAAATTGTCAGTTTAAAGCGTACAAGTTAAGAAGGGTCAAGCTATCTACTAAATGCCTTAGAGCTGGTTACGCTTTTTATTGTGGCGGACTTGCGGGTTATTGTTTTATATTAGAAATGTACGCCGCTTGTACAAGTACAAATATTTGGTGACAGTTACAAAAAAATCTACCTGTCACAGGTACAATTTTATAAACATTTCAACCCCTGTTGTTTTTGGGTCAATTAAGACGGTAGTTCTTTGATACAGGTGGAGTTCTTTACAAATTAAAGCATATTCTTTTAAATATTTTGAAAGTAATATGACTGGAAGCCATTGCTTTCATGGTGGTGGTGGGTGGGCTGGAGAGGGTTGCTCAACTGGGTAAGCCACAACAATGTAAGATATTCAAGTCTTTGTTTTTGTGGTGGGGTGGGAGGAGGGTGTTAAGATATTTATAAATATTGGGTATTTAGTCACTAATTATTATAGTGGGTGTGGAATTTTGAAATATATGTTTGGAAAAAGTACGGAATTTTATTGTGCCCAAGGTGTATGAACCCTGAAATTGTTGCAAGCGGGAAAGATGTTACCAATGAGTGTTGTCATACAAATACTGATATTTTGGCCGGGAATGCAGACCAAGGGAGTATTGTTTTTGGAGACTTAACAATGAATGACTGGCTCAGTTATCGAGCTTGTAATTTCAGGGGTAATTTTTCCAAAATATTCTTCTTGGTCATGAAATGGAACGAATGAATGGACATAAAAACAAAAACTCAATCTGTTTTTTGACAAATTTACTTGAGAAATATTACAGTACTTATATCACAATGGATGAATTCACTTTTAGTTATTCCCCACCCATCTCTAGCTAAGCTCTGCTCCAAGCTTTGTCCCAGAATCTCAATTTCATGGTAACTATACAGCTAACTTGGTGATTACTTTGAAATAAACTTCCCCTCAAAACAATCAACAGAATGTTTATTAAATTGCAAAGACATACAATTAATACTTACTGACAGACTACTATGAGAGTTAGTATTGTCTGTCAATTATAATAGTGACTGGTGACATCAACCTATATATGATGTAATTGATTATGAGGTCAATAGTTGAGTAACAGATTGGATTCATCTATTAATATGAAATCTCAGTTCTACTTTGAAAGTAATATCTGTCACTTCGAATAAGAATGACTGGTTTACAATAAATACTCCTTGTATGTACAGTATCATACTAAAAGTTTTCCCGAGTGACCAATACAATCAGATCCTGATAGGCATATAAGTATTAATTACTACCCATATCTTTATGTATATATGGCTGGGATTCCATATGATAATTAGGAAAAAAGATCAGCAATTTCTATGGCAACTGAGTTGTATCATGGTGTGATTGTTCATGAATTCAAGGAAAGTTTGTGGTATCACGTATGATCTCTGTCTGTTGTTTGTCAACATGGACATAAAATCAGAATCATGAGAGTAATATGTTCTCATGGCAACTTCTGAAATATACAATTTTATATATAATAAGTACTTAAGACAATGTATTTATCCAGTGTATAACATGGAAATGAAAAACCCTCATTGTATTGGATTCCCGTTGAGCTTTCTATACAGGAATCCAAAAGTGGATTCCCATGGATTCCTGCTGAGCAAATTTACGAGAATCCAAATTGATTCTGGTGAAATTTAGCGAATTTCAACCCCTGCACATCATCAAGAAAACATCATGTTTCATTAATTGACCATGAGTTGAATTCACATGTGGCGGATGCCATTTGACCATATAATGATTTTTTATGAAGCCATGTTTTTTAAAACATATTTTATCTGTAAATTAGGTAATTGGTGGATAAGTCCATGCAGTAATCAATATGTTAATGAGAATTCAGCAACATGCACTGTAAATTCATTATTATCTTAATATACAGATGAAATATGTTCAGATAAAGCAGGTTTGGATAAAAAAATGGCGTAACCAATTTGCGCAACCAATTGGTTATGCAAACTGATTTTGCGCAACCGAACAATTGGTTACGCAGACCTGAAAACATGGGACCCAAAAATAGGTCTCGCAAATATTTGAAATTTTGAGGGCTGCACATCTTTACTTCAATGTCACTTATGAACATGTTTTCAGTCAGTCATCACCGGTTAATACTATCAATTTTACAGCCCAGGTACAATAGGGTCTTAATATAAAAGAAATGTTGAATATTTTGAAAGTAATATGACTGAAAGCTGCTGGTGCCTAATGCAGTAACAGCTTTCAGTCATATTTGTTTCAAAATATTCAACAACGGAAACAGAATTTTTGCTTTGCAATTGTAATGCTGGAATTAGTCAGCATTCAGTCAATCAAGAAAATTTAAATAATTTTAATCAGTAGTCAATGATTTAGCCAATTCCGCTTTTCATTAGCCTGATTTCGGTTTTACTAGCATTTGGCTAATAGGTAGATCGGTCCCTGTCAATGGTAAGTATTTACATTGCATTTACGTTTACATCCGTGCCTCGGCCAATATTTTACTGTTTCTGGAATGGTTAATCCTATTGGAACTGCTTCCCAAGCTAATATTTTAAGACGGGTCTCTGTATAAATGACGAGACATAATTTCCCATCAAAGTATGGGTTGATATAAATATAGTTTATAGTGGCCATGTATGTAATATATTACGCTCCACAATTTGCAGTTTTACAGGTTTTTGCTTAAATGAGTGTTCTATTGCAAATAGAGTTATTTCTGTCATTGTCGTGTTTAATAGGTGGAATCATTGCAATATTCGCTGAAGATCGTCGATGCATACAAATTTGAAGAGAAGGTTCGTCGTGCGGAAACTGAACTCGGTATCAAACCAGAAGATGGTGTGTCAGTATCTTACCAGAGATCCAGGTATGTTTTTGTGATCTCTCGTATTCCTAGCTAAGCATTTCATTTCTACATACCTGATGCAAGAAATTCGTAAATATGTATGAAATATTCTGACAACTTTTTCTGGTTGAGGGCATGACCATAATACTGACACCAACCATTAGCGTTGGTTGTTGTACTAATGATTCTGATGATTGTTTGTGGGTTCTGCAGTAATCCGGTATTGGATGTGATGCTCTGCATCGTGACACTTGGTGCATTCGTGTTGATGTACATCAATGACGATGATGACGACAACAACTAGGACGATGACTAAAAAGCTGGCGATGAAGACCCCAACAACGATGACAGTGATTGTTTTTTAGAAGAACACATTTTGCCTTTAAAATTCTGCAATTTGGCCTGACGATCTTTCAAACACTTGTCATCTCATAAACTTTGCCACCCTGATAGGTGTACTCATCATTAAGGAAATTTATAGCAGTTTTTGGTCAACACATGACTAGAATTACAGTGACAACTACAACTGGGCCGGACAGTAATTTTGGACATGCATGTGAGAGAGATGTTTTGAACATTCAGATAGAATCAGCTAGCAAGATGTGAAGTTGTATAGTTGTGGTTAGGATATAGTCGTTATAGCAGAGTCCCGGGACAAAATTATATAGTTAGAAATAGTTTGCCTGCTGAGTTGGGTAGCAGTGCTGTGACATAATCGGTCACAATCAGACTATATATCGGTCATATTTATAATCAGACCACGTGTTATTCATTCATTCGCTCATCACTTCTATAATTGGATATACATGTAGTCATTCGTTTATTTGTGAACCATTCTTTTTGGATTGTATTGCTTACTGTTGATGTACTGGGTGCTATGTGGATATCATCAGAGCCATCAAGTAAGTTTGAGAATAACATATAGCAACATCTTCATAATGGTAGCCCAGCACATCGGTGTAACAATTTAGTGGTAACATTACATATGTCGTCTCCACAGCGCTTATGGTAGTATAATAATGATGATCTTAATAATAAGACAAATGATGATGATTGTGTTCTGCAGTAATTGGGGACCGGTTGTGATGCTCGCCGTCCTGGGACTTGGCGCATTCGTGTTGATAAGGTCATTATCAAAGATAAACATACCCAGCCCAATGGATATGTTCGTAAGTATCTCAACCATGCGATATGAACTGCAGTGCATAGCAATGGAGATTACTCTGTAATATATTCACACCGTTATGTCAATTTAAAGTGCTTAAAAGTGCTAAACATAATTGTGCACAATACAATAATAGATCTGATGTTTGCAAATTATTAACATCCCATGGATTAAGCCAAGTACAAATTTTGTTAGCCAAAATTTGGCTATTTAGCTACAGGTTACATAAATGTCAAAATCATGTTTGCAATCATTCATGCTTTCAACTTTTCTATAGAATAGATACATCAAATTTGTGATAGTGTCAGAAATGTTAAGTTGAATATTTTGAAAATAACCTTTTCTTTGCCTGCATATGACTGTGTCTCAGGAGTACTACAGAGGTTGGCTTCAGTCAGCTTGACCATTGCCATTTTAATGGTCAATCAGGCCAAATCCAGCCTTTGCAGCAGTCTTTCCTTGGGGGTATCCATTTGCGGACAAAGAGAACACTATTTTTGAAATTTACCACTAGAATGACTAGCTCGATTATTTTCAAGCCAGTCATTCCAGTGGTAAAATTAAAAAAATAGTTCTCTTGCCAAGAGTCTGTCAGCATCAAATTTTACAAGCCTATTCATGATTTTAGCATAAAAACACAACTGATCAATCAATGTATGGAAATAAAATATGTACATACAATATTATTCTAATAATTAACTATGTATTTAGTTTTTTCTTTACTAGCTTTTAACTAATGCAAGGATATGATCTGTCACTCAAGTATGACTTCATAATAAAATATGTCACTTCTTAGCTGATGTTACAATCATAATGATATATTGCTCCGTCGCGAAACTCAACAGTCTGTCGCGAGTGGTTGAATTGTATGTGTATGAAGAATTTGCAATTTAATAAATATTTGAAATTAATTTGTCTGGGAGCTGTTGCTGTCAGAGGCAGCAACAGGCCCCAAGCAAAATTAGTTTCAAAATGTTCAGCACCTTACCTGTATAATTACTTTGAAGTTGGGATTCTTGGAATTCAGGTTTCAAAGTATAAACATGGGTTCGAACACACACAAAAAATTGCGCAGAGCTTAGAGCTCTAGAAATGTGAGTGGGATAGCGAAAAACGCATCCCTCTATTGTCTGCTGGATAGATGAGTTCCTTCACAATGAGCTGCATCGTGTACAACATATTTACAGGCTAATGAAAGGAAAGCAAAGTTTGTGCGTGTAGACATTCTGGCACAGAAAGGCGAGGGTGTCAGCTTCAAGGAAGTCGCTGGTCTGAAAGAGGCAAAGATTGAGATTATGGAATTTGTGGATTATCTTAAAGCCCCCGAGAGATTTAAGGTACTACCTAACTAGTTAACTACTCAACTTGAAATGGAGGAGTCCCCCCCCCCCCCGCCCGCCCACCTCTAGCTAAGTTTCACCCACACCTCACAGCAACAGTGCCCAGTCAAATTAGTCTCAAACTATTCAACAGCATGTTTATTAAATAGTAAAGACACAATTCGTACAATGTTTAGTCCGTCATCAATTAAGCGACTTACCTGACATCTTTGATTATGATGTCATCATACACGTCACATATGTTAGTTGATTATGACATCATGTGATTGATGGATAAACTGGAACGGTCCATTACTCTGTAACTCCGAGGCTTGTTGAACTTTGCTATAATATGGGTCAAGTTCGACTTGCTAACCGTAGTTAGTTTCATGGTTTACTGATCATGCGCAGTTGCTATGCCCAGTTGAACTTGATTGTAGTCGACTATAGTTCGTTGGTACCCGGTTCCCTATTGAATTACTATTGCAGAAAATCTGGAGCCGGGTACCAGTCTCCATTAACCCTTTTTGTCGTCTGTTTTAATGAGCTACGAAAATGGGTTATTTTTTTTCCTCTAAGACATCAAAAAGCATCCATATGACAGAAAGTGGGAAAGAATAGGGGCTTGAGAACATTGGCATACAGTGGGAAAGCATAATTTCATCAAAACTAAGTTATTTAACGAAACATTTACACTTTTATATGCATTTATTCACGACAAGCGACAAGTGTCCGCCATTTTGAAATTTACGCAAATATCGCACTAACCATCTGAACCGAGGTCGGGTGCTCGGTTGACTATAGTTGACTAGCTAGTTAACTATTTGAAGTTCGACGGGTGCTCTAGTTAGCTATAGCTGACTATGGTTAGGAGTCAAACTTGACCATGGCTATTTGTGGATTAACAAACCTGCTGGGTGTGGGCTGGGTATTTGGCATCCATTAATCTTTATGAAAGCACTATCATTTGGTCTAAACATACATCCATTCCTGTCGCATCTGACTACTGTCACATATTTTACACATGTTTATGCTGCCTTAGTTGTGTCAGTTAACAAGCGTTGCTGTATTGACTCATGTGTGTACTGTATGAATTTTGGTTGCAGGAGCTCGGAGCTAGGATTCCACATGGTGCTTTACTACTGGGCCCTCCTGGTTGCGGGAAGACTCTGCTAGCCAAAGCTGTGGCCACAGAGGCTATGGTACCTTTCTTAGCCATGGCTGGATCAGAATTTGTAGAAATGGTGGGAGGTAAGAAATCGGGTACTTAATAGAAGCCTCGCTAGTCACATGATTGTCAAATTCAAGCTTGAAATTATCGCTGACACATTTTCATCTAGTGATGTAAAATATAATTATCCCTTCAATGCTCAAACTTGCCAAAAACAGCTGCAGTGGTCTTGAAAATTGTCTATTTGCAGACAAATTATTATAATAATATCATATTGATAATATTTGTACCTGTATTGTAATTTTATTTTACCCTCTAGGTTTAGGAGCAGCGAGGGTCCGTGATCTGTTCAAAGAGGCGAGGACGCATAAGCCATGCATCATCTATATAGATGAGATCGATGCTATTGGCCGAAAAAGAAGCGGAAGGTAGGCTCATTAACCCCTTATAGTCAAGCCAGCTAAATCCAGCCATTGTGATAGCGTTGAGAAATGTTCATTTGCAGGACAATAGAAGAGTCTTTGTAACTTTACCCCTGGAATGATTGGCTCGGTAACAAAGCAAATTTTCTAAAATAGTCTTCTCTTGGCATGCAAATGGACCTCCAAGCAAAGATTTAAATGTTCTTAACCAATCTTGAGCAGTAAAGTGTGAACAGCATTTGCTATGTTAAACTGATGTTTATTAACCCTTTAAAGACTAAATTTGTTCCAAAAATTTAAATATTTGCTTATTGAATGTCCATTTGCAGGCCAAGAGAAGACTATTTTTGAAAATTTACCACTGAAATGACTGGCTGGAGAGGTGGCCATTTCTAACAGCTTTAAAAGTAGTAACACCATTTGTTAACCGGGGGATAATTCTTCTCTAATATTACTGTCACTTGATAGTTGTTTCTCCATTCGTGCACACAGGCAGGAAAGTGTCTGCAGTCAAGCTTGTCTAAAGCGACCACTTTAAAGGGGGTAGCCAGATGCCCACCCCCCATCCCCACCCCCACCCAGGGTGCTCAGCGTCAAATCATTAGTAAATATCAGAAGAAATAAATAGACATAGTCATTCTTCAATTATGTAGCCATAAAATATCATTTTTCTTGCAAGAAATTGGTTAATCAGAAATCTGGGTCGATCATGTGGCCTTTGACTTGTGACGTGTAGGTGGGAGCAATCATTGTCAACGGGCATGCCAATGTCGCGTTTGTACGCAATAGTGGTGTACTTCACGATTATTTAATTGTTTATAGTATGCGCGCAGACTGAGATATTGATTATTATTCTAAAGCGATATATAATTCTGTTTGCCAAACGTTAACATAATGTAGTGTGCGTCTGACTCTTTGGCCATTAGTGCGGTATGAAGTGTAATCCCGTAGGATTTGTGTGCTAAAATTATTTTTTTTTTTGCACATTTGGGTTGATTAGGGGTTAAAATATAGGGAAATGGTGGGGTTCAAATTTTTTTATCCCTGTGACCCCAATTGGGGGTCTTTCCCCATCCTTTGAACCCCCGGGGTGGACTCACACCTATTTCTGCTAACAATGAACTGATATTCGTGATCTTAGTGTCGTTTTGTGGACTTTCGGTAATGCCGAGTCCATACATGACACTTTCGAAGCGACCGGAAGTGGCTATCACTGACATCCGGCCACTATAGATGGAAATTTCAAGGTCAAGAGGTCATTATCACACTAGCAATAAACCTAGTCATGTAATATCTCTTTGTAGGGGTTCTTAGGCATGGAAAGATGATTGGATCAGTAGTTATTTGTGTGATCAGACTGTCCTGTCATGATATAAAAGCATTTTGATGAATACTGTTAAAATCTGAAAAACACCTTTGATGAAGGAGGAATCAAAAAGTTTACGTGAGCATACAAATCATTTGACACTACAATTCATAGTGCGCTAGAAGAAGCCACAGCTTCACATTAATTTGGAAAATGTAGTTTTCAAATATTCAACAGAATATTTCTTACATTATAAATGCTTTTCCATATCTGGCCTTGCAGGTTTAAGAGTTAATATATGTGTCAATCCTGATTTAAACGTCACATGTAAAGAGGTCACTAAAGACATGCAGTTATTTCATTATAAGGTAGTAGGCACAGTAAATACATTCGAGGTGTGGAACAGGGTTATGTCTTCTTTCAGACAGGTAAACATTCTTGGAGAACCACACATTTGTACCCAATAGGCAGATAGTCTGTCTAACCGGGGTTATTATTATTATTATTATTATTATTATTATTATTATTATTATTATTATTATTGTTGTTGTTGTTGTTGTTGTTTGACATATCGCTCCATAATCTAGCAGTCATGTCTGAGAAGAACAGTGTCTGCATCATCTGTAATGAAGGGGCCACTTCAAGCAAAAGACTGATAAACAATCCTGAAATGATTGACGAACTTATTTCTTGTAACGTGCGACTGTCTTTAGGCCAAAGTGATATCAAACAACTTACTGACCGCTTAGCTACCTTGAGTGAATCGGAACACAAATCTGCATGCTATCATACCCTATGTCGAAAACCCATTGTCAACAAGAGCATGATTGAACGACTTATGGTCAAGAGAGCCCGGTCTGATTCTCCTACTGGTCTTGTGCAAGGGCCGGGGCGCCCTTCCAGTACGGTTGACTCTGTCCAGCCGAAAAGCACGAAAACTATCCCGAAGGCAGAGGTGTGTCTTTTCTCAAACTGTAGCTTTTGTCCTAACAACACTTCAGAAAACTTAAGACCCAGGATGACTGTGTCAGAACTTGTGTGTCAGAGTTAGGTGTTGGTGATGCTTCCGCTCTGGAGAAATACTCATAGGAAATGCTTGCGGTATGCTCAGCACACCTTTACTCCTGTAGATTGCAGTAATGTCCAGCTCATTCGCTCTGTATATGATGAACAGTTACTCATCTCCGTTAAAAACACTCTTAGTGTTGCTGATGTTACCCTGACTATGGCCAAGGTGAATGAATGCGTATTTTTCTATTTTGAAGCGGTACCAGGCTAAGGTTAATGAGATGGCAAACTAACGCAAATATCTGAAAAAGCTTATTACTGAACGGCTCCGAATTGTCCAGTTTGTCAAATCGTTGCGCAAAAATGAGCCTGACAACCTTGTCCTCCCAACAACAGTTAGCCAGGCGATGGAACTTAGGTATGCGATGCTGGATAACAACGACACAATTGACCACTTAAAGAACATTGCTAACATTATACGAGAGGAAATGATGCAGCACCGAAACTGGTCATATAACGGCAGCTTTGAAAACTGATAATCCTCCTCTATTCCAGTTCTTCCTCACCCAACTCCTCTTTGGTAGTCATGTTCTAAAAGTTTCTGGAATGCGCAATGAAGAAGTGGATAAAACTGTTGATGTTGCTTGCCAGTTTCTCGTTCAGAATACTCAGAGTGATCGGCAAGTGAAGCATCAGCCAAAGAAGAATTACAGGTTTCAGCAAACTGTTCAAACACCCCTCTCAATTGGCCAGCCCCCTCACCATCCATTCCAGAGTGTGTGACAAGACCCTTGTGAACAACCTTTCAGAAGTCTACATTGGGAGCGACTACCAGAGAATCCTTGACCTTGAAAAACGTGTAGAGCAAGGTGTTCTTCAGCGGATGGAGGAAACTGGTGGATTTTGCCTGCCAGATTTCGTTAAGAAAGAGGTGAACATATGGTTTGCTATCGATAATATCGACCTCTTAGAAGACACACCGACTAGACAGAACATTCCACGGTACAGTGATTGTGATCAACCAGCGAGCAGAAGATGGAGAGCCTGTCAACCAAGCTCTTATCATCCCAGAGATCCCTTGTCTCACCGCCACCACTCACGTTTGTGTCAAGTACCTGGAAGAGCCAATCATTAAAACCAAACCAATTCGATTTGAGGCCTCCCAGCTGGCCATGGGAAAGCGGAGGAGCCTGATTTCAAAAGACTTCACTCACACATCGGCGCTTGCCAACTACTTCAATTATGATGATCACAGTGAAAACCAATCTGACTGCCAAATTGAGAATGACGAGCAGCAGGATATTGATGTGCACCAACAACTAGTCAGCGGTCAAAATCCCCCGAATCCATATGATGTGAGGGAAGAACGAATCAGTAAAGGTGAAAAGTTAGCAAAGGAGGCAGTTATGCCAACTTGGGCTGTTACTAAATCTCTGCTGTTATCACGTTCCTGTCTGAGTCACGGTCGGACGAATACAGAGGTTATTGCTCCACTGTTCAAGACCTCGCTCGCAGATTACGCGACCCTGCATACTGTTCTGATGTTGACTCAGGGTCTGCTTTCGTGATCGGTCCTGAGAGAAGAACACTCATAACACTTGATCTTGATCTTTACAACGTGCCCTCCAGATTCAGGAGTCAGTGGGTAACACGAACTGGATTCTCCGAGTAGGCGTTCAGCATATTGCATTTGCTGCCCTGCATGCTCTTGGGAAAATGATTGATGGAAGTGGCATCGACACATGTGCTGTTGAATGTGGCACATGCAGCTCTCCGCGTGATCTATGGTGGCAAGGCATACAAGCGAGGTATTGAGTACCACATCATGACAAGCCTGACTGTCATGATGATGAAGTTTGATGCCATTTTCTCTACCCTTCCACCTGGTCCTCTTCCTGTTCGTTGTGCCACTCGCAAGAAGGCTGTCCACAAATGCGGTTCAGACATGGTTGAAATCTACGATGACATCCAGTCCCAGTACTCAGGAGATATCAAGCCGTATGAAGAAGGGGAAAACATCGGAGAGCTCGCTCAATTTCTCATGCAGTACCTCGAACATGTGGAAAGCCTTCTGCATCTCATCAGCGCCTGCCGATCCACTGACTGGGAAGGTTACTTGGCTGCATTAGAGAACCTCATTAAGTATTTCTTTGCGCACGACCTCCTGAACTCTGCTCGCCTGATGCCAGTCCATCTTGCACAAATGAATGCTCTGGAACAGGACGATCCAGCTACATGGGGAGCACTGAAGTCAGGAGACTTCATTGTGACCAAATCGGACATTCCATTCACCCACCTGTTCACCGACCAAACCCTAGAGCAGGAGATCAACGGGTTGAAACATCATGGTGGGATGGTTGGATTGAGCCAAGATGAAGCTGCTCTGGACAGACTTGTTACCACCACACCTCATCTCGCTCGAATGGTGAAGCAGTACCTCAGCAGCTTCCCTCAAGCCTCTAAATTCTCTGAGTGAAGGGAACACCACCAGCTCCTTGGGGAAGTTGCTGTGAGGACTAGATCAAACGCTCTGAAGCTACGGCACTCTATCAAGTTACATTGTATGGGCAATCCATTCACAGTGACGTCTCCTTTAAAAAGCCTGTTTTCATCAGCTCTTGTACAGGAAAATGCAAAGAATGACATTCTGCACTTTGCAGAGAAGGGTCAAACACGTTTGGACGAGTTCGTTCATGACAGATTACTGCCTACAACAACTCTCACAGTTTGGGACTCAATGAAGAAACTTAAACTGAAAACCTCAAACTGGATGAAAAAAACTAAAGTCCATGTCGGTGACACGGTCATCAAATTGCGTGAGGAGCGGGAACTACTCGGCAGATTTCTCATCATCCAAGGAAGCCGACCTGAGCTGGTGCCAAAACTAGAGGAGACGATTGGTGAGTATGAAATGTCAGTGGTGCCACGGTGTCTGTGCACTCTTGACGGATCTCTATATCCCGACCACACCTTGAGTGTGGATCCAGCTCATGGATGACAGCAGCTAAATCTCATCAACAGAACCTAGACAGAGTACAAAACCAGGTGTTGCGCATCATCACTGGTGGAATGAGATCAACACCAATAGAAAAAATGGAGCAGACAGCAGGCATTCCCCCCACTTAGCAAAGGAAGGGAATGCAAAGCACTGATCCAAGCTGCAAAGTTCAAATCGTTCAAACACCCGATGAAGATTAAGCAGGCACAGCTGTCATCAGGAAGACTTAAAAGATCAAGTTTTGTGAAAGAGACAAAAGCACTTCAAAGGAAACACCAAGAAATGTTGCCAGCACAAATAGAAGACCCAAGCCACACCCCTGATCCTCCATCCTGGAAAAACAAACTAGAGAGCATAGGTATCCCACAACCAAAGATGAACATAGTGATGTGAGCAAGAAGGCCCTGACCCTAGCCATGCTGGAAGAAATGTACCCTCAGGTGACATGGATAAGGATCTACACAGATGGATCAGCCAAAGATGCAATTCGGAGCGGAGGTGCCGGACTGCACATACAGTATCCAAATGGACAACATGAGTCAGCTGCAATACCGACAGGCAAACACTGGACAAACTACAGAGCTGAAGTCGAAGCACTGGTTCATGCAGCTAATACCATCAGCAGAACAGCAGACCCTATTGCACAGATTGTCTTTTTATCTGATGCCCGCTCCGTCCTTGAGGCTATCACCAAAGGTAAGCTGCCACAACTTGAAGAAGCACTACAAACCATTAAATGCTTTCGGATAGCATTGCAGTGGATCCCCTCACACGGTGGAGTCCAAGGAAATGAGCAAGCAGACAAGATGGCAAAGGTGGGTGCAGAAGAGAATCAGACAGAAAACATGGTTACCCATACAGAGATGAAGACTATCATCAAGTCACTCTATAGAACACCTCAATCAGAAGATGCCTACCATCATCTCTCGAGGCCAGAGCAAGTGACCATTTTTCGTCTCAGAACTGGATATATAACAGACTAAACCAACACATGTACAGGCGGTTCCACTTTACGACATCGCCCGCTTGTCCTTGTGGAGAAGCAGAACAGACTCGAGAGCACATACTTCAATGTTGCAGTACGTATCGGCTGCTGAGAGAAGAGATCTGGCCTTTGTCAACCTCTTTTCTTGAAAAGCTGTATGGGCTTGTGGAAGATCTGCAGAAAACCACAGATTTTATCTTGAGAACGGCTCTCCAAGTGTGATACCAGCGATCGAAAAGATGTTTGCTCTTAAATACATAATACTATGTTTCCATCCCACATCCTTGAAACTTCTATTTCTCATCTGCCTTATCTCGTTACCACTCTAATAGCTAAATTTGGTAAGGAAAATCAAAATATGTTCTTATTGAATATCCATTTGAAGGCCAAGCGAAGACTATTTTGAAAATTTACCACTAGATTGACTGGCTCGGCGATTGAGCCAGTTATTCCTGTGGTACATTTTCAAAAATAGTCTCTTGGCCTGTAAATGGCCATTCCTCAAGACCACTACAAAGGCCGGTTTAGGACGACTTCAGCATTAAAGGGTTAAAATGATGCCAAATTGTTACCAAAAGCCTCACAAAAATATCAATTTCTGAGGAATTTTAAAAGTCAGTCCATGATGTCCTTAACATGCGCCTAGGCAGACTGGACCTATGTTTAATGTCTCATCCGAAAGACAGGCGTGCAGTAATGTACTTTGACCAGTGGTGGTGTGGGTGGGAGCTAGACTATGGATGGGGAAAAAAGCTAGGGAATACTATATGGGGATACACTATCGGAGAAGAAAACACTAGGGGCTATCACCTCCTTCCCCCCCCCCCCCACTCCCTCATGGTTCCTATGCTTGAAAGATAGTAGAAAATTGAAAAAACCGAATAACCCTGCTGCTACGTTGATGAAAAAGTCACCAAAAAAGCTTTGTACAGCGTCACGAAAAACAGTAAAATTCACGACCCAAACAGTGAATATCGAAAGGCTTATCATTGAATTCAAGAGTTTACTGGTTTATGATCATGAAAAACTTTTGGAAATCTTTTTTTGAAATGACGTTTTCTCATAGTATAGCCATAGACTAATTATATAATTAGTCTATGGTATAGCATAGAATATCAATTCCACAGAGTGCAACAAATTTGTTATAGTGTAAGAAATATAATGTGTTGATTTTGAAAGAAATTTGACCATTAACTGCAGCAATGGCTTCCAGTCAGACTAGTTTCAAAATATTTTAAATGCTCATGTATGCTGACTTTGAGAGACAGCAGCAGTCATATCCAGCCAAATTAGATTCAAATTATCCAACAACATGTGTGTATGGTTGCTTTGAGAAGCTGGGAGCTGGGATATAAGGATTTATAGGGGTACATGCATGTAACTTGCAACTCTTTTTCCTAAAAGGCAGGTGGCCTCTGAAGCAGGTCTTCATGTACTTTTCTATTGTTAGTGGAGTCGGTTCAAGTGGTGAAGAAGAACAGACACTGAATCAGCTGCTGGTGGAAATGGATGGAATGGGTACAACAGAGGGTGTCATTGTCGTGGCAGCAACTAACAGAGCAGATATACTCGATAAGGTATGACTGGCCAGTAGCATGGCTGGGGTGTGGGGAAGGTTGGAGAGGTGGAATACATATGTAGTTATAGCTTATCATAGATTAAGTTGGATTACGGGGGTGTAAAGTTAGATTTTTTATGATAACCTACAGTACATGTAGGTCTCGCAAATGCACATATGGCAACCTCATGGTAGGTTACGCAATAATAAATTTTAGGTAACCTTTGGCAACCCATGGCGATCTTTGGTAACCTACTAATATATAGGCTACCCGGTCAGCAGTAAATCTGTACTAAATCATGAAATAAATAATATTGAACTTGAACGGCAAGTACAGATAGAGCATGATATTGTGCATATGATAACGTGTAATACTGCAGTATTCTAGTGGCTTATGTCCCGAGAATATGATGATGGTGAACTTAACGCTTGCCCGGGGAAAGTGAAAAATATGGTGGGTAAGCCAATCTTGTATATATATGAGATTGAATTGCCCGTCATATCTCTCACTTAAAGAAATAAAAGTCACCCCAAAATTGATTTCTAAATTTAGACCCTTTGGGACAAAGTTGGTCCCATGACTGTAGTTTTAACTGTGGGTCTACCTTCCCAGTACCTGTATTAGTTGCTGGTAGAGATAGATACGCTGTCTAGTATATCGGTTGCACTCCTGGGCAACTTGTTATTTTTGGAAGAAATATTTTTCTAGCGCTATTTCTATCTGTCAATGGCCAGTAAATTGCATTATCAGCTCTGGTACAGCTGTCCGGTAATGTAAACATTCCATTCTTACAGAAAGGCGCGATCCCGGTTACTAATTTCAACAATAAAAATTGTCACGAATCAGCCTAGTGTGGGGCCTGCTAATTCACCAGTAATGAGAAATGTCTCGCGCGACCGCGCAGTCGTTAATAATAATCGATAATGCGCAGTCATATTTTATGATTGGCTCGCAGGCCATCCGATGTCATTAGGAATGAATGAAAAATTACTATCGTAGTAAAATTTTGACCACGTGACTCATCATTCATAATGAATTAATCACATGATTTATTTCAACCAATCTCTGTGCAACTCTCATGATCAACATTGATGGATAATGGCTGAACAAAAAATCTAGTCACTATGCCGCTTTTAAACGCAGTAAAGCAATATCTTAGCGCCCCACTTTGATGGGTTATATGACCCAATATATTATTACTGGAAGGTTCTGAGCGTAATACCACCCGATATTTAAGTGGTTCATTACTTGGCGCGACCGAGAAAACAGGTCTATATGTCAGGAAAACCGGTGCGTAGTTTAAAGCGTACAAGCTAAGAAGTGTCAAGCTATCTACTAAATTCCTTAGAGCTGGTTACGCATTTTATTGTGGCAGACTTGCGGGACACAATAACCCGCAAGTCTGCCACAACAAAAAGCTATTCGTCGAACATATTTCGATGACACGAATCAATTATTTCATGTAACTATTATGTCTATCATATGAAAACAATTAATATACTAAGTGTACTTAGTACCGAGAGCCTACTGTGCTGAATTTTTTTATGGCGAACGAAAATAGGTATTTTATGGAGAACGGATATAGCACTCCTAAAATCATGTTTGCGTAACATCCACACAAATTTACACCCCTGGATTAGTGTGCTGTTATTTATTATAGAATATTAAAATCGTATTGTAAGGAAAGGGTGTATTCTTGTTAGAACTAATTCTAGGAGAGGGTAATCTTGTTAGAAAAATTTCTCTACTTTCATTCATGGCCTTAGCTTAGATATACGTAGGATTTGCTTTGATTACCGCGGCTCATTTGTTTTTCAATTCATGCTCATAATTATCGATCTCACTCCAAACTTCAATTAATAGAGGGTTCCAATGGATCACTCAAGAATCTGATGTCATCAAATATGTCACATGTTAGCTGACATCACAATCAAAATGACGTATCTGTGTCATGAAAATGGAAAAGTCTGTCACGAAAGTGTATGAATTGTATCTCTTTGATAAATTTATAATTTAATAAACATTCTGTTGAATATTGTGAAACTAATTTAACTGAGAGCTCAACTGCTCCCAGTTAAATTATTTTAAAATATTCAACAGCCTTACTGTATTGTTACCTTGAAATTTTCAGGACCTTTAGGTTTCAGTTTAAATCATTTCAACATGCATAAAAGTTAAATCATGGGCGGAGCGCCGCTAGAAATAGGCAGGGCTTAGGTAGAAATGGATCCGTCTATTGTGAGTGCTGCGTGAAGATGTTCAACTTCAAATAATACTTACCAGATGTACTATTATGATAATGTATGCATGCCATTGACTGCACATTCTAGTTTTATTTATAAATAATGACTAAATATCAGTTGCATTTAAATTGTCATTGTAGGCTTTGCTAAGACCTGGACGTTTTGATCGTCACATTACAATTGATCTTCCCACGCTGATCGAGAGACATGAGATATTTGATATGTATCTTAATCAGCTAAAAACTGAGGCGCTTTCAAAGAACTACAGCACCAAGCTGGCTCAAATGACACCTGGAATGACAGGTAAGATCCTATGCTCATTTCATCTATACTACACAACCTTCGATAATTTCAAGTTAATCGTTTAATAGTCCTGCCAACCAAAACTTTTATGTAGTCATCTTGAGAAAGCCCATTTGAAAGCCAAGAGAAGACTATATTAAAAAATTTCACACTGGAATTGCTGGCTCGATAATCAAGCCAGTCCTTCCAGTAGTAATCTTTCAAAAATGGTCTTATCTCGGCCTGCAAATGGACATTTTCTTGGAGAAAATTAAAAATTTCTTGACAGAAATTTGTCCGTTAACCGTGTGAATTACTTCATGTTTTATTATTTCTAAACATTAACCCTGCCTGTATTATTTTAACTCGCCAACAGACCAGATGTGATAAATTCAGTGCGAGTTAAGATTTTCTGTTGCATATTTTGAGACTACTTTAATTGCAATCTGTTACTGGGGATGTTGGCAAACTATGCATCAGATTGACCATGCAGTGGTACTATGATAATATAAATAGCTGCAGCATAGTGTCTGTGGTTAGATTTTAAGTTAATTCAGAAGTCACTGTCAAAATTGGGATCTCCTGAAATGTGAAAAACTAATGCAATACCTCAAAAACCATAACCCAAAAAATGCAAGGTTAGATTCAGTTTATCTGTATTTAGTTGAAATATGAGTTCATCATATCCAATTTAACATGCCAGTCATCTGTATATCATCCTTTGCAATGTAAGAAATACTCTGTTGAATCTTTTGAAGTTAATTTGACTGGAAACCGTTGGTGTCCAGAGGAGCAACAATTTCAAGTCAAGTTCATGTTTTAATTAAAGGGAATCACCAGACCCTCTATACTACTGTGTATAAAATGAATCTACAGACCGTAACGTTTTCAAAAATATAATTGTAAGATCTGTGTTCAAATTAGAAATATATATCTTCGTTATTTAAATATGTGATACATCAGTTAAATTTCTATTCCCGTACGAGGCGTATGACGTCATAAGTTGAACGTTTTTCTCGCTGTCATCCAACGCTATCGCAATAAAATTGCGAATTGCGTTTTTATAAGGGGATTCTCTTCAGCTGTTTTAGGAATATATAAACTATATTTGCGGAAATGTTGAGGAATATATACTAACAGTCCTTTGTCTGATTTCTCTGATGGTGCCAATTTTGACATGAAGCTTTGATCTTGAGATAAATGAATGACGCGATAGTATAGGCAATTCAATATAATTGCCACTATTGAATCAACACTCTCACTGGGGCTACGGCAGATAATGTTATTAAAGTTTCATCTATTAATATGAGAGTTTAAATAGTTTGTACATACATCCAGTCCATCTTTAGGTACTTATGTTTTCATACTAGCCTCAAAACTTCCTGAGATTTTGTAATGTTAATCTAATTGGCAGGTATCTTCATAAAAAATGGCCATCTTAAGGTTCGGCAATTAATGTGTGAAAATAACAAATACATTCCATAAATTTGCGATAGTGTGATACACGTCTTAATCTCTTCAATCTGTACATATATAAATGATGTCGATAGCATTATCACCGATAGAGATATCACTATCCAAATGCATGCACTCCTGTCTTCAGGGTGCCGTTATTATGGTTCTTGTCGGATGGGATTCAACCTATGACGTCATAGGTTTAATTAACTCGCAGAAAATTATGGTAACATGGCGTTTTTTAACACCATTTTACTCGGATTTATATACAAATGTCGGGGGAAAGCTTTATACAGTAGCTTAAATGCGGGCTCTACAATAGAACTGCGTGTTTTATGCAAACGATGGCGACCCTTCTTGTGTTCCCCTTTAAGTAATTCCTTATCAGTAATTGCGAGATAGTAGGACTTCAGGCCGGCCAAAACCGGCTTCTACATAACATTGTTCTTGAAAAATGTCAATTTGCAAGCCAAAAGGAGACAGTTCACCTTTGCAGAGTACCCACCCATCATATGACGTCATAAAGAACTGCGTGATGTGTAGAATGACATCATAATGAATGACGTCGATAAGTACGTCACGAACGCATATTTGAAGACGGTCTATGCTTTGTTGTGCAAATTGTTTGCTTTTTGCTATTTAATAAATATTCTGTTGAATATTTTGAAACTAATTTGACTGGGCGCTGCTGCTGCCATAGGCAGCAACAGCACCCAGTCAAATTAGTTACAAAATATTCAACAGCTTCCCTGTATAGTTTTCTGGAAATTGATAGTTAGGGCATTTGGGGATCGATCAATCCCAACACGGCGAGGTATGGGTGGAGCTTATCTAGTGATGGGCGGGGCATAGCTGAAAATGTAAAGGTCCATTCTTTGAAGATTTACAGCTGGATTAGCTGGCTCATTAACTGATCCAGCAATACTAGTGGTAAATTCTTAAAAAAAGCCTTGGCTTGCAAATGGATAATAAATGAACACAAATTTTGATTTTCTAGACTAATCATAACCATTCATGGATTAACCCTTTAACACTAATATCAGCCAAAAACTGCTTCTGCAGTGGTCTTGAGAAATGTCCATTTGCAGACCATGAGAAGACTATTTTTGAAAATTTACCACTAGAATCACCGGCTCGGTTATTCTAGTGGTAAATTTTCAAAAATAGTCTTCTCATGGTCTGCAAATGGACATTTTCTATGAGAAAATAGAAATTTTCATGAATAAATTTGAGTGTTAAAGGGTTAATAAGAATAATGACAAACCAGAAAGAAGTGAACAGGATCAATCAGCAAACGCTCACCTCTCACTCTTGTGCTTTCTAAGTTTTGTCAGTTTTTCTTTTATCAATACCAAAGTTTGAGATTTATAGCTTTTGTTAAAATATCAGTCGAATCATATCAGTCGTTTCTGAAATGCAACCCTGGACTGACTGACTGACTGACTGACTGACTGACTGACTGACTGACTGACTGACAGATACCCGAATGCAATAGCTTTTTCCCATGCAGCTATGGTGAATAAATAAATAGAAGAAGACGTTGATTTTACATTTTCAGATTTAAATGTATTTAAAGTATAAATGTATTTTAGGGGCTGACATCAACAATATCTGTAATGAGGCTGCAATACATGCTGCAAGTGACAATAAAAAAATAGTTTCGTTGGAGGACTTGGATTATGCTGTAGAGAGAGTAATCGCAGGTATGTATTAACAAGCGATTGGTTTCTAGTAAGATTACTCTGGCGCATATCTACATGCGTTATTATTGTCACAGCCAGGTGTGTGCCAGGCTAGGCTTGTGCGATTATTGCATTGAGTGATCGCGATCGATTATTAAAAAGTAATTGTGATTACTCGATTAATCAGCTTCGATACAAATTACCAAGACATAACAACAAAAGAATATCAATGATGAAAATTGCAATGGTGTTTAGAAAAGTCCATTTGCGGGGCAAGAGAAGACTATTTTTGAAAATGTATCGCTGGAATGCCTGACTCGAGTAATACATTTTCAAAAATAGTCTTCTCTTTCCCTGCAAATGGACATTTGTTTTTCATGACAGATCGCATAAAAAAGTAATTGAAAATTAGGTTTTGAAATATTTTATGCAATAGAAAATATTCATGATTATTCGATTATTTAATTTTTAATCATATAAATTAACGATTTAAAACATCATCATGATTTTTTGATTTAATCACGTAATCGTGCAAGCCTATGCCAGGCATGATCCAATGTATTTATAAAAGCTCACCCAAAACATAGAATGACCTAACAATAATACATATCACATGCAGATTGTGCTGTGACACAAGAATGCTAAGTCAAGAGGTCTTGACATACATGCTGAAACCCTTCTAGCTCGATTGATACTTAGCAAAAGTAACTGGCCAATATATTTAATTGCTTATTTACTTGATGAAATGGAAAGCAATTATATTTAGTCACATCTTTCTAAGAAGATTCTTACCACTGACATTGTTGCGTATATGTAACCTACAGGATCATATTATATGGTTAGGTGCTTGTTTGTTAAGGGGGGTGACATTTGTATTTGAGGATGAGTTGTTGTGGAGGTGGTGGTAGCTGTGTTCAGCGAGTGTCATCATAATTCACCTTTCCAGAGTACCCAGCCATCATATGACGTCATAATGAACTGCGTGGCGTGTACAATGACATCATAATGAATGACGTCGATAAATACGTTACGAACGCATATTTGATGATGGTCTATGGGCTGTTGTACAAATTGTTTGCTTTTACTATTTAATAAATATTCTGTTGAATATTTTGAAACTAATTTGACAGGGCGCTGTTGCTGCCTATGGCAGCAACTACTGCCTATGGCAGCAACAGCACCCAGTCTAATTAGTTACAAAATATTCAACAGCTTCCCTGTATAGTTTTCAGGAAATTGATAGCTAGGGCATTCGGGGATCGATCAATCCAAACACGGCGAGGTGTGGGTGGAGCTTAGCTAGTGATGGGCGGGGCATAGCTAAAAATGGAAAGGTCCATTAACGATAGTTTATTATTTTCTTCATTAAGGTGTTGCAAAGAAATCCGCTCTCTTGTCACCAGAAGAAAAGAAGATTGTCGCATACCATGAGTCTGGTCATGCACTAGTAGGCTGGCTACTCAAACACACCGATGCACTTCTGCGAGTAAGTCCTGTTTTATGTACTCAGTAATCTGCTATATGACCCTGTGCTATATGTTGTATGTGTCAGACTACAGATGATGACCAGTTATCTCGGATTTAGTCTATATACCTATCTCAACCCTTTAAACCCAAAAGACAGAATAGGAAAAATCATTCTTATTCAATAAATAGTCTCTCAAATATTTTGAAACTAATTCAACAGCAATTGTTTCCTGTCAAATTAGTTTCAAAATATTCAATCATTTTCCTGTATTATTGACATGAAAGTCAGATTTTGGTGTTTTAGAGTTGAAGGGTGTTAATACATTGTCTGGCAGGGATTCTACATCTGTTTCTATCTACATTTATGGTTAGATTTCACATAATGCAATAAAAGCATGCTATAATATTGACATTGTTGCTAGATAGTAATATATTCCCTCAGGTTGTATGAATTGTATGTATTTACTATTTAATAAACACGCTGTTGAATATTTTTAATGTAATTTGACTGGGTGCTCTTGGTGGCAACGGTGCTGTTGCTGGCAACGGTGCTGTTGCTGTCATTGGTGGCAACAGCACCCAGACAAATTAGTTTCAAAATATTCAACAGCTTAGCTGCATAATTTTCTGGAAATTAATAGTCAGGCAGTTCAGAGATCAATCGAACCCAACACGGGCGAAGCATGGGTGGCGCTTAGCTAGGGATGGGCGGGACACAGCTAAAACTGGAAAGGTCCATTGTATCCATCTATTAGTCACTGCTCGTTCCTATGGATGCGCAGACCTTAATTCTGACCACAAGCCTGTCATTACATGCCATTAACCAAAATACTGAAACCTATGGAATCATCAGCTACCAGCACCATAGAAGTTCTCAAAAACAACTGAACTAGGTATACTGATGACCCTGTAGTAGTAGTAAAACGGTCAACAAAGCAGAAATCGTTATGGCTGCGCATCTATCAAAGTGGGCAAACTGAAGACAGCATCAAACTACGTCGGGAAAGCAACAACATTCTGCGCCACAACAGTGAATGCTTAAAATGTCTTGCTATTCAACAATCAGACTGAAAAAATGTTTTGGGCAGGCCGAGCCCTCAGAGTTACTGACTACAACCCACCACTCACAGAACACAACTCTGAAGGACACTTTATCACGACTGACTAGGGCAAAGCTGAGGCAATTCGAGAATGGTTCAAGGAACAGTTTACTGACCACAATCATGAGCCCTTGCACCCATTGTCAGGAGACCCCCAGACCATTACTAACACCAAGTAAAACAGCAGAAGTTGAGATGGTACTTAAAGCCCTGAAAAATGGACGTGCATCTGGACCTGATGGCATGAGCAATGACCTATTCAAATATGCAAGTGACATTATCTCAAAACTGATCATGCACCTAATCAATTCAGCTTTTATGCACCACCTTCCCATCAATGCTGTAGGCTAGGGTACCCTTATCGCGCTACCCAAGTCCAAGAAGCCACCTGGCCCCCAGCCAATCTGCAGCCCATTGTGCTCCCCAATAGCATACGTAAAATCCTATCCAATGTTACTCTATGCCGCATCCGAGACAAGAGCGATGACTTCACTGGATCATGTCAAAGTGGCTTCAACGCATGCTTGTGTCAGTAGTCATGTCCAAACACTGGGGTTTCCACAAAATGGGCAGTGACATGTCAAGAGCCTTTGACACAATTAAGCGCTCAAAGATCCTAGACGTACTAGACCAGGCCAGTTGCCATGAAGATGAGCTACGACTAATGCGACTACTACTTGCAGACACCAAACTGACAATACGAGTCAAGTTAGCGAAGTCTGTAGAGTTTGAGACATCAATCGGCTCGCACAGGGAGATGGTCTATCCCCTGTGTTTTTCACCTGTTACCTAGCTGCTGCATTAAAACCCATGCAGGAAAGTTCCACAAGACCAAATTCCCCAGTGTCCATGCTGGGTATGGCGCTAGGGATGGAATATGCCAACGGTGTCAACTTCATAGACGAGGAAAAGAAACCCCTTGACGAACTTCTCCAACTAGCTGTAGGCAAGCTAAAAATAGAGAATCTCTGATTGAATCCAAAATCGAGTTCACCTACATATACCTATTTTCAAAGTATGAAGCTATAGAAAATGACGATCCACTCTGTGGCGGTGAACCATTGAGGAAAAGTACAATCCTGGGCTCACTGCTTTGCAGTACTGCTGACATTGCTGCACGCTGCGTCGTGGGGAACAAAGGGAACATAGCTTTCCAGTGTTTCTGGAAGCTATGGATTCATAGATCAAAGATGCCCGTGACAAAAAAGACTACGTTTATACAAGGCAACCTGCGTATCGTTGATGCTGTATAACTGTAGCAGCTGGGCAGCTCCAAATGCGGTGCTAGACAAACTCGATGCCTGCCACCGCAAACACCTACCGACCATCACTAGACACTGATGGGCAGACAGCATAATTTCCAATGACGCACTATATAAGATGTGCAATACGTCGCTGCTGTCTAAAAGTTAGCCAGCAAAGATGGTCCATGTTTGGCCATGTGCTAAGGATGCCAGTAGACATGCCAGCACAGAGTGCCTTGGAATTCGCCCTACTGGGCGCCAGCAAATACAAAGCCAGGAGAGGACGTCACTGCATAAATCTGCTAAGTGTGCTACAAGGTTACCTCAAGAAAGCAGGACTCGGTACACTCAAATCAAGAATGGACCGGTTGAAGCTAAAGATTTTGGCTGAGGACAAGATACAATTGGCAAAAGCGAATGCCTGATTGCAGCTGTAGGATGTTTCTGCTACTACAGCCGCAGATTACAGTAGCCATCATCATCCTCATCAATAGTCACTAGTCCCTATAGACAGGTGATCTTTTAGTGCAGGTGACTTTTGTAACCACTATATGGTGCCTCAAGAGAAGTTTTCTTGTCTTAAAACCAGGATGAGTTTGTTTATCTGTTGTTAAATTTCAGATCTCGATAGTTCCACGAACAAGCAGTGCTTTGGGCTTCGCACAGTATATCCCATCTGATCAGAAACTATATTCAAAAGAAGAGGTAACTGATAATGTTATTAACCCTTAACACTCAAACCGGCTTCTACAGTGGTCCTTAGAAATGTCAATTTGCAGACCAAGAGAAGATTAGTTTTCAAAATTTATCAATAACCGAGCCAGTCATTCCTTTGATAAATTTTCAAAACTAATCTCTTAGTCTGCAAATGGACATTTTCTATAAGAAAATTTAAATTTCTTGAACAAATACGAGGGTTAAAACGTTTAATCGAGACTAGTATAATTGACCTATGAAATCAAGTTTTACAAATTCTGACTGGATAGAACAACCATGGTGTTTTACGATAAAATTAACAGACCGGCAGGAAATATTACAACCAACACAGGCCTATATATGGTAGTTTCTTCACAATATATGGTATTAATGTTACTACTATAATTTTTTCTTAGGCAGTATTTGAGTAATTTTTGGTAGTAAAATACTACCATACTACCCTTATCTGGAGCCCTGTGTAAAATGATGCCGCTCATAGACCAACATAAATATGATACATTTTGTATTTAACCTTTCATTCGTCAAGCCAGCGGTCAGACAAAACCGGTCTTTGCAGTGGTCGTTAGGCATGTCCATCTGCTGGCCAGGAGAAGACTCTGAAAATTTACCACTGGAATAACCAGTGGTAGATTATCAAAAAAGTTCTCTTGGCCTGTAAATGGACAGTCCATAATCAAAGATCTAAGTTTTCCTCACAAATCTCGGCAATTAACCCTTTAACACTCATATCAGCCAAAAACTGCTTTTGTAGTGGTCTTGAGAAATGTCCATTTGCAGACCAAGAGAAGACTATTTTTGAAAATTTACCGCTGGAATGACTGGCTCGATAACCGAGCCAGTCATTCCAGTGTTAAATTTTCAAAAATTGTCTACTCTTGGTCTGCAAATGGACATTTTCTATGAGAAAATTGAAATTTTCGTGAACAAATTTAAGTGTTAACGGGGTAAGTCGTTAAAAGTGTGGAATAAATAAAAGAATGCTACATATCTAGAGTGACTGATATGAAATCTATGTGTCTGTCAACACAATACAACATGTAGAATGTGCTAGGTGTCACTAATACGCTAATACGCTACTCTGAATTTATCAAGTCGGAGAACAATTCTGAATTTCATCAATATTTTTGTGAATATTTCAAAAATTGTCTGAAAGTTGTTGTTGCATTAGGTATTATCATCTTTCTAGCAAGTTTTTTTCATGACTAACTTGAAATTGATGTACTACAAGTACTGCAATACCAGATATACTTTACTCATTATTTTCACAGACGTTTGTAAAATTAATTAAAATGTTTAGGGAGCAATAAATTTCAATCAGATTGTTTTCAGACTATCAACAGACATGCTGAAATTTCAAAGATGAAAAGTTTGTGTGTATGTGTACGTCCCTGTGTGAGTACATGTGAGTGACTATTGTGTTCAATGTCATTGTCAGAATGATTCAGATTTACCAACTTCCCTCACATGTATGTCAGTTGTATGTCTAAGTATTTATCTGTCTGTTTGCAGCATTTATAATGCAACTGTTGTCGGTTTTGTGGTTGTTATGCTCCCCGAAAGAAATTTTGCGGGAGCAATATAGTCAGCGCTTTGTCCGTCCCTCCATCCGTCTGTCCATTCGTCCATCCGTCCGTTCACCATATATAAGTTTGTCCGGGGCATAGGTTCAAGACATTTTCACATATGGTCACAAAACTTGGTATGTGGATGCATCTTAGGGAGAAGGTGTGCGGAGTATGAAAAGTAGGTCATGCTGACCTACTTTTCATGGTCGACTGAATATCACAGAAAATGTTTTTCCGTGCCATAGTTTCAAGACTTTTGCACATGTGCTCACTAAACTTGGTATGTGGATGCATCTTAGGGAGGTGTGCAGAGTATCAAAGGTAGGTCAAACATAGATCATGCCTGACATACTTTTTCATGGCCGATTGAATATCACAGAAAATGTTTGTCCGGGCTATAGTTTCAAGACTCACATATGAGCACCAAACTTGGTATGTGGATACATCTTAGGGAAAAGGTTGCGGAGTATCAAAAGTAGATCATGCTGACCTGCTTTTCATGGTCGACTGAATATCACAGAAAATGATTTTCCGGGCCATAGTTTCAAGACTCACGTATGGTCACCAAACTTGGTACATGTATGTGGATGCATCTTAGGGAGAAAGTGTGCACAGTATGAAAAGTAGGTCATGTTGACCTACTTTTCATGGTCGACTGAATATCACAGAAAATGTTTCTCCGGGCCATAGTTTCAAGACTTTTTCACATATGGTCACCAAACTTGGTATTGATTATTACAGAAAATATCTCTGTTCATTTTGAACATAGTTTTTATATGTATTTTTCATATGGTGCCAAGCAAAGTCTAATTGTGTTTATTTAGAGAAACTTAGATTTTGCTTTTATTAAGCTATCCTTAACAAATTGTTCGTTACGGCAAATCCCGCCAGACCAAAAGATTGATCGCCCACCGAATCATTCTTACTCCCCAAATTGTGGATTTAACATCATTATCCCAAACCAACAATATTTTAAGGATGGCCTAATATGATGATATCTCATTGACAATTTCAAGTTCGTTTCTGTGTCTGAGCCACAGTTCCAAACCTTTCCCTGAAGAATATGCCTTCGGGGTTATCCATTCAGTTTCTTTGCAGAGTATGCCTTCGGGGAGCATACATCAATTTATTGATTTGCCTTGTTTTGGTATAGAAGCCATTCTAAAGTTTGGGGAGAGATTCTTGCTTGGGTGTCTGCTAGATTGTGCAACTGTTGTTACGTCGGAGCTGTTTGAGAGAATGTGTATGACAGATCCTTGCTTGGTTGTCTGCTAGACTATATGTAACTGTTGTTACCTCGCAGCTGTTTGAGAGAATGTGTATGACTGGACTCTTGCTTGGGTGTCTGCTAGACTGTGTGTAACTCTTGTTACCTCGCAGCTGTTTGAGAGAATGTGTATGCCAGATACTTGCTTGGGTGTCTGCTACACTATGTGTAACTTTTGTTACCTTGCAGCTGTTTGAGAGAATGTGTATGCCAGATACTTGCTTGGGTGTCTGCTAGACTGTGTGTAACTCTTGTTACCTTGCAGCTGTTTGAGAGAATGTGTATGCCATATACTTGCTTGTGTGTCTGCTAGACTATGTGTAACTTTTGTTACCTTGCAGCTGTTTGAGAGAATGTGTATGGCACTAGGTGGCCGTGCTGCAGAGGCTATAATCTTCAATCATATTACTACAGGTTAGTAGAACTTTAGTAACCATTTAACACTCATATCAGTCAAAAACAGCATCTGCAGTGGTCTTGAGAAAGCCCATTTGCAGGCCAAGAGAAGACCATCTTTAGCTCAGCTGGCCGGAATGGCCAAGTGAGCTTATGCCATGGCGACCATCCGCCGTCCATCTGTCCATCAACTTTTGTTTCAAAATGCTACTCCTCTATAATTTGGCTGGAATGATCGTATTGGGTAGGCTTTAGAACTAGTATACAGAATTTAGATTGATCAATTTTTTCGGTGGCCATCTTGAATTTTCCAATAAATGGCAGGAAACCATTTAAAACGCTACTCCTCATTAACTGCATGGGTAATTTAAATGATACTTAGCTGAGAGGATAGTATGCTCATATGTTTCAGAAATTGTGTACAGAATTATGATTGGTTAGATTTTTCGGTGACCATCTTGGATTTTCTGAGAATTTCTGGAAATCACTTAAAAGCCTATTCCTCGTTAACCACTGGGCCGATTTCAATCAAACTCGAATGAAAGAAGCCTAGCCTAGTATGCTTCAGAATTCGTATACAGAATTCTGACATGTCAATTTTTCAGGCGGCCATCTCAAATTTTCCGGAAAAAAAGGGGGAAACTTAAAACGCTACTCACTAACCGCTTGGACGATTTCAACCAGACTGGCTAGAACCTAGAAGCCTAGAACTACAGAAATTTTGATTGATCAATTTTTCCGGTGGCCATCTTGGATTTTCTGAACATTTTGGGAAATCTGTTAAAAGGCTAACCACTTTATTAACCACTTGGCCGATTTGAACCAAACTCAGCTGGAAGTACCCTAGGCCGGTATGCTTCAGAACTTGTATACAGAATTTTTACGGCTTGCTGGTGGCCATCTTGGGTTTTCCAAAAAAGGGGAATTTGTATAAAATTCTACTCATTAATAGCTTGGGCAATTTCAACCAAAATTGGGTGGAAGGATCCTATTGTCATAGCCTCTAGAAACTCTATTCAGAATTTAATAGTTCAATGTTTTGGCAGCGGTCTGAAAGTTTTCTGGAACCATTTAAAAACAATACTCCTTCAATCAGTGGCCCGATTTCTACAAAACTTGGGTGGAACGATCCTATGATGGTAGGCTTCAACATATTAAACGAGAATCTTGATTGGTCAATTTTTTTGGTGGCCATCTTGGATTTTCCGAAAACCATCCATCATGTCTATTTAAAGGCAAATGGTTTAAATGCCGATGGTCCAGGTGAGCGCCACAGGCCCTTGTTCTGGCAACCATCTTGAATTTTCTCAAATGACTCAAATAATTTAACTTATTTTAACAGAACTTGCCAGATGGAACCTAAATTTATAGGCATTTGATTGTGTAGTCAGTGGCCTCCTTGATTTTCCACTACATCCAGTCAAGTTGCATGCACCGAATTCTACTTTTTTATTTGATGTCTTATTTCTAAATTTAACCCTTTAATGGTCAAGCCAGTGGGAAGCAGCCTGTGTTTTGGTTTTGTGGAATGTCTATTTACAGGCCAAGAGAATAAAATTTTTATGTTCCTGAAGAGTTTCGGCGGATCATTATAGTAGCAGCTTTGTCAGTCCGTTCATTCGTCTGTCTGTTCACCCTCTACAAGGTGTCAGGGCCATAGTTTCAAGACCTTTTCACATATATTAATTAAACTTGGTATGTGGATGCATCTTAGGGGGAAGGTGTGCAGCATATGAAAAGTAGGTCAGCGTGACCTATGTTGTATAGTTCATTGAACATTACAGAAAACTTGTCTGATCCAGTTTCAACAGTTTCTGATATGCGGGAACAAAGCTCGGTGTGAATGCATCATAGGGAGAAGATGTGCAGTGTATGAAAAGCGGGGCAGTGTGACCTAGTTTTGACCTACTTTTCACGTTTCATTGAACATTGCCGAAAATCTTTGTCCGGCCGGAAGTTTCAAGAGTTGTTGGTAGGAGGAAATTAAACCTCGTATGTGGATGCATCTTAGGGAGGATGTGTACAGTCTATGAAGAGTAGGTCAGCCTGACCTACTTTTCATGGTTCATTGAACAGTGCCGAAAATCTTTGTCCGGGCAGTAGTTTCAAGAGTTGTTGGTAGACAGGAACTAAACTTGATATGTGAATTCATCTTATGGAGGAGGTGTGCAGCGTATGAAAAGTATGACCTACCTTTGACCTACTATTCATAGTTCTAAGTTCATTGAACATTACAGAAAACGTTTGTCCGGTCCGTAGTTTCAACAGTTTCGGATATACAGGAACAAAGCTCGATATATGAATGCATCTTAGGGAGGTGTGCAGTGTATGAAAAATTGGTCAGTGTGACCTAGTTTTCACCTACTTTTCATTGAAAATTACGGAAAATTGTCGGTCTGTAGTTTCAACTTTTTGGTATTCAGGAACTAAACTTGATATGTGGATTCATCTTAGGGAGAAGGGTTGCAGTGTATGAAATGTAGGTCAGCATGACCTACCTTTGACCTACTTTTCATAGGTCATTGAACATTACAGAAAATGTTTGTCCGGTCCGTAATTTCAACAGTTTCTGATATATGGGAACAAAGCTTGATATATGAATGCATCGTAGGGAGAAGGTGTGCAGTGTATGAAAAGTAGGTCAGTGTGTCCTAGTATTGAACTACTTCATTGCTCATTGAACTTTGCAGAAAATCTTTTTCCGGGCTATAGTTTCAATAGTTTTTGGTATACAGGAACTAAACTTGATATATGTGGATTCATGAGAGAACGTGTGCAGTGTATGAAAGGTAGCTCAGTGTGGCCTACTTTTCATGGGTCACTGAACATTACAGAAAACTTTTTGGCGGGCTTTACTTTCAAGAGTTGTTTTTGTATACGGAAACTAAACTTGGTGTATCGATGTATTATATGCTGAAGGTGTGTTGCATATGAAAAGTAGGTTAGCGTGACCATTTCACAGTTCACTGAACATTAAAGATGTCCAGGCTGTAGTTTCAAAGGATTTTGGTATAATGGAACTCTATAAACTTGGTGTATGTATGCAATATACGCTGAAGGTGTGTTGTGTCTGAAAGGTAGTGACTTACTTTTCACAGTTCACTGAACATGCGTTTGGCCTACTTTTCATGGTTCACTGAATATTACAGCGAAGTTTTATTCTTTATTCAGCCTTAGTTTCAACAGTGTCCCTGCGGAGTATGCCTTCGGGGAGCATCCGTCAATTTACTGATATGAATGTAATTAAAATTTACCACTAGAATCACTGGCTCGATAACAGGGCCAGTCATTTCAATGATAAATTAAAAAAAAAATGTATTCTCTTGTCTTGTAAATGGATATTTAATAGGCAGATATTTAAATATTCTTGAGCAGATTTGACCATTAAAGGGTTACAGGATTATATATACACTACATGGCTGATTTCAATTATATTTGGCAGGAAGCATCCTTAGGGTGTAGAGATTCAAGTTTGTTCAAACGAAGCTGATCGGCTAATTGGGCCGGCGGCCATCTTGGATTTTGGCTGATTTTCAGAAACGTCTATAAAAATCTCCAAAGCCACTTATGGGATTGATGCATACCTGATGAAATATGATTTAGGACAAGAGCTAAACCAAGTTTGTTCACGGGAACTTGATTGGTCAAATGATTTGGCGGCCATCTTAGTTGACCTTGTTGTAGCGAAAACGACTTCTCCAGAACCGCTAAAGGGATCGGGTCGAAATTTGGCAGATATGATTAGGGACTAAGGGCCATTGAAGTTTGTTCAAGTGAAGTTGATCCGTCAAAAAACCTGGAACCCATGGGCCAATCAAAATATAGCATGTTTGGTGTCCATATTTGATTTTTTTTATTTGATGGATTTTGAGGCCAAAATTGGTTTTATATGTGTTTTTGGGTATTCTGATCTCAAATTGGCAGTTTTCGAAACTGTCGGTTAAATGGTTCGGTGGCCATCTTGTTGATAAAGAGCATTCTAGTTGAAATGCCTATGGTCCAGTAGAGCGATACAGGCCCCTTGGGCCTCTTGGACTGTATATTTTGAATTTTATGGTCATGGTTTGTAAAATCTATATTTTACGCTGTGAAACCTGTATTTTATGGGGTTTTTATTTTTATTTTACTGTATACTTTGGATTTTTAGAGTCATGCTATGTACAATCTGTATTTTATGGTAGTTTTATATTTTACAGTATATTTCTTATTTCACGGTATATTTTTGGCTCACCTGACCCGAAGGGCCAAGTGAGCTTATGCCATAGCGTACGTCCGTTCGTCAAATCGCATCTCTGCATTTATGCTTTGGCTGATTTCAACCAAATTTGGCTGGAACGATCCTACTCCAGAAGTTCTATTCAGAATTTTTATTGGTAAATTTTTCTGGTGGCCATCTTGGATTTTCCAAACATGTTACGGAAATCTCTCCAATATGAATGGGCAGACTGCAACAAAACTAATTCTATACTGGTAGGCTACAAAACTTCTACAAGAATTTTGATTGAGCAATATTTCCAGCAGCCATCTGTTAAAAGATTACTCATTAACCACTTGACTGATTTCAAGCAAACTTGGTTGGGAAGACCCGAGAGTGGTATGTATACAGAATTTAGATTGGTCTATTTTTTCGCCGGACATCTTGAATTTAAAAAAAATGAGAAATAGTTTAATGCACAATTACTTATTAACTGCTTGGGCAATTTCAACCTGACTTGCCTAGAAGGATACTAGGCTTGTAGGTTTCAGAAATTTTATGCATAATTGTGATTGGTCAGTTTTTCTGGCACTCATCTTGTATTTCTAAAACATTTTGGGAAGTAGATTAAAAGGCTACTCTTCATTAACTGCTTGGCCGATTTCAAGAAAACTCAGCTGGAAGGCGCCCAGAGTGTTATGCTTCAGAACATGTATACAAAATTTGACTGCTTCATTCTATTTTTGGTAGCCATCTTTGATTTTCCGAAAAATGACGATAAATCATTTACAGCACTACTCATTAACCACTTGCTCCAGTGACTGTCTTTTTCTCGAAAACTGACATCTCAGGAATTCCAGTACAACGCAGGCTGAAACTCATTACATTTAATTTCATCAACACCTTAGGGTGATTACAAATTTTTCAAGAGAATTGTGTGGTCAGCGTTCATCATTAATTTCCCACTAAATATCATTTCTACTGAATTCCAATTTTGGATTTTATTCCTTGTTCCTGCTGAATTTAAAGTATTGTATCTGTTCAAATGCTTTAGATCAAATGCTAATGGTCCAGGTGAGTGTTAAGGCCCTTGGCTCTATTGTTGAAAATTTACCACTGGAATGACTGGCTCGATTCATTCATCACATTCATTCATTCCCGGATATATATACACCTGTGCAAAAGTTAAGCACCAGCAAAAACAATAGAACGTAGAAACATGATGGTACAACTAAGGTGCCATACTTTTTGTCCCCGCGTTAGCTGACATAATTCCAAGTACGAAATGCACATGCATGCATGACTTCACGCCGCTTGATGTCCGTGCGTGGCGGGAAACAGCACACATGTTCAGTTATGTAAAAGTCCAGTTTGAGGTGTAGAACATTACATACAGATTTAGGCGACAAGATTAGGAATTTTGTGTTCATGACCGTGGTTTATTTGTACAGAGAGAATTAGCTCTTGATTGTGAACCGCTATGGCAAGACGAAGGTTGAGTGATCGTGTGAAATGGCAAATCATAGGCATGCATACCACTGGTATGTCATGCAGAGAGATTGGCAGACAGCTGAACATTAACCATACTGTAATCAGTCGTTTGATTGCAAAACATGGGCAAACTAACGAGGTGAAGGACAAGCCTAGATCTGGAAGACCGAAGAAGACTACTGCCCGTGATGATCGAGCCCTAGTACGCCTTGTTAGGAGATCTCCATTCACCAACAGCAGAGGGCTCAGCCAGCAATGGGAAACGCGCAATAGAGTGTCAATGTCTACCGTCAAAAGGAGACTGTATGCTGCTGGCATGAAAGCTAGGAGACCTGTCAGACGTCCTCTCCTCACTGCACACCACAAAGAGGAGCGTCTGAGGTGGTACAACGAAAGAAGACACTGGAACATGAGATCCTGGAGACGGGTACACTGGTCCGATGAAAGTCGGTTCCTGCTTCATGCCACAGATGGTCGAACTCGTGTATGGAGGTCCAGACGCACGGCGTACAACCAACGTACCATCATGGAAGAAGTTCCATTTGTTGGAGGTTCCGTTATGATATGGGGGTGCATCTCATTTGATTGTAAGCTGGATCTGTTGACTGTACCTGGAACACTAAATGGACAAAGATATCAAGATTCCACACTGGATAGAGTTGTGGTCCCTCATTTTGTAAATCATGCACCTGGAACCCACCCTATATTCATGGATGACAACGCCCGACCACATCGTGCTAGAGCTGTGCATGAATACCTCCGCCAGAATGCCATCGAAACCCTAGCATGGCCAGCAAGGAGCCCTGACATGAACCCTATTGAGCATATCTGGGACATTCTGGGAAACATGGTGAGAAGGAGGGATCCTCCTGTGCAGTACCTACAGGAATTAACAGACGCACTCCATCTTGAATGGCAACGAATACCACTATGGCGTATCAGTCGGTTGGTGACCAGCATGAGACGTCGTGTCCAGGCCGTTATCCAGGCACAAGGTGGATATACCCGGTATTAATAATGACAGTCTCAAACTCGTGCACAGATGTTAAACTTCGTTTTCAGACACCATTAATGACAATCTAGCCACATGTGTCAACTGTAGGGCAATAGTTGTCAGTTGTGTCAACGTAACCATATTCAGGCCTCGTTTTCAAGTTCAAACAAAAACATACAGTGTTTCCCCCACCATCATAATCAGCATTCCTCTAGTTGCATTATTACATCTTGCACTAAGATGGATGGGTACATAAATGTTTATGCTATTGCTTTCTTCATAGCACATGAATATACCCTCGCATGTGCGTAAAAATAGGGTGGTGCTTAACTTTTGCACAGGTGTATATATAGATATGTGTTCAATTTCTATTAAATATTCTTTTTTACTTTTAAAGGGGCGGCTGATGACTTGAAAAGGGTGACAGATATGGCCTATAACCAAATCAGAAGTTTCGGCATGAATGATCGTATTGGTTGCCTGTCTTTTTCACAAAACCCAGATAGTCAATCTGAAGATGTACTGGGAGCAAAACCTTACAGCAAAAGTCTTAGTGCAGTTATTGACCAGGTAACTGATCAGTGCATTACGATGTTAATATTAGCTCCCTCACACACAATAAATTGTTTGAAATGAGGCTGTGATGCTAGTTTCAAGCCCTGATAATAACAACGTATCAAAAACTGAATAAAAGCCTGACTGTCTATGTCAGATCCAAAAGTCTAGAAGACAGAGGAGCCAGCAAATATCGGCACCAGGGCCAAACAGACCCAGTGACACATACGACTCCAGACGCCCAAGAACAGGCAGATATCAATACAGATCCAGCGACCACCGTACCAGCTCTTACCGCCAGAAGAGCCCGCCAAGATCCTTGATGGAGACCAACAACATGGATCAATGGAGGAACTCTTTAGCCTTGTATCCAGGATGCGCAACACCGCGCATAACAGATTTTAACTAGACCATATTTTGTTTGTTAACACGGTTTCACACAATTCTGTTAAACTTATTAGGGCCCGCACGGAAGGTGCAAAGCCCTATAGTAATCACTGTGTCTGTCTGTCTGTCCACAATATCTAGTAAACAGCATATCATACAGAACCGCTTAAGATATTTTGATGCAACTTGGTGTATGCCTTAGTTATGTATGGTATGCAGATCTGCCTTTTGAAGAAATCACGTTTATAGGTCCAATATTTGATTGAAAATTGACTTTCTATTGCAAAAACTCATGCTTTTCCTCAAACACCATATCGTACAGAATCGCTTAAGATAATCTAATGAAAATTGCCAGCTGGCTTCTTTATGATGGATAGATGTGCATTTCGAAGGATTCACTTTTATCGGACCTAGATTTTGGGTGAAAAGGGGTGTTTTAATCCAAAAACTCAAAATTTTTGTCAATTTTCTCATAAACACCACATCATACAGAACCGCTTCAGATATTTTAATGAAACTTAGTGCATGCCTCAGTTATGATATGCAGATGTGCCTTTTAAAGAATTCACGTTTATAGGTCCAATATTTTGGTTGAAAATGCGTGTTTTAATACAAAAACTCACGATTTTTGTCAATTTCCTCATAAACACCATATCATACAGTCGCTTAAGATAATTTATATGAAACTGGGCAGGTGGCTTCTTCATAATGGGTAGATGTGCCTTTTGAAGAAGTCAGGCATATCGGCCCACGATTTTGGGTGAAAAAGGGCTTTTTAATGCAAAAACATGGATTTTGTCAATTTTATCATAAACACCATATCATATAGAATCCCTAAAAATAATTTAATGAAACAGTTGTGATCTGCAGATGTGCCTTTTAAAGGTTTCATTCACTTTTATAGGTCCAAAACCGTGAGTGGAAATTGTCTTTTTAATGCAAAAACTCATGATTTTGTCAATGTTCTCGTAACCAGCATAACATACAGAATCAACGTAAAGTAATTTAATGAAACTTAGCAGATAGCTTCATTATGATGGGTAGAGGTGCCTTTTGGAGGATTCGCATTTATATGTCCAGGATTTTGGGCGAAAGTGGTCTTTTAATGCAAAAACTTAAAATCTTTGTCAAGTTCCTTATTTTTATCTATTTTTTGCTATTTTTTTAATGTATCTAATTAGGGCCCCGCGGCCATGGACCGGAAGGTGCAGATGTCATATAGTAATCACTGCATATGTGTGTCTGTCTGTCTGTCTGTGTCCATCTGTCTGTCCACAATATCTCATAAACTGCACGTTATACAGAACTGCTTCAGATATTTTAATGAAACTTGGTGTATAGCTCAGTTATGATATACAGATGTGCCTTTTGAAGTAGTCACATTTATAGGTCCAATGTTTTGGGTGAAAATTGGCTTTTTCATGCAAAAACTCAGTTTTTGTACATTTTCTCGTAAACACTACATCATACATAACCACTTCAGATATATTAATGAAACTTGGTGTATGCCTCAGTTATGATACACAGATATGCCTTTTGAAGAATTCACGTTTATAGGTCCAATACTTTGTATGAAAATAGATTTTTTAATGCAAAAACATGATTTTTTTTACGTTTATAGGTCCAATATTTTGAATGAAAATGGATTTTTTAATGCAAAAGGATTTTAGAATAGGCCTGTGCTGTAATATTTCCAATGGTACCCCATAATAGGTTGCCTTATATGTTTTAAGGAGACATGGTAACCTAAACCTTAGAAAGCTCATTGATGTCCATACTAAAATCAACAGATTAGGGTAACTCATTTCAGGTCCCATAAAATAAATTACGGCAACCTCATGGAGAACGTTTTCAATGGGTTACCATAACAGCACAGGCCTGTAGAAGATTATCATAATGAAAAATATCGGAGTGTTAGGACAGTTTCATGGAAGCAACGGGGCACTGATTCATTTGTCTTTGTCGGTATTTTCTAGGAGGCCAGATTACTGATTAGCCAGGCATATCAGCGCACAGAACAGGTGCTCAGTAACAACAAAGAGAAATTACAACAGGTAAGTTATTATGTATACAGGAACACTCACCTAACTGTCCCATGAGGTAATTGACGGGGGACATAACAATTAGGCGGAATCCCTCTCTGGGTTGATTTCCAGATTATAACTTTAGAAAGCCTGTTTCAAATTTGGTAAGTATCTCTGGACAGCACCTCGCTTGGGATTGCACTATAGATGTTAAAACTCATCAAATATCAGGTCTCCATGCAATCCATGGCATAAATTTAGAAAGGCACACATATATTCGCTTCATATTTGCTAAGTGGATACTTTGTGACAGGACGTCACCTGGGATTGCGTTATATTGGAATCCATCCAGATTCTACAGAATATATGACCCCCAGAAAAAAATTGAAATTCGTAGAAGAAAAATCTTAAATTTAAATTGCATGAATTTTGAGAACATGTGACCAAAACTGGAGCTTTATTTTATCTGCAAAGGCTCTTATCATGCTTGGTCTAAGTGTGTGCATTTATTTATTCTTCCTGAAAATAGATTTTTAGACTACTGTAAAACAGTTTGTTAAATATTTAAAAAATAATTTAACTTGAAACTATTAACATCTTTTAAAACATTATTTTCAAAATATTTAACAGTCTTTTGCTTGAATCAAGAAACAGAAAGGTCTTAAAAAGGTGTTCCAAAAAGGGAATTTCTTTGAACAAGCATGTTTTAAAAAAATACTTGCCACCTTAGCATTGTTGACTTATGATGTTTCAGCATGTTTATTGCTTACGAAGTAATAGCCTTCTGACATATGACATTACATCACAGGTAAAAACCTATATCTTTTTTCATGAGTTGCCTCCAAACATGTTTCCCAAAACAGAAAGGTGCCCCAACAAAACATACTAGTGGAAAGAAGAGGTGCTTTCCACTCTGTGAATTCCATAGTGTCTCTCCTTCAGGCTCCTGAATTGGTGGCAGGATTGCATTAATTACAAGGTAGATAAGTCCAGGTGTAATGCTTGGCAGGTGAGCACGTACGCGCGCCTGCGTGTGTGTGTGTGGAGAGGCTTAGTTGCAATATCAGGTCGTATGATTATAGAACACACTTGCAACTTTTCAGCTTTCATTGAATAGATCTTACAGGTGATCACAACATAAATTCTTGTTATAAGCTAGGGGTGTGTAATATTGCTCTAGACAATATCGCAATTTATACTGCATCTAAAATCGCGATATATCAATCTATCATAGCCCCCTTATGTCACAATGTTCAGAGAGATATTGGTGGTTGTTTAACATGGGTAAGCACACCTGTACAAATTGCTAATATAGTGTCAATGAAAATCAGCTTAAAACTGTTGAATATTTTGCAATTATTTTTGACAGGAAGCTGTTGCTGTCAAAATATTGTGACCTTGTATTGAATCATGATATATCGAAATATCGAAAAATCGCACACCTATTATAAGCCTTTAATTGCCGAGCCAAGCAGAAAATACCTTCTACCCTGGTCTTGAGAAATGTCCATTTGCTTACTAAGAGAGGAGTATTTTTTAAAAGCTACCACTGAAATGCCTGGATCGATAAATTAACATTTTCTATGAGAAAATTAAATCTTTTAATGAAATTTGACCATTGACGGGTTACGTAAAGACATGAATTATTTATCCTCGTGAGATTAGAAGATACTTACGTATGAGAGACATCCATGTTGATTATGACTACACTATAGACGCGTCCATTTCTAGTTATTCCCCACCCATCTCTAACTAAGCTCCACCCACTTTGATTTGCTTTTTTGACTCAATTTATATGCTTTGAATCCTAAATTCCCAGAATCACAATTTCAAGGTACATATACAGGTAAGCTGTTGGATATTTTGAAACTAATTTGACTGTCCTGTTGGTGCCTGTGGCAGCAGAAGCGCCAAGGCAAGTTAGTTTGAAAATATTCAAGACTTTTTGTCTCGCCTGCGAAGCAGAAAGCGAGACACAGGGATCACTAATTCCGGAGGCGGTGGCGTTGTCGTCCGTCATTTGTGCAGTTTTGGTTACGGTTTTTGTCTCGCATGCGAAGCAGGATCGAGACATGGGTATCACTTTTCCGGCGGCAGCATAAACGTTTAAGTTAAGTTTATATCTCAGCAATGCCTGATCCAATTGGAACCAACCTTGGGTGCATGGTAATATACATCAAAAGGAAGCAGCCCGCCGATGAAAATGCCATGAGGTCAAGGTTACAGGGGTCAAAGTTTAAGTATAATCTTTGGTAATATTTTACTTTAAGTTTTTGCGTTAAACAAAAGTTATTGCCTTATATCTCAGCAATGCCTGATCCAATTGGAACCGAACTTGGGTACATGGTGATATACATCAAAAGGAAGCAGCAAGCTGATGCAGACATCATGTGGTCATGGTTATGGGGGTCAAAGGTCACGGTATAATCTTTGTTAATATTTTACTGTTTGCGTTAAACAAAAGTTATTGCCTTATATCTCAGCAATGCCTGATCCAATTGGAACCAAACTTGGGTACATGGTGATATACATTGAATAGAAGCAGCCCACCAATAAAGCAGTCATGATGTCAAGGTTATGGGGTCAAAGGTCACAGTATAATCTTTGTTAATATTTTACGTTAAGTTTTTGCGTTAAACAAAAGTTATTGTCTTATATCTCAGCAATGCCTGATCCAATTGGATACACGGTTACCTATAATGATAGGATGCAACATGATGATGTTGGGGTCAGAAGGTCAAAGGTCAATATCACTGTGACCTTGATACAGAACTCTGCTTTTTCAACATTACGTTTTTGCGTTTAGCAAAATCTCTCAGCTTATATTTCAGGATTGGTTACGCCTATTGCAAATAAACTTGGATACATGGTTACCTATAATGATAGAATGGAGCATGATGATATTGGGATCACAAAGTCAAAGGTCACGGTCACTGTAACCTTGATATAGAACTCTGTGCTATTTCAACATTAAATTTTTGCGTTTAGAAAAACTTCTCAGCTTATATTTCAGGACTGGTTAATCCTATTGCAACTACACTTGGATACATTGTTACCTATAATGATTGGAAGCAGTGTCATGATGTTGGCATCACAAGGTCAAAGGTCAAGGTCAATGTGACATTGATACAGAACTCTGTTATTTCAACATTAAGTTTTTGCATTTAGCAAAGCTGTTCAGCATATATTGCAGGATTGGTTAAGACTATTGCAACTAAACTTGGATACATGGTTACCTCTAATGTTAGGAAGCAGCGTGATGATGTTGGTGTCGGAAGGTCAATATCACTGACTTTGATACAGAACTCTGCTTTTTCAACATAAAGTTTTTGCGTTTAGCAAAACGTCTCAGCTTATATTTCAGGATTAGTTAAGCCTATTGCATCTAAACCTGGATACATGGTTACCTATAATGATAGGATGCAACATGATGATGTTGGGATCACAAGGTGAATGGTCAAGGTCACTGTGACCTTGATATAGAACTCTGCTATTTCAACATTAAGTTTTTGCGTTTAGCAAAACTTTTCCGCTTATATTTCAGGATTGGTTAAGACTATTACAACTTGGAAACCTGGGTACCTATAATGTTAGGAAGCAGCATGATAACATTGAGGGCAGAAGGTCAAAGGTCAAGGTAACTGTGACAAACAGGGGACGGGCGAGACATTTAATTCAACGGAATTCTTGTTTAATCAACTTGTTGGAATTTTGGTATGACCCCAGGAATATGGCCCCAGGTGGGAAATATGGGGTAAAAAATAAAGATTTTCCAAAGCTTGTCATGTTGCAGATCATTTTCAAGCCAATAATGAGTAGACTACAGTACAGAGAATTATTTTGATCTTTGTTCAAACTGAGGGTGAGGTGGGGCGGGGTCAAAAGTGGGTAACAATGTATTGTAATGCAACTCCTAGACCATTTCACATAGAAACTTGAAACTTTCTGTATGATTACACATATGGACAGGGATGTGCATAGCACTTTTTAAATTTTGTTATGACCCCCCAGGGGGTGGGTACTGTGGGTAAAAAACTAAATTTATCCAAAGGTGGTCATGTCACATATCATTTTGAAGCCACTGATGAGTAGACTACAGTACAAGGAATTATTTTGATCTTGGGTCAAACTGAGGGTAGGGGGCGGTGTCAAAAGTGGGCACCAATCGATTGTAACACAACTCCTAGACCATTTCACATAGAAACTTGAAACTTTCGGTATGATTACACATATGGCCAGGGATGTGCATGACACATTGGAATTTTGATATCACCCCAAGGGGTGGGGCTAATGGGGAGGGGGTGTGTGGGAGGGGGTTGGGGGGGGGGGAGAAGAAAATAAATTTATCAAATGTGGTCATGTCACATCATTTTGAAGCTTGTGGTTAGTAGACTACAGTACAACAAATTATTTTGTTCTTATAGTGAGGGCAGTGACCAGGTGTCAAATGGGGCAATCTAATTCTATATATGTACATGGCTTGGAAATTATGTTTTCGCAGAATATTTACCCCTGGGTAGACCAGGTCCTGCAGCAGCCGGATCCTGCGGTAACTTAAAGATGTGAGATATTAGTATCTTCAGATACCTCTTGTTTTTTTATTGGCCACTCATTTTCAACAATGGCTCACCAGATAAACATGATTTTACAGCAGAGTTATATACTATGCAGGGGTACTATCTGCATCATTACTAGTTTCAAGATCAGACGATCCACAGTTTGGTAAAATTGTCCATGTTTGATTCGTTACACTGGTTTGTTGGTGCCTTACTGAATGTGTATTACAAACCAAGCCAAGTTTGCTTTGGCAATGCACACTATCCATGCCTTTACAGGAGGGACATTGTACCCTTCAGAGTTCTTGTTATTAAATACTAAAGACCTCCAATTCGTACACTTGGCAGACCTTTCCATGTTCATGACGGAGCTAGATATGTCACTATGTATTGTGACATCAGCCTCCATATGACGTAATTGGCTATGATGTTATGAGTAACAGATCGGATCCCTCCGTTGATATATAGATGGAGTATCGGCCTGATTATCTCATGAATATTTATGTGTTACAGATGGCTGTAAAACTCCTTGAGCAAGAGACGCTGACATATGATGAGATCAAAGCGATGATCGGTCCTCCGCCACATGGAGAGAAACACAAAATTGAGGCTGTAGGCTGGTCTTGGACAGATGATAATAATAGTAATAATGCTAACAATAGTAATAATTCGGACAGATCACCACGACAACGACGCAGAAGAAATCGTGAAGAACTCGGAGATGAATAAAGTATGACATCATATTTTGTTTGCTCTATGACCTTATTTTGAACGCTCCAATAGAGGGATTCAGTTCTAGCTATGCCCCGCCCATTTTAGCTAAGCTTTGCCCAATTTATGCATGTCAATTTATATATTTGAATCCTGAATTCCCAGAATCAAATTTCAAGGTAACTATACAGGTAAGCTGTTGAATATTCTGAAACAAATTCGACTTGGACAGTGTCCAGTCCAATTAGATTCAAAATATTCAACAGAATGTTTAATATAATAAATACATCAAAGACACAATTCATTCATGACGGAGCTAGATACGTAATTATGATTGTGACCTCAGCCTACATATGATGTAATTGATTATGATGTCATATACTTGAATGACAGATGGGATCCATCCATTGTTGTTGAGTTATTCAGTAAGCTGTCTGAATCGGACAAGTGAGATTATGCCATCGCCTCATTTATCTATCAACTTTTATTTGCTTTCTCAAGAGCTGGGCCTATGTGAATGAAATTAGGCAGGAATCATCCTTCCAGCATTGAGATAGAAATTCGTTGAAATGGAGCCGATTGGCCACCATCAATTTAATAGATGGACACCTTCAAAATCCTTTTTCTAATTAGCTGAAATGGCAGATACCAAACCTCATCCATTTACTGGTGAATTTCATCAGACTAGCCATTAGAAAGAAATCTGATTTGTCCAAACATGCAATGTCCACCATGAATGCAGCCCAAGAGAAGACAACCTTTCAAAATTTATCATTGGAGTGACTGGCTTGGCAACCGAACCAGTCATTCCAGTGGTAAATTTTGAAAAGTTGTCTTCTCTTGGGCTGCAAATGGGCATTTTCTTTAACAAATTTGAGCATTAAAAGGACATTTTGAACTTAATGGAAGTGGTGAGCTGAGAAATGGGAGATGGGTGGGGGAGGAGGAGGAGGAGATATGATTGGGGGATGCTAATTTATTCCGTCATTTCATAATTCATCACATCAACTGTTAGTTATAGCTGAGTGATAGAGTGCCATAGAAGCTCTTGTATTATTTGCTATAGTGTTTATCAAATATCGGGTACATTTGTGCTGAGAATACCTTATTTACTTACAATTTTGCATAAATGTGTGCTATGTAGTACCCTAAATGGACAAATCTTTGACCAGCCTATCTGTTGTGTCAGTGCTACTTATACAAATACTCTAATTATTTGTTATAATATGTAAAAATTGTATAATATCAGTCAAAATATTTGCTTTATGAGACCTAAATAAAAAGACTATCTACAGTTATTGTTATCTGTCAACAGTCAAAATTCTTCATGTACACGTGGCTGACTACTGTCTATTCCCAAACCCTTCATCCACTACATTAAGGCATGCCAACTAAAATTATCATACTGATCTGAAATTTAGATATATGAGAAAAGATGTTTGCAACAGCTTCAAGTCAAATTAGTTTCAAAATATTCCTTATATCCAAAAGACCTTGCTAAACAGAGAGAGGTATACAGTCATGAAACTTCTAGCTTTAAACGATATTAATTGTTTTCTGAGATATTTCTCAAGCTTTCTGACTCTGGTTATCTTCATTCATTATCAGCTTTTTATCATGTACTTTTTGAATTTCTCCAAGTCTACCGCTAGTCTATAACATTAGACATTTTTAGTCTTAATTCGCAGCTAGTATATGTCTGTCTGTATCTTACTTGGTTTGACTGTCAACTTTTTAATGTTTTGTATATAGCCACATTCATCACAACTATAGTGCATATGAGGAACATATTAGAATTAATCATTTGACCCTTGACATTTCAGTGTTTCAATCTCAAGACAACTATACAGGAAAGCGATTGAATATTTTGAAACTACTTTGACTGGAACCTGCTACAGGCAACAACAGCTCCCGATCAAATTGGTTTAAAAACATTTAACAGAATTGCTGAAACTCCTACAGTTTGAGAGAGAATTGTTTGAACTTTGATAGAATGATTGTGCGTTGTTCCTAATGTTAAAATTATTGTCACTGGTCAATCCTGTCCATCCATACGTCTCATCCAGTAAGGTGTTTTCGAGCATACATTCGAGTGTACATACTTTAACATTCTCACATGTATTGTTTAGGTCACGTCAACAAATCATTTGTCTTTAAATAGATACTGCGTTTTTACGCCACATTTGCAAATTTTAAAAAGATGTGGATGGAACAAGTTGTTATTTTATTCGTTTCGATGTCTGTGTTGTGAAAACATGTATTTCCACTTAAATTACTTTTTGACCCATGATAAAAATGCTGATAACTGGTAAAGAAATGATATAAACCAACCCAGTTTTCGCATCAGATGACATTTACCAGTTGCTGTCTGAATAGCACTGAGTAGCATAGCAGATATGTAATAATTTATAAGTGTGAAACTGACATGGGGTGCTTATGTAGTTATTTGGTTATCCCTTAGGCGAAACACTTATGTTTATTTTCAATACCACATTTACCAATTTTCCCAAAAAAAATTTTGAAGAAATTTTCTGCTACCCAGTTATCACGAAAAGCAGGAGTTTGGCCTGATCTGGATTTACAACTATAAATTAAGATGTGTGTTTGTATCAGATCCATTTATGCCGTTACGGTTGGTGACAGACTCCTTTGATCAAATCATAAACATTGACATCGATTTACCACATCACTAGAGTAGAAATTACGAAAAGTACTAAGAATCCATTTGTAGACCAGGTAGTGAGTGTTGTCAATGAAGATAGAATTCTAGAACTCTGCATAAACTATAACACTAATGGCCGATTGCACACCTGTGGCTCAGGTAAACCTAAGTTACCAGCTGAGTGGGGGATCATGTAATCGCAGCTTAAACCTGACTTGAGCCGAGATCGACTGAGAAGGTTGGCAAGCTGAGTTTGGCTTACGCGAACTCAGCTCAAACCCGACTTCGCTTCTGATTCAGTAATTTCACAATGGCTTCTAAAGCAAAAACATCCAATTGTATAGAGCAAGCTTGTACAGAGATGGGAAGACATTATAGATGATGTAAACTAGTTAAATGGCATTGAAACCTTTGAATCATGCTTATTGGACATCATTTCACTCAGCATTTCTGAATAAATCGGTCTTAGTCATGGATTTCGTAAAAGCACACCGCTTACTGACTCTAATGGGCAGTTGCGCACATAAAGCTCAAGTTCCACTCAATGCATTTCCGAAATTAAGCTTAGCTCTGTTTTCGCGTCCGCTTGCACACAGGCTTGCCGTACATAAACCACGCTCAGATTGTTGTAAAATGTGAACCTGCTATTGACTACTACAATTGACTGCTGCTGCCACTACTGCCGCTGCACCACTACTACTACTACTACTACCGCCGCTGCTACTGCGTGTGATGCTGCTAATGCTGCAGCTACCGAAAATGGCACTGCGTCATTGCCCATCAATGCCGTCAGTAGAAGCATTTTGACTATTAAAAACTTTAAAAGTAATTTGTTATTGTGGCTGAGCACATGACCACGACACACATGCACTCAAGCAGTTCTCTACATCACCGATATTACTGATCTCTTCATCAACATGCAAACACATCATCAGCATCATCATCCTAATAGTCATCATCAGCCACTACCACCACTACAACCACAACCACAACCACCATCATAGTCGTCGTCATCATCATCCAATCATATGGATTAGGCAAGCGGATCTGGTGTAGTAGCATCTCAGAAATGCTGAGTGAAATTATGTCCAATAAGTGTGATTCAAGTGTCATTTAACTAGTTTACGTCATTTATAATGTCTTCCCATCTCTTTGCACCATAGCTCTGTAAAATTGGTAGTTTTTGCATTAGAAGACATTATGAAAATGACTGGATCAGAAGCGAAGTCGTGTTTGAGCTTAGTTCGTGTAAGTCAAACTCAGTTTGCCAATCTGCAACCCGAGTCCTCCTCAGTCGATCTCTGCTCAAGTCGGGTTTAAGCTGCGATTACCTGATCCCCCGCTCAGCCGTAACTTAGGCTTACCTGAGCCATAGGTGTGCAACCGGCCATAAAACTGCAACATTATGGCATTTGCAGAATGTTAACACTCGGATCAGAATTTGTCCCATCAACAAATGGATATTGTGGATGGAGACATATCTGAATATGTGAACGTCGAATCTGGTGTGGCACAAGGCTGTGTGTTTAGACCCTGTTTCTTCATCTACTGCACCAATGATCTCCAAGCCAAACTAAAATCCTAAATTCGTGTTTGTAAATGATGTGACACTGTACAGACTACATGGGCATATCCTAGAATCTGTATCAGCCGTGAAATACCTTGGGATAATAATCACCGATGATATTTAATGGGACTAACACCATAAACATATATAGTAAGACAAACAGAACTTGCTTTCCTGCGGTGTAATGTACATTGCATCAACAGCTATTAAAGAACAAGCATATAAGACTTGTGTGTCCTCTCGTAGAATATGTCAGCACTGTTTGGGACGCATATACACGAAATTGGGAAGGTACAAAGAAGAGCAACCCAATATGTCACAAATAGAACATGTAATACATCAAGCGTATCAGATATGATCACCCACCTGAAGTGGCGAACACTGCAAAGAAGACGACAAGATGCTAGACTATATCCTTTGCCAGACCTCTCATAACCAAGTAGCAATCAACTGTGATGGAAAATTGCTCAAATCCAATTGCAGATCTTGAAGCTTGCATGAACACGTCTTCCAGATTCTGCGTTGCCATACAGAGGCCCACAAAATGCCATTCTTCCCAAGAACTATTTGTGACTGGAATGCCCTACCATACGATGTCACCGCAAGCACCTTTGACATTTTTAAAGCCAATGTGTCTTCTCCAGCGTAGCTGACTAGTGTGTGGGAAACTAAATAATATACATAGCCACACGTCCATCTACCTGCTTAACAAATTGACAATTCTACACATCATTATTAGCTCACCTGGCCTGAAAGGCCAAGTCAGCTTATGCCACAGCGAGTGTCCATCGTGTGTCTGTCCATCCATCAACTTTTCCTTTAAACGACTAATTCTCAAGAACCACGGCCGATTTCAATTATATTTGTCAGGAAGCATCCTTGGAGCATAGGGATCCACATTTGTTCAAACGAAGTCGATCGACCAATTTGGCCGGTGGCCATCTTGGATTTTGCCCAATTTTAGGAAAGGACTATAAAAATCTCCGAAACCGCTTGGGGAATTAATGCAAACCTCATGAAATATGATCTAGTGCAAGAGCTGAACCAAGCTTGTTCAAGGGAACTTGATTGGTCAAATGGTTCTGTGACCATCTTGGTTGACCTAGTTTTAGCTAAAACGACCTCCAGAACCGCTGAAGGGATCAGGTCGAAATTTGGCAGATATGATTAGGGACTAAGGGTCATTGAAGTTTGTTCAAGGGAAGTTGATCTATAAAAAAAACATGGCCACCGTAGCCCAATCAAAATATAGCGTGTTTGGCGGTCATATTTGATTTTTTAATTTGATGGATTATTAGGCCGAAATTGGTTTTATGTGTCTTGAGGTATTTTGATCTCAAATTTGCTATTTTCGAAACTGTCGGATAAATGGTTTGTCGCCCATCTTGGATGATTTTCCCGCCAAAAGCTCCCATACTAAAGCAATGGGAAATTTTTAATGTCTTCTTGAGAACTACTGGGTCAATTTCAATTATATTTGGCAGGAAGCATCTTGAGGGCATAGAGATTCAAGTTTGTTCAAAGGAAGTCGATTGGCCAATTTGACCGGTGGCCTTGGATTTGGCTGACTTATCAACGTCTTAAAAAATATCCCAAACTGCTTGGTGGATCGATGCAAACCTCATGAAATATGGTCTAGGGCAAGAGCTGAACCAAGTTTGTTCAAGGGAACTTGATTTGCCAAATGGTTCGGTGGCCATCTTGAATGAGCTAATTTTCGCGAAAACGACCTCCAGAACAGCTGAATGAATCGGGCCGAAATATGATATGTCAAAAACACATGTTCGCCATGAATCAATCAGAATTTAGCATTTTTGTTGGACATATTGTATTTTCCGCAAATTTCTGAGAAAATCATAAAAAGACTACTTATTAACCACTGAGCCAATTTAAAACTTTATTCACAGAAATTTGATTGGTAAGTCTTTCCAATGGTCATCTCGTTTTGTTCCATTATGTCAGTGGCAAATAATTCCAGGTGAGCCTCTTGTTCATTAAGCATGCGCACACATCTACAAACTAGCTTCTCCCCCCCCCCCCCAATCTAATGAATGTAAATATGTGCTTAAAGCTATCGTAAGCCAATAAAACCAACAGATTAAGCTAAGAGCAATGCTCCGAGTTCTGCTGCTAAGAGCCGCTCTGCAATCTTGTATCAAGTTGTGACGTCAAAATTCCAGTTATATACCGGAATATCCAGGTAAAACATTTTAGTCCAGCCGTGCTCCTCGAGTCGATCGTTTGCAGCGGTCTAATTCACACAAGGTGACTGACAATTATTGCTACCAATACCAGCAGCAACATTCCGGCAAATTGTTCTCAAAATAATCTGGTAGACAATACAGGTATCACCTAAAATTTTGATAATAATTTGACTGAAAATTATTGCTGCCACAACTGAATCATAATAAGGAAAAATTAGTTACTTCTCCGGGATGTAGAAATTGTTTGAGTGGAGCTTTCGTGACCATCTCAGTCACTTCTTCAGCACTAACTGACGGTCGCTGGCAACGTCACTCTGGTCACTTCTTGTAGAGTCACGTGACAGCATGGACTGGTAGACTGCTGGTATATGGTAGCCCTCGTCTCGTGTCATGGTTGGTTGGTGCTTGTAGATTTCTATGGCCTCTAACTTTCCGTTTAAATAATTTGGTCTTGATGTTAATGAACGAGGCACTGCTGGTGGGAATGACGTGGCCAGTGGATTCTGTGTGTTCTGCCACAGCTGAGCTGGAATTGATTTTAAGATGTTCTTTGACTGTGGTGCTGAGAGGCCTTCTGGGTCACCTATATATGTCCCCTCACATTGGTCACATTCGATCTTGTAGATGACTCCAGAGCATTCTGTACACAATAAGTTTGGTAGTTCTGGAATCACTGACTTGTACCAAGACGTCCAAGGAAGGCAATCTGGCCATCTTCGACTTCGCTGATGAACTGGATGCATTGGTCGATACTGTTGAGGTGATCAGTGAAAGGTTGGATGTTGTAGTGGTGCAGGCATGTGAATGTGTCTGTCATTCACATACCAGTACCAGAAATTTGGGGGCTCTGGCTGCGCTAAGTGCTTGTTGCTCGAAGGATTCCATATAAAGGTTTGCGCCCACTGGTGACATTGATGAGCCCATAGGTATAGCTACTCCATGAATTTGGTGGTAGAAGTAACCATTCTGAATGAAATAGGTGGTGTCTAACACGATCTTCAAGAGGCTGATAATTTGGATTGGTGAGAGGCTGGGCCGGTCTTTCAATGTAGGGTCTAGGGCCAAAACTTTCTGGATGACTGGAAGAGCCTTGTCCACTGGGATGCTGGTGAAGAGTGAAGATACGTCGAAAGAAACTAGTTTGTGTGTGGGAGGGACTTCAAGTGACTGGATTTGGTGGCAAAATCTTTGGTGTTTTTGATTTGGTGCTCTGAGTGGCCAACTAGCGATTTCATGATCTGTGAGAGATATTTCGAGGCTTGAGATGTGATGCATCCAATGCTGGCAACGATGGGTCGAAGAGGAATTTTGGTCTTGGGGATTTAGGGGAGTCCATAGAATCTTGGGACAATGGCGGTTCCGGGGTAGAGTTTGAAGTATAGGGATTGGTCGATGATGTGCTGGCTTTTCCAGTCTGAGTAGTTTTAGCAGGCGGTTTTTGTACTGGTTGGTTGGGTCAGAAGATAATTTGGAGTATGTGTGGTGGTCTGAAAGAAGGGCACCGATTTTGTCTTGGTCGGCTGGCAAAATTTGGATGGAGTCATTTTGTTTCAGATGTTGTAGAGTCCTACGTTCTTCAATTGTAATGTTGCTTCTCCTATTTGGTCTTTTGTTGAATTTGGTGACGATTTTTGCCACTTCGCTTCTACGGCTGTCTGCCTGTGAGTTAGCAAGATGTTGACAAGCGCTCTCAGTGCAGGAAATAATTTCTTCGACAGGGATGGAGTTGGAGGAAACCGTGAGATTTAAACCTCTGGAAAGAATGTTGCGCTCGTTTTCAGTGATATTATGGCTACTGAGGTTAAGAACCCACCGTCTGTGTTGATCTTGCCGAAATTTTCATCTTTACACGTTTCTTCTAACTTTTTACAGGCGCGGAACTTCTCAAACTTATTGATTTGTGTTGTTTTCGTTTTTTGTCAAAAGTTAAGTCGTACGCACACGTGAGAACCGCTTCCACTTCCGTTTGGTCATCTAGCTGAATTTTCGTATCCAGGGACTCTTATAGCGCTGTTTTTTCACAATAAAGCCGATGCAGGGTGTAATCGCATTGTCTACTTCTAATATCTAATAATTGACATGTGCTTTGATGAGGACGCGATCCGCTTGAATTCCTTTGATTCCTTCAACCGGAGTTGTACGCTCGGTGGGAAGATGTTACTATGGTGACAACGGATCGTAAATAGTTTGTTGTTTTTCCAACAGGCGATCTTCTGTACCGTATTTTCAAGTTTTCTGATGATGCTAAGAACTTCGTGTCCGTGTTGTCTTAGGATATTTCCGAAAAGGTTGGTCCCGATCCCAGGATGATTCATAATAAGGAAAAATTAGTTACCTCTCCGGGATGTAGAAATTGTTTGAGTGAAGCTTTCGTGACCATCTTGGTCACTTCTTCAGCACTAACTGACGGTCGCTGGCAACATCACTCTTGTCAGTTCTTGTGGAGTCACGTGACATCATGGACTGGTAGACTGCTGGTATACGGTAGCCCTCGTCTCGGTTCATGGTTGGTTGATGCTTGTTGATTTCTATTGCCTCTAACTTTCCACAAGCCCGTCAACAACACCTTAAGATCACAATTAGTAAGACCCAAAGATAAATTGACCACAGATGAACGCTCGGTAGTCATCTACAAGATCGAATGTGACCAATGTGAGGGGATATATATATATAGGCAAAACCAAAAGGCCTCTCAGCACCAGAGTCAAAGAACATCTTAAAATCAATTCCAACTCAGCTGTGGCAGAACACACAGAATCCACTGGCCACGGCATCCCCACCAGCAGTGCCTCGGTCATCAACATCGAGACCAACTTATTTAAACGGAAAGTTAAAGAGGCCATCGAAATCTACAAGCATCATCCAACCATGAACCGAGACGAGGGATACTGTATACCAGTAGAATACCAGTCCATGCTGTCACGTGACTCCACAAGAAGTGACCAGAGTGGCGTTGCCAGCGACCGTCAGTTAGTGCTGAAGAAGTGACCGAGATGGCCACGAAAGCTACACTCAAACAATTTCTACATCCTGGTGAGGTAACTAATTTTTCCTTATTATGAAGAATCATCCTGGGATCGGGACCAACTTTTTCAGAAATAACATTCAATCAAATTGTTTTCAGAATAGTCAGCAATGTAGTAACACTTGCTGAAGATATTTTGAGTAATTTGATTTATAGTTGTTGCTGACTAAGGCAGCAACTGACTAAGGCAGCAACAACTTTCTCAAATGGTTCTGAGAATAATAAATACTTAATATTTTAGGTAACAGGTTTGTATGAAAATTAGATAGACCTATTTCATATACGTTATCGAGGTACAATATAAAATATATTTCCATTGATTGGTAGATCCGCCCGGCACATGCACGATCCGACACGCAGTTTGGCACTGAAATTGACACTACAGCAGTTGCTAACACATATCACACTGGATTTCAATAATGTATATGGCAAATGCCTAACTAATTTCAGCTCCATTAGCTAATGATACTGAAAGCCGGAAAATTATTATTCTGAGAACAATTTGACAAAGTTGTTTCTGCATTTGTCAGCAACGACTGCCAATCGAATTGCCCGAAATTTCTTCAGCAATCGTTACTATATTGCTGATTATTTTGAGAATAGTTTGACTGAAATTGTAACCACAACGATTTTCAGTCAAATCGTTATCAAAACATTAGCCACATATATTGTCTTCTAGATTATTTTGAGAACTTTTTGCCAGAATATTGTTGCTGCCATAGGCAGCAATTAATGTCAGTGAACTTGTTCTGTGAATAATTAGCCTAGCACACCATAAACTATCGACTGGACTGAAATGTATTACCTGTCTAGTCCGGTATAAAAAGGGAAATTTGACATCACAACTGGATACAAGATTGCAGAGCGACTCTTAGCTGGAGAACGCTGGGCATTTTTCTTAGCCTAATTTGGTTGTCTTATTCGCTTACGATAGCTTTAATAACTATTATATAAGGCAAAGGCATTTTCCTATCAAAATCGTCAATAACAAATGTTGATTGTTTATTTAGGAAGTATACTACTATGTGGCACTAGGTATATAGTGCACAATTTATTCTTCAGAATATTGTAGGAATCCAACTTGAATATAATTCCAGGCTGATTGAGAGGGAAAGGAAGGATTAATGGAGTTGGATGCTCTGTTTTCCAGTTGCACGTATTTGAATTGAGTTATTTACAGTTATAAATTAAATGTTAATGGCTTTATGTATCAACCGGCTATGAATTCCATCCATTAAGAGCTTTTGAAGCCCAAGATCGTGATGGTGAGGATGTTCCAGATTCGGATTGCAGGTGGGAAGATGGAATGGATCATTGTGTCCATTTTTTAATAAGTTAGCATTAGCCTGTGGTGTATTCTGTTTTGGTGATGGTAGTGATTGATAGGGTTGACTCTAGGTCAGACCACAACAACACTATGTTTTTGTACACCATGGTACCTTTGGCTTGATTTATACGCCCAATGGATGTTTCACGTCACAATTGTTCAATGAGGGTTAATATGCCACAGTCTGGCTAAAATCCCTGCAGATTCTGTATGCTGATCGCCATACCATCTCCATATCTTGTATGGCTCCATTGGGATGAGGACTCCATATAGTGAATGTGTATTCAAAGCTGGGAGATAAAAAGTCCTTTGTAGCAGTGTCTGGACTTGTCTATTACTTGGTTTAGAAAGAGGTGTTTCTAATGTCTACGTGAGCGGCTTTTAAACAACTTAAAGCTCTGGACTTTGGTGAGGTCTCTGCTGGCTCAAAGAAGTCTTCACTGTTGAGTTTATAGCAATTGTTCATTATCGTGTATGTTTCTCCGAGATCAGCTTTAGCTCATTTCTGCCAGGTTCCCAAATTAAGTTCAGCATAGCCTTATACAACGATTTTGTACTCTCTCGTTTGGAGATGTCTTTCTGGAGGCACATATTCTAAATAAGATAGCCGTATTCGAGGAGTGGACGAATGAGAGCTCTGTATAGGTTGGAGAATGTCACTAGATCTATCGATGAAACATTGTTTAATCATAGCAAGATATTGATTAGCTTTTGACGCTATTTGATCAATGTGCTTAGTTGGCTTAAGGGCATTCGTGATAACAATTCCCACGTTCTTTTGGTGGTCACAATCTTAAAGATTCTCTACATTCAGGAAGTATGTAAAATCAATTGTCCTAATTCAGAGCCTTGGAAATTTGCTTGTATTAAAAAATAGTAGCCAGTCTTTCGACAATTTGGATAACCTATTTAAGTCTTCTTCAAGCTCTTCACAATCACTGTTAGATCCAATCACCGTATATATTTTGCAGTAATCCACAAAAAAAACTTGACTATGTTGCTTACACTGTCTGGTAGATCATTAACATACAAGAGGAAAAGTATCAAGCCTAAAATGGTTCCTTGGGGTACACTAGAGATGACAGCTTCCCAATCTAAGTGCTTTCCATTTAGTATTCTTCTCTGCCTTCTGGTGACGGGAAAGCATTGAGCCAGGCAAGAATTAGTCCTCTGATGCCAAGGTTGTATGGTTTGTGGATCAGTCTCCTGTACAGGACAGTCCAAAGCCTTGTTGAAGTTTGTGCATATGATATCCACTCCGCAACCAGGAATGTCATAGGCCTGTGTCCAGTCATTTAGACATGCAAGAAGCTGTGTGAAGCAAGAGATACCTGATTGAAAGCCTTGTTGATGACATGAAATAATGTCGTTTTCTTCACAATACTTGTCTTTAAGATTATCCTCTAAATGATCTTGACCACGTGGTTAGTAAGAGACACAGATCTGTAATTGGTTGTAGTGGTTTTAGAATATGTTGGCATCAAGCCAGTCCCTTGGCAGAATGACACTACTGAGTGAATGCTTGAACAGTATAGTCAAGGGTTTGGAGAAGCATGATGCCTCTTTCAATACGATAGGGTGGGTGCTGACTACTCCTGTGGACTTTGATACGTTTAGCCTACTGATACGAGAGGTGTTTAGTTTATTTTGTCACAAATTTCAAATAAGTATTTAATCAAGAATAATTTATCACAAAATAATTTCATTGCAGAAAATGTTCAATTTGATACCCATGAGCATGATATATCAGTCTACAGCGCTTAGGCCAAGAAGAAAGGGCTTTATTGATCACAGTTTGGCTTAGTGCCTTCCATTCGGTTTTGAGAGCACGCTTTAGACTGTTGAGACTTGTAACTTTCCTCTTCTGTAGATGGCACTTGACAATCCCCCAGATACTAAAGTCCATAGGGCAGCATCCGGCGACTTCGGCATCCATTCTTCAGGGCTAATGAATTTAACATTGTTCTGCTTTAAGTATGTTAAGCTCTTTCGTGCAGTATGAGAGGAGGCACTATCTTGGTGAAAAACCATGTCGTTCTGTTTGTTCCCTGGGAATAATTTGGGAACATCATGTCTCAAAAAGGGTCTCAAAACATGTTTGATGTAATAATCAGCATTGATTTTCACATTCCGATCAATGAATTTAAGAGTGGTCTTTCCATAATGACTAACGCCTGCCCATACCATGAAACCAGGCGCGAAACTGTCACGTTTAATAAACTTCAACTTATCCATATCAATTTGTCCTTTCCTAACATAACAGACTCGCCGTTTTCCGTAGCTTCCACCTAGATAAAACATAGTCTCATCTGTGGTGACAAAGTTTTTCCACTTCCCCGCACACAGCTTCAGGTACAGCCTCCAGCTCCTCTTCCTCCTCTTTTCAACCTGCTCTAGGGATAGTTTATGAACCAAACATTTTTTTTCTCAGTTTTGCCTTGATAACACTGTTTATGGTCTTATTTACGGAACCCAAACTAATTCCTAATAGATTGCTCATCTCACGTTGTGTCGGTGGGTTAATTCTTGCTATCATTTTCTTCACTTTGTCTATCACTTGTTTTGATACTACAGTTCGTCTTCTTCTGATTGTCAACGTAGAAGATTTTCCATGTGTTAGATTCGTCAATTGTCGTTCTTTTCCGATGTTATTCTTTATGCGATAAATGGTCCTCACACTGACACTGATATTTTCTTTCAAAAGTTCATTTCTGATCAGTGACGGCGTCATTCCCCTCCTCAAAAGATGGAGAATTATACCCTCAGCTCTCTTGCTTGTTTTATGTCTTGGCATGTTGAAAACTTAACAAACTAAACTAGCGTGTCGGTAAGCTCGTGGGCTTTGTAAAAAGGTATTGTGAGTGAGACAATTGACCAAAAGTGTGCAGCAAGAAATCGTGCAATCTTGTGACAAAATAAACTGAACACCTCTCGTATATGATGATACCTCTAGTATCTCAATATTGGCACTTACCTGTGTGTTTCTGTAGTTCGAGTATGACCGAACACCCCATGTGGTTGCTCTGCCATGACTGAGGCGAAGAAAGAGTTTATTATGGAAGCTTTTTCATTCTCATTGGTATAAGTCTTGGCATCTTGTTTTATAGACAGTCAATACTTGCTTGTGAGCGAGTGAATTTTCAAACAAACTTGAAGACTTTATGATTCTCTTTAGCTTTCTCAAATAGTTTCTGTTCTTGGCATCTCTGATGACATCTCCGTAGCGTCTTTCTTCATCGTCGAACATGGCATTGTGGATGGCGAGACAATCTCTGAGCTTTTTTCCAGCTTTTCTTTGCACGTCTGATTGTTAGATCGCCATTCCCCAGCGCTTTGGATCAGTAAACTGGTTTCACCATCTTGAAGGGGGCATACTTCTCAAGAAGTTCAAAGTAATTCTCTTTGAAATGTTGACATTTTTCCTCTATGCTGGTGAATCGCTCAAGGTTTTGATCCCAGTCATAGCCATTTACTTCTTTGTCTAAGCCAAGTAATTCCCCCGTGAGTATAGATACGCTTTTCGAGAAGTGGTTTGATGTTTTTGGAATGAATACCTAATGAACCAATCACCAACATTATCTGTGAATCCATCAACTACATCATCACTGAGAATGTCATATTAGTCAATACAGAGAACTGAAATGACTGCTCGGTAGTGAAGAAATTGTTTCCAACTGAAAGTTCTTCGATAACAGGCATTCCCAGTAAGTAACAGGTCAATTATATATTTATCTCTGGTCGGTTCCCTTATCATTTAAGTAATGTAATTTTGTTCTAAGTACATTTCTCAGCTGTATATGAGCTAGCAGTATTGGAAGTTCAATCTATATTTCTGAAATTGAAATCACTTGGAAGAATTACATCTTGGTTATCTATGGTCTGAATACTTTCACATATTGTGGCCACAAAAAGGCTACCTCCTTTTTCGGGTCTGTACCACACATGTGTTAATAGTCTGCAGTACGGTATAGGCTGTATATAGACGAGCAACAGCATTGACTTCAAAACTTTCCTCTTGGAACACTCGATGTTACCTTTCCAATTGTAGAGATTTGAGATTCAACCATTACCTGCTGTGGCCTGTCTTTAAGCAAAATTTTCTATTCATCTGGCCACATGTCTTCCGATTCCCCAGAGGAGAGTTGATAAGAGGGCACAAAGATTAAACAAAGATGAAATATATAGCTGAAATCTTGATTTTGCCAGCTTTGACCAAGAAATCAAGGAACAGTGCCACATGCACGGAGCTTGTTACAGAAAGGATTGATAACCTTGAAGCAACTGAAATTGATGTTTCGGTTAGAGTAGTCGAAATGCAGCATAGTGCATTTGTTAACAATTTATGCAATCTTGGAACTCAAGGAACTAAATGACGAGTTGTTAAATTGGCTACTATCTTCACCAGAGTCCACAGAAACAACACAAATAAAATGATTAGGAAGGCCAAAATGGGATAAAAACGTGAGTAGGGATTCCCCTGTGCCTACATTTCAGCGATGTTAACTCAAGATTCAAAATTGATCTAAAATCAGAAAATTTGTCCCAAACTCAGTAGCCTTCAAACCGAAAACTGTCTTCATCAACCCTGGTTTAACAATGTAAAGATTTTCTCAAAGGAACTTGCGACAAAAAAACGAGGACACAAACTGGCCCATGAGGTGGTGCATCGTAAGACAGAAAACTGACAAGAGTCTCAGTCCCAGCCCCGAGACTTGCACCACTCTAATTCAAAGAAAGAGTTTGAGAATGTACTATGTTCAAACAAATAAAAAACATTCCAGTGCATCACCAGAACCACAAAATCTATATGACAGTCACAATTTCTCACATCAACGTACTGTGACTAACAAACAGATTCACCAAACTATCAAATCGCATTGTAGAAATGAACTGTGACATCTACGCTATGTCTGAAACCTGGCTAGATAAATCTGTACCCAGCACTCAGTTTTCTATGATGATTATGTACTATTCAAGAAGGATTGAAAAATTAATGACTACCCAGATGGAACTTTTATATAAGAAAGCAGATGTGTACTGTTTATTGTAAGATCAACACTAAACCCATGCCTTTTGAAAGATGACACCAAGCTTGAGATGTTATAGATTACAATAAACCCATATCCTAAAACAGGACTGACCAGGAATCAGGAAAGGAACCGATCACCAACATCTGTGAATCCATCAACTACATCATCACTGAGAATGCCATATTAGTCAATACAGAGAACGACATCTTAGTAAGTGATGTCAACCTTCCAAACATAAACTGGCTCCAAAATGAGGTTGCTTCTTCACTCATAAAACTTTAGATGCTTTACCAGAAAACTAACTCAATTAGTCAGATCACCAACATGAGAGAACTTGGCAGTCATCGGACGTCCTGCCATCATTGAATCTTTAGTAGTGGAGGAACCATTCAACACACGCGGCCATATGCATGTCAACATAACACTTAAATTTCCTGTTTCAAGGATCGTTCTCGCAGATCGGAAAATCTATCTGTATAAACTAAGGCTATACAGAATTTTTCAATAAGCTGAAATGTAGTCTTAGACAGACAGTCAATTAATGAAAAATAGCCTTTAAATTTTGCTATCAAGATGTATGCAATAAAGTCATCCCAACAAAGACAGTAAGAGCAGAACAGAGATACAAACCTCCAAGGTCTTGCCATATGGCCGTGAAATGAGTTAAGAAAAGCAAACGCAATGCCTGAGTAAAATCTGGAACATCCAGTTTATCAGCAGACTATTTTACATGACAAAGATTCACACAGTAAAAGAAATGACCTGCTCTAAAGAGAAAGCATGTTAGTCCTGCTGTGTTGTTCTAGTGGCAACATCTATGATGCTATGCACTTTCGCCGATGGAGTAAAAGAAGTAACCTAGATGTAAGGCACAGGCTGACTATGATAAATCAGTAGTACGGCGAATCAAAGACGATCCAAACACTTACAATTGCTGCAGACACTACAAGGACATCAGCGACAGTACATACACTAGAATCAAATGGCAATCGTATCAGAGAAAACACTGAGGAAGCAAATCTATTCAATGATTTCTTCATATCAATTCTCAGGCAATCATTATACACATGCCGTAAATGAGAGAAGCTTTTTCAGCTTTTCAAGCTCAGGTGAATCCATTGCTATGCAATCAGAATGTACTCCATCAAATCATTTTTAGATAATACTCTGGAAGCCGGCAAGGAACCACCATTAAAGAAGCGGATGTAACTAGCTCACACAGAGACCCTCATATCAAGATCATTTCATGCAATATTGAGGGTATAGCTACTAACACTGCATATTTCGCGAAGTTATTGAAAGAGAAGTAAACAATAGTATGCATTCAGTAGCATTGGCTCTTCAATTACCAATCACCCTTCATATGTAAAACTTTTCCATCTCCTGATGTAGACCACAAATCATCAGATGATGATAACCCTCTACCACCTTTATATAGGTCTAGAGACCAAGCAGGTGTGGCGAGTATCTGGCACACGGATCTTGCAAGACAAATTGAAGTTTTACCAGAAGGAAGCAGTAGACGTGTGGCTATAGACATCACTACAGACCAAATTCCTTTTGTCATAAGTAATACATACATGCCTTTTCAGGGACCAGCCAACCAGCATGTCTATTGTAGTTCGGATCGACTGGTCGGATACCGGCCGTGCCAGCTAAGCTTGGTACGCGCCGCCCATCCTGGATTCGTTTCCTGAACATGCCCCTCTGGGTAGAGCCATAAGCGTATATAGGCCTATGGGAGAGAGAGCATGTCGAAAAACGACTAAGTTCGTTAAAACGCATGACACGCATTCGCGCTAGGATGCTGTTTATATGGAGCATGTAGTTACGACCTAGATAGGATGGCGCTTTTAGTGTAAAGAGATGGTACCCTGTAATCCTTATTGATTGCCTGTTCCCGTTAAATCTGGCATTTATCAAGACCAGAATTCAACGGGCTTTTTAAATCTGTAAAACATTTCAAAATCGGTTGAGAAATGGCTGAGTTATCCAGGGAAAACTCTTCATGACTATCTTCAAAATATTGCCGTGACGTCATAACCACGTGGACGCAAAACTTCTAGAATGTTCTAGAACGTTCGACTGCAGCTATTATTAGCTGTGCGCTGATGGGCTGTTGCTCGAACGATGATTGGATAGAAGCCTACGCCTGTGATGTCACGAGGAGTATAAAAGGAGAAGCGATCCAGTGATCGAGAGCATCCTCGGCCAGGGCCCGAACAGGTTGGACCTGTACTAGCTACTATCGATGGATATTACGCATATGACTTCAGTTTCTGTCACGTTCCCGTAGCTACCAGTAGCCAACCCACCGCAGCAATTTTGTAGACTTACGGGAGCAATTTGGAACTTTCTATTTACTGTTCACGATTATCAACATCTCCTTCAGAACACAAATTTGCGGTGAGGCCTTTACGGCCTGAATATGTGAGTCTACAGATGTAGAGGCAGGATGTTCTTTGATGGATGACTCACCGGATCTGCCGGCCATGCCTAAAAGTGGTATTTAAATCGCCGCCGTACACATCATGTCGGTTCTTTCGACCGCAGCAAGTAAACTCTGCCCGGTGCATCTTCAGAGCTGGTTGACGTACCAAACACCGTGAAGCTTTGTTTTGTATCTTCATTTGCCTCTGACAACCCCCCCCCCCCCCCCCCCCCCCGCTTGTGACGGGTTGTTTACACCTTCGATCCGTGCCATCGGTGTATGGGAACTTTCTTCACCACATAGTATTATCGTATCTTTTACTGACTGCTCGTTAGACAATCTATTAGGCCTACAGCACTAAGCGATGCACTCCCACCATGAGTGTTCTTGCGGAAGTCTTGTTTGCAGAAAACAGCTTGCGGGAACCTGACTGCGGGAACTTTCCAGCTTCCGGAGAGCGCATCATCTCACGTCGACTACGGATCTACGTCTCAATTTCAGTAACACGGTAGCCTAACTTAGGAATGACTACCAAGTATTCAAGTAACTATACTTCACAGTTATTTCTCTATATAGGTTTTGTTAATTATATTGTATCCTCAATAATGGTCCCGATGACTAAAAGGAACCGCAACGGTCTTAGGACCGATAGTTATAATTTCTGTATAATATATCTTAATCATTTGACACCGTATTGTTTGTTCTGGTTAGATTATGTATATATATGGCCAGTGGCCATCCGTTCATATGTCTTGCTTATTTATAGAAAATATAGGACTGCAGTGCACGTAGGAAACACCATACAGCAACACTTATATATGCAGCACTTGCTCCCGCCACCAACAATTTTTCACTGAGACTCATTGAGCAGGTATTAACCACACTGCAATGGGAAATCTGTCTCTGTTACATCGATGACGTCATAGTCTTCGGACCTACGTTTGAGCAAACCGTAACCAATTTGGACACCATGCTTTCAAGATTCTGCATGGCCAATTTGAAACTCAAACCGAAGAAATGTCATCTCTTCCGACAGAGCATCGAGTTCCTGGGACATGTAATATCCGGTGATGGAGTGGCTACACAGCCATCGAAAACTAAGGCAGTAGCAGAGTGGCCTCGGCCCTCTTCAGTTACGGAGACACAGAGTTTCCTTGGCCTATGCCAGTACTATCGCCATTATATCCGATATTTCAGCGAGATTGCTTCACCTCTCTACAAGATCACTGAGAAAGACCGACCATTTGAGTGGACGATTGAGTGTGAAGGCTCCTTCGGGGCGCTGAAGGAACTCTTGACGACCGCCTCAATTCTTGCTCATCCCAATCCAAACCTCGATTTCATCTTAGACACTGACGCGTCAGCTTTCGCTATAGGCGTGGTTCTATCTCAGGTCACCGAAGATGGAACAGAGCAGGTGTTGGGTTACGGTTCGCATACTCTGAATAAAACGGAGAGAAGATACGCAACCACCAAGAGAGAACTATTGGCGGTCGTCCATTTTGTCAAGTATTACAAGCACTTTCTGTACAGTGCCCTTTTACACTCCATACAGACCATGCCTCGCTACGGTGGCTCAGGAACGTATTATTGGTATTATTACCAGTGGTTCGAAGAATGTCGATTAATAAATGACGTTCTGTACATTAATGACCGTTTGGTAGTACCGGAAAGTTATCGAGAACTTATGTTAAAACAACTACATGATAACGCCGGACATCTGGCCGTGGAAAGGATTGTTGGCCATATTAAACTGAGATTCCACTGGATCGGGATTCGCGATAGTGTCAAGGCATGGGTTGCCAAATGTATCCCATGCCAAAAACGCACTGATGGCCAACACCATATCGCACCATCTCAAATTAAGAGTGTTGGTGCACCATGGGAGAGAGTGGCTATCGACGTGCTCGGACCCTTGAACATGACGGATGATGGAAATAAATACATCCACGTGTTACAAGATTATTTTACGAAGTTGGTAGAAGCATTTGCTTTGCCGGACCAAGAGGCATCCACCGTAGCAGAGGTCTTGGCCAGCAATGTGTTCTGCCGCTTTGGTATGCCTTATGAGTTGCACTCCGATCAAGGAAGTAATTTTGAGAACCAGCTCATTTCAGAGCTCTGCAAATTATTCCATATCGTCAAAACAAGGACAACTCCATACCACCCCCGGAGTGACGGGATGGTAGAGAGATTCAACAGAACTCTCGCGGAGATGCTTACCAAGGAAACACGCCTTGATTGTAGAGATTGGGACCTACGGCTCCCATATGTGCTCATGGCTTACCACACTTCGGAACATTCCAGCATGGGCTACACCCCTGCTCGGTTAATGTTAGGCCATGAATTAGCCGTACACCTGGTTCTGGCCATACCACGAATACAAGGAGAGAAAAATTGACCATCTCTCTATGTCGAACGCTTGCGGCAAAGGATAGAACAAGCCCATGAGTTGGTGAGAGAAACACTATCCACTGCACACTGGCGGCAAAAGACATGGCATGACCGGAGAGTGCATGGAGATCTATATGAAGCAGGAAGAATGGTTTGGGTACACGATTCACGACGGTTTGCAAACGTGCCAAGTAAACTGAGTTACCAGTGGAAAGGCCCCCTATGTGGTAGTAGGTAAGACGTCGGACGTGACCTACCGTATCCGTGCTTCGGATGGCCATCCACTTCGATCGACTTAAACCTTGTGTCAGTGATGACCCAGCACCAGAGCTCGGACTGAGCATTTCTCGTGACACCGAGACAAATATTTCTATGGAAATTGGTATTCCCATGGTTAGCGCAGAGCACCGCGGTGTTAGTTCAGCCCCAGTTCTACCAAGCCAGAATGGGGATGAACAGGCAGCTAACACTGGTGACGATGACGAGATACATACTCGCCTTCTCCCTCCTCAGCACGGGTCTACTCGATCTGGGAAGTCGTATCTGAAGAACTTTGTGTTTGTTTTGTCCAAGGGACCAGATGGAAAAGTTGTTCCTCTGATCTCTTCCCATTTCCACCCACTTCATGCTATCATAGAGTTACCACAAGCGGAAGCTGAGGCTGACCCAAGCCATGCTTCCTGTGGGGTGGAACATGTGGTGAATAGCATGGAAGTGAAGAGGCTGGATGAAGCCTTGGCGTGTCTAGAACCGCAGAACCATACAACATGGTGTACCCGACCAGCTCCCAAAAATGCCGGACCAATTCCCTCCTAAGCGGCACCCATGTCCGTCGCCGCACCAACACCCCACATCCAACTGGCGTCCCTTATCTACACACCAAGTTTGGACATCACCAGCCCAGTCCAATTCGCACTCCACTCGCCCTATCCAAAGGCCACCCCATCCAATGGGCCTACCATACTCCCCCGTGAGCAGTCAGAACATTACACAACAGACAGAACGTCAACACCTACAAGAACACACCTGCCTTCAAGACTGGATGCGTCAATTCATCATTGTGCATACATCATATACTTGCTCAGTTATACTCAGCATAACGGAGACATTCAACATTGGCAACAACAGCATTTAGCAGCACCTACCGGTCTTAATTAATTACCGGTAGAGACATAAATATTCCCGCAACAAATCCCTCCCGCACAAATTGCAGAAGTAATACTTCCCGCAGACTACACCTCCCACAAATAACAACAGAATTGGCATTCATCAGGGTGGAAACTGGAATGCGCCCACTTCGCTTATAACATTGGCATCATACAGCAGCCGGGACATCCCGACAACAGTATTATCATCAACAGACCGCAACCAACAACTCTCCAGCACACACCTTCTTATCCAGTTACGGGAGAACTGATCATATGGATATCAGGAATGCACTACAGCCATCTACAGTATGTGTCACGGGAGGACGTTTGTCCAACGACCCCCCCCCCCTCCCCCTTTTCCCTGACGTCGTACGTGAACAGCAAAACTACATACTTCATCTACACGTAATAACAGTCAATATTATTAAGAGAGCAAGATGCCCGCATTGTCGTCAGTCACGAGTAGGATTTTGCTACCGAAAAGTTGAATTCGACAATGGATTGATCAAAGTTACGACAACATCCAACAGGTCATCTGTCCTCTAAAGTAACTCTGTCCCGCCCACGGGCTCGGCCATTACAGAGTGAAATACCCACAGGGTTCGATAAAGTTGATATTCACGCCGCCTCTCCCTCCCACCTCCCGCACCCATCACCACAGCGCAAGTACCATCCACAGAAAACCAGTCACGCGTATCAGATTCAAATCACCAACATGACAGAAACACAGACACTCAGGTTGACTGTATTCACAATCTCCGAACGACGGCATTGTAATTGTAATGACTGTGGCACACATTTTTTTGAGTTGTACTGTAATTTAACCATTATTAAAATGGTACTAATGTGTTTGGTCTGGGCCGCGACAGGAGCTAGTTCTACCCATTGAGGAGAATGCTTGGCCAGCCCTCCCGCTCGGAAAACACAGCTATCTTGACAGGGTCAGTAACATTGATCTATCGCATGAATAGAACTGTTTAAACCACACATCAAAATTACTTACAACTTTACTGTTAATTTTTTGATTAAGAGCACAATTGCTCTACCGTGCTACAAGTCATTAGTGCATGGGCCGGTAAAGCGGCATAAAAAATCTGACATTAAAATTACAGAGAGAATTTCAAAAATTCTCTTCCTTGTGTTCCAGTCTATAATCGACACGGGCTGACAACTACCTATTACAGACACCTACCAAGACGCATGTTAAAGAACTCACGCAAATACGGGACATTATAAGGATCTTGATGTAACATATATATTTCTATCTCTCGCCTCTACAATAGACCACACATCGGCAACAGCATTTTGATCGTCGCCATAGACAGCATAAACGTTTCCGATCAACCACGTGCTTTTTAGAGCCACGTGACATTTACTGCTATTTCTAGTAAGTTGGATCAAACGCTTTAAACAAAAGAGCCACCCAAAGACGCGACTACCACAGCGTGATGGAGGAGTGGCGAGGGTGAGTCCGGGGGATTACCGCTGACGTCACCTGGATTCCACACACCCCATCGGGCGCTCCATCCAAAAATTAAAATAGGCAAGTTTATAAGCATCCAACCTGGAAAAAACGCCTCACGCTACCACGGCAGTGACCAACACCACCGCACCAGCAACATTGGCAACCACTAGTACCGCTGCTGCTATACGGACGGATATATTGGAACCAGCGGTAACTGTGAGAGACATAATGGACGCGCATATTTCCGCCACCATCACTTCGAATGTTTCAGACAGTGCCAATAATGATAATAATGAAAGCATTTCAGCATTGACAGTGCATCCACCGCGACCTACCACCGTCAGTAGCGGGACCCAGACTCAATGGGAAAATTTCGCTGCAGAGGTGTGATCATATGTAATTCAGCAGAAATATCAATAGGCGATTAGTGGAAATGTATTAAATATTACTTTATTTTTTTGAATACTTTTCTTCTTATTATATACACCTGTGCAAAAGTTAAGCACCACCCTATTTTTACGCACATGCGAGGGTATATTCATGTGCTATGAAGAAAGCAATAGCATAAACATTTATGTACCCATCCATCTTAGTGCAAGAGGTAATAATGCAACTAGAGGAATGCTGATTATGATGGTGGGGAAACACTGTGTGTTTTTGTTTGAACTTGAAAACGAGGCCTGAATATGGTTACGTTGACACAACTGACAACTATTGCCCTACAGTTGACACACGTGGCTAGATTGTCATTAATGGTGTCTGAAAACGAAGTTTAACATCTGTGCACGAGTTTGAGACTGTCATTATTAATACCGGGTATATCCACCTTGTGCCTGGATGACGGCCTGGACACGACGTCTCATGCTGGTCACCAACCAAATTACAATCAAATGAGATGCATCCCCATATCATAACGGAACCTCCACCAAAAGGAACTTCTTCCATGATGTTACGTTGGTCGTACGCCATGCGTCTGGACCTCCATACACGAGTTCGACCATCTGTGGCATGAAGCAGGAACCGACTTTCATCGGACCAGTGTACCCGTCTCCAGGATCTCATGTTCCAGTGTCTTCTTTCGTTGCACCACCTCAGACGCTCCTCTTTGTGGTGTGCAGTGAGGAGAGGACGTCTGACAGGTCTCCTAGCTTTCATGCCAGCAGAATACAGTCTCCTTTTGACGGTAGACATTGACACTCTATTGCGCGTTTCCCATTGCTGGCTGAGCACTCTGCTGTTGGTGAATGGAGATCTGCTAACAAGGCGTACTAGGGCTCGATCATCACGGGAAGTAGTCTTCTTCGGTCTTCCAGATCTAGGCCTGTCCTTCACCTCGTTAGTTTGCCCATGTTTTGCAATCAAACGACTGATTACAGTATGGTTAATGTTCAGCTGTCTGCCAATCTCTCTGCATGACATACCAGTGGTATGCATGCCTATGATTTGCCATTTCACACGATCACTTAACCTTCGTCTTGCCATAGCGGTTCACAATCAAGAGCTAATTCTCTCTGTACAAATAAACCACGGTCATGAACACAAAATTCCTAATCTTGTCGCCTAAATCTGTATGTAATGTTCTACACCTCAAACTGGACTTTTACATAACTGAACACGTGTGCTGTTTCCCGCCACGCACGGACATCAAGCGGCGTGAAGTCATGCATGCATGTGCATTTTGTACTTGGAATTATGTCAGCTAACGCGGGGACAAAAAGTATGGCAGCCTAGTTGTACCATCATGTTTCTACGTTCTATTGTTTTTGCTGGTGCTTAACTTTTGCACAGGTGTATATATGTTAGATCAGTTGAATCCCGTCCTTAATATGACTACGGTTATCCGACACAACCGCACACTTCAGTGCCCGGTTGTGTCTCACACGAAATGAGCACTGCAGATTCCGGGGTTGTATGAACGTCGTGTACTAAGTTAAAAAGAATACAACATCCCGCAGTGGAATAACGTCACAATCCCGTCATGCAGTCTCAGCTACGCTGAGGCTGCCTGATAAACCAGTTTTAAGTTATTATTATTATATATCTTATTTTTCTTATTATTTTTCTTCCTGTCTCAGACGTCAGGACGGATATGGGGCCAGCGAGAGCTGCCCATTGCGGACCCGCAATAACTGGCAGCAAATAGATATTTATAATAATAATACTTAGTGATACGTGTTGCGTATCCCTTTATTTACCCGGGGTGCACAAGTAATACGGTGTGATTAATAAATAAATACCTCATAAGGGTATGTTATATGGTCTATATGGTCTATATAGAATCATATACTAAATAAAGTTATAGCATGCATCTTAATATTAGTCATAAAACAAAACAAAAAAAGGAAAGGCTTGGAAAATAATTCCAGGTCAAAATTGAAAAACTAAAAGTATGCCCCCCCCCCCCCCCCCTCCTCTTGGCACCCCTATGTGCTCTGTCTCTTAAATGCATCACTACTCCTCTCCGGCCACGTGCCTACCCAGGAAGTCTATAATTCCCGCCTAGTGTATGTCCGTGCGTCGATCCGCCATGCGCGATCATTTGCCACGGATGTCAAACTAGGAGGGGGTGGTGTAGTTCGGATCGGCCGGACAGATACCGGCCGTACCAGCTAAGCTGGGTACACGCCGCCCATCCTGGAAGCGTTTCCTGAACATGCCCCTCTGGGTAGAGCCATAAGCGTATATAGGCCTATGGGAGAGAGAGAGCGTGTCGAAAACAACTAAGTTCCTTAACACTTATGACGCGCATGCGCGCTAGGACACTATTTATATGGAGCACGTAGTTACGACCTAGATAGGATGGCGTTTTTAGTGTAAATGGATGGTACCCTGTAATCCTTATGGATTGCCTGTTCCAGTTAAATCTGGCATTAATCAAGACCAGAATTCAACGGGCTTTTTAAATCTGTAAACCATTTCAAAATCGGTTGAGAAATGGCTGAGTTATCCAGGGAAAACTCTTCATGATTAGCTTCAAAATATTGCCGTGACGTCATAACCACGTGGACGCAAAACTTCTAGAATGTTCTAGAACGTTCGACTGCAGCTATTATTAGCTGTGCGCTGATGGGCTGTTGCTCGAACGATGATTAGATAGAAGCCTGCGCCTGTGACGTCATGAGGAGTATAAAAGGAGAAGCGATCCAGTGATTGAGAGTATCCTCGGCCAGGGGCCGAACAGGTTGGACCTGTACTAGCTACTATCACGTTCCCGTAGCTACCAGTAGCCAACCCACCACAGTAAAAGCAATTTTGTAGACTCCCTACTTGCGGGAGCAATTTGGAACTTTCTATTTACTGTCCACGAATATCAACATCTCCTTCGGAACACAAATTTGCAGTGAGGCCTTCACGGCCTGAATATGTGAGTCTACTGATGTAGAGGCAGGATGTTCTTTGATGGATGACTTGCCGGATCTGCCAGCCACGCCTAATAGTGGTATTTCAATCGCCGCGGCACACATTGTGTTGGTTCTTTCGACTTTCGACCGCAGTAAGTAAACTCTGCTCGGTGCGTCTTCAGAGCGGGTTGACGTACCCAGCACCGTGAATCTTTTTTTGTATCTTCATTTGCTTCTGACAACCCCCACTTGTGATGGGTTGTTTACACCTTCCGTCCGTGCCATCGGTGTATGGGAACTTTCTTCACCACATAGTACTATCGTATCTTTTACTGACTGCTCGTTAGACATTCTATTAGGCCTACAGCACTAAGCGATGCACTCCCACCATGAGTGTTCTTGCGGAAGTCTTGTTTGCAGAAAACAGCTTGCGGGAACTTTCCAGCTTGCGGAGAGCGCATCATCTCACGTCGACTACGGATCTACGTCTCAATTTCAGTAGCACGGTAGCCTAACTTAGGAATGACTACCAAGTATTCAAGTAACTATACTTCACAGTTTAATTATTTCTCTATATAGGTTTTGTTAATTATATTGTATCCGCAAAAACTATCCTGATGACTAAAAGGAACCGGTAACGTTCTTAGGACCGATAGTTATAATTTCTGTATTTGTTGATAATTATTATCATTTTCCTCAATGTGTTGCTAACCACACTATAGTAGGTTCGTTAACCTTTACTAAAATATATATCTTAATCATTTGACACCGTATTGTTTGTTCTGGTTAGATTATGTATATATATGGCCAGTGGCCATCCGTTCATATGTCTTGCTTATTTATAGAAAATATAGGACTGCAGTGCACGTAGGAAACACCATACAGCAACACTTATATATGCAGCACTTGCTCCCGCCACCAACAATTTTTCACTGAGGTCGCTGTCCGTGCTATAACTCTGTTTAGCCCGGCATGCTACCGACTAACCTTTTCTATTCAGCTCGATAGGATAGGTTCAAATCGATTAGAGACACTGTCTTCATTACATACTGTGTAATATATTCTTCTTCTCTTCCGGTAGTGCGATAATCTAGCCCCACACTCCGGTAAGACTCATAAGTAAGATTTTGTCTCTCTTCATGCTCCACTCAGCCTTGTGGCTTCTTAATTGTTTGGATGTCCCTATCCGCACCATGGGCTGATCCGACTCTGGGAAACTATTGGGGTTTCTGAGCGGTAATGGCTGGGGTGTGGTGTCACATACACCTTCCCGTGTATCTTCGGATACTCAGTAGTTAGCACGTTGAACCAATGTAGGAAAGCACTGCGAAAACATATGTATTAATTATTATTTTATTTACTGAACAATCCTCCCGCACAGCAGTGCAAAACTGGGCAAGTTGTATATAAACCTAACGAGAGGTAAAATGGTTAGTTCCATAGGACCCAGTGACGGGCGAGATACGTACCCCCACCGAATTCCCTTAAAATGTCTGGGCATGATATTTAGATCTGCCACACCATTGCGGGAAGGACATTGGCGGTTGGTATTCGTCTCTCTTACCCCCACCATAATGATAGAACAATGGCCTAATAATGCTTTCGCGAAATGTAACCCATGTCTTGTAATGTTTTATGTGGCTACGGGGCGGGATGTCCGGATTCTTATCCAGTTCGGAGATCTTGCTACGTAACATGTATGAGCACTGTCTTTAGTATTGATGTCTTAGGGCATCTGTTCTCCGTGACAGCCGTGTCTAATAGTTAGGTAGATATCAGCCGAATTGCGGCCTAAAATAGCAGAAGGCCCACATAAATAAAGCGGCAACTACTAATTCAGCATACCAAGAGTAACATAAAACGGTAACGAGGGAATCCATCGGGAATTCCCCGTCCCATCTTCATATAAAACAGTACGCACCCCTATCATAATCTCACTAGGTATGGTCTTTTCTCTCTAAAAGCATTTTTGATTGAAATATTAGAGTGGGCCCATTTTTGCCTACAAGTCTTCTCCCACTTTAAGCAGTGGCGACACCTTCCCGAGATGGAGGCCCACGCGAGGCACTTGCTTCTCGCAAGGATTCAGCGACGACGGTCCATGCCAGGATACTACTCCTCAACCAAACTAGCACTACGAGTAGTGCCCGCGTGAGGCACATCACTTTTTGTCTGAATTAACCTTCTTCCTTTCAGCTTAGAGGTATAATAACTTATGTTAAGTTAAATAGTTAAGTCTCGTGTACGGGAGCCTCCCTTGCGGGGATGCTTCTGCAGACCTACGGGTCTGTGTGGTACCTGCGGGAGCCCCATGTTTAGAAGTTCATCTACCTGTCTCGATGTCTCGTGTTTTCGTATGCTCTTATTGTAATTTTATCTAGCATATTTTTAATTGTTTAGGTAAACTCATTGTATAGACTTATATTTTTAGGTCACCAAATCAAATCTTGTAAGTCCATAGATCACGAAATTGCTATGGACAGGCATACTGCTGACACAAACTCGTGGGATGAGACAGTTGTGTTTACTGTTCGTGACAATGGTCGCACGGCCCTACCGGAACGATTGAGTTCCACCGGCCTTAGGAGCCGTTGTTTGTTTCCCGCAGGGCAGTCTCATACAAGGTCAGTTACCCTGAGACCGGATGCTAACCAGTGTCATCACTTGTCATGCACTTGCGGCGCAGCGAGTCGACATGATACACCGGAACGGCCCAACACTACCCGGCGAGCTACACTATGCTAGTATCCTGGGTGACGTCTATGAGATACGAGAAACGTACTGTGATACCAGATATATATTGTGGCCAGGGGGCCTAAATGCAGATATAAATAAAGAAACCATCATGTAATTGCACTCTTCTTAAAACTGTCTACTCAGAATCTGGGTTCAAATTGGCTGAGTCAACTCTAGATATCGCCACATGTCATCATTTCACAGGAAATATATCATCACACACTGATCACTTTATTGAACCAAAGGATCAGCAATCAGTTGTCTCAGATACTTCAGTGGACATAAGAAACATATTGAATCAAAGTGTACATGGTGCGATAGTAGCTACATTATCATTAAAGGTCTCCTTTGAAAACACAGTGAGCGAAGCCAATACACTCAAACCACAAGTCAGATGGTCAAAAGTAAATCAGGAAAGATACAGACTGTTCACCGAAATTAGGCTCAGAAAAGCACTGAGTGACATTCCAGCAGATGCACCTGCAGAAGTGTTACTAAAGGCTACCAACTCTATGATGAATGAGACAACTTTTCAGTGTGATTCCACACACAATAAACGACAGAAGCGTAACTCAACATCGAAATGGGTAGCATCGCTCAAACTCTTGGTGGGATGTCCAACTCATGACTCGGGCATAGTAGGACAAAACAAAAAGCGGGCGACACTGAAACTTCGTCAAGCTCAAAGTCAACATTCAGCTGAATCATGTAATAAGCTCCAATGAGAAATTATGTTTATGTAAACAAATGAACAGCAATCCATGGTTAAGCTTATACGAAAATACAAAATGGGAAGTAAAGCAACAAATTGTACTGCAATATACAAAGACTCAGAGGTTGAAGGGTGGCAAAACCACTGTAGAGAGAATTTGCTGTGTTTAGGCTTGGTTGATCATAAAGTCAATCAGAGATGCGTTAGGAACGATAAAAATATGCAGCTCTATGCATTATTAATAGATCTCAGTAGTAATCACTTCGATTTTTAAGTCAACTGTGGGTAACCAGATTAGCGAACTTGGGTAATAACTTTAATTACAGCGAGTTACGCTAACGACCGCTAGAAAGCTAATTTTTATTGTAGTTCAGATCGATTGGTCGGGTACCGGCCATACCAGCTAAGCTGGGTATGCGCCGTCCGTCTTGGATTCGTTCCCTGAACACGCCCCCCCCCCCTGGGTTGAGCAATAAGCGTATATGGCCCTATGAGAGAAATCGCATTGTAAAAACCACTAAGTTCGTTAAAGCGCATGGCGTGCATGCGCGCGCTTAATACTATTTTTGACAGAGCGTGTATTTTATGACCAAGATAGGATGACGCTTTTAGTGTTCCGAGAAGGTACAATGTAGTCCCTTTTAATAACTTGTTCCCACCGAATCTGGCAGAATTCGACGGGCTTTCCAAATCTGTAAACCATTTCAAAATCGGTTAAGAAATGGCTGAGTTATCAACGGAAAACTCCATTTGATTATCTTCAGGATATTGCTGTGACGTCATAACCACGTGTATCCAGAACTTCTAGCTTGAAAATGTGATTCTACAGATGTAGAGGCAGCGATGTTCTTTGGTGGATGACTAACCGGATCTGCCTGCCACGCCGAAAAGTAGTTATTCAACCGTCCCGCACTGATGTCATGCATGTTTATCTAAACTTTTTGACCGCAGCAAAGTAAACTTTGCCCGGTACGTCTTCAGAGCTGGCTGACGTACTCCGCACCATTAAGCTTAGTTATGTATCTTCATCTGTATTCAACAACCCCTGCTTATGATCGGGTAGTTGGCAACTTCCATCCGTACCATCGGTGTATGGGAACTTTCGTCATAGCAGTAATGTTATTGTATCTCTTGCTGACTACTCGTTAGACATTCTGTATTGTGATTACAGTCCTGAGTTCGATCCGCTCCTGTCATGGACTGCTTGCAGGAATCCTGTTTGCGGAACCCAGCATGCGGGAACTTTCCAGCTTCCAGAGAACGCATCAACTCACGTCAAACCAAGGGTGACGTATCAGTTTCAGTAACACGATAGCCCAGGCTTAAGAATGGCTACCGATTATTCAAGTAACTATACTTGACATTTTAATTATCCCGTTAATTACATCTTTGATAATTATATCGTATCTGTATAAATGGTCCCGATGACGAAAAGGCACCGTAACGGTCTTAGGACCGCTAGTTATAATTTCTGTATCTGTTTATAGTTATTCTTATTTTCTGTAAGGTGTTTTTGCTAACCGCACCATAGTAGGTTCCTCAACCTGTACTATATATATTATTCTGATCATTTCACATTGTATTGATTGTTCTGGTTAGTTTATATATGGCAAGTAGCCATCAGTTTATATGTTTTGTTTATTTGTAGAACAGTTTAGGACTGCAGTGCACGTAGGAAACACTATACAGCAACATTTATATATGCAGCACTTCCTCCCGTTACCAACAATTTTTCACTGATGTCGCTGTCCATGCTATAACTCTGTTTAGCCCGGCATACTACCGACTAAAAAAAACCCTTTTCTATTCAGCTCGATAGGATAGGTTTAATATGATTAGAGACAATCTCTTCGTTAGGCGACGCGTAGTGTACGCCTCTTTTCCGGTAGTTGCGATAATTTAGCCCCGCACTCCGGCAAGGTTGTGTAAGATTGGCCAACATACCTAAAGGGCCTCATATCTCTAAGTTATTGTCTCTCTTCATGTTCCACTAAGCCTTATGGCTTCTCAATTGTTTGGATGTCCCTATCCGCACCATGGACTGTTCTGACCCTGGGAAACTATTGGGGTTTCCGAGCGGTGATGGCCAGGGTGTTGTGTCACACACATTCCCCGCGTATCTTCGGATACTCTGTAGTTAGTTACCTTTGCCAATGTAGGAAAGCACTGCTAAAACATATCTTAATTATTATTTTCTTTAATCTGCTGAACAATCCTCCCGCACTGCAATGCATAGCTGGGCAGCTTGTGTTTAAACCTAATGCTAGGTTAAAAAGTTAGTTCTGTAGGACCTGGTGACGGACGAGATGCGCATCCCCACCGAATTCCATAAGAATGTCTGGGCATGATATTAAGATCTGCCACGCCCTCACGAGAAGGACATTCACGATGGGTATTCGTCTCTCTTACCCCCACCATAACGATAGATCAGTTACCTAAAAATGCTTTTGTGGAAAGTAACCAATGTCTTGTGACGTTTTATGCAGTTACGGAGCGAGATGTCCGGATTCTTACCCAGTTCGATGGTTTTGCAAAGTAACATGTATGCATGCTGTCTTCAGTATTGATATCTTAGGGCAGCCATTCTCAATGACAGCGGTATCTAAATGCTTTGTAGATGCCGGCCATTTGTGGCCTAAAATAGTTCTTGTCTCCAAAAATTATATATTAGGTTAGGCATAGAAGAAGGCCCGCATAAATAAAAGCGGCAACTACTAATTCAACATATTGAGAATTACATAAGACGGTGACGTGGGAATCTTTCGCGAATCGCTCGTCCCGTCTTCACGTAAGACAGCACGCAACCCTATAGTCATAATTTCACTAGGTATGGTCTTTTCTTTGCAGCATTTTGTTTGAATATTAGAGTGGGCCCTTTTTGGCCAATACTCTTCTCCCGCTTTAAGCGATGGCAACATTTTCCCATGACAGAGGCCCGCGCGAGGCACTTGCTTCTCGCAAGGATTCAATAATGACGGCCCGTGCGAGGATAATACTCCTCACCCAAACTAGCACTAGGAGTAGTGCCCGCGTGAGGCACAGGATTTTCCAACACTACAAAAGATAATTTTCTTTCCTTTCAGCTTAGAGGTATAATAGCTTATATTAAGTTAATTAGTTATCTCGTGTATGGGAGCTTCCCTTACGGGGATACCTCTGTGGACCTACGAGTCTGTGTGGTACCTCCGGGAGCCCGACGTTAGAAGCTCATCAGGCTGTCTCTATGTCTTGTATTTTCGTATGCTCATTATATTTATCTAGCATACTTGACGGTCTGTTTAGGTAAAAATATTGTATAGACTTATGTTAATTAGGTCACCAAATCAAATCTTGTAAGTCCATAGATCACAAAATTGCTATGGACAGGCATACTGGTGACCCAAACTCTTGGGATGAGACTGTAGTGTTTAATGTTCGTGATGATGGTAGCACGGCTCCACTGGAACGATTGAGTTCCACCGCCCTTAGGAGCTGGTCTTGTTACCCATAGGGCAGTACTGTACAGGATCCATCACCCCCAGACCGGAAGCTAACCAGCATCATCATTTGTCATGCACTTGCGGCATGGCGAGTCGACACCAGACACCGGAATGGCCCGACACTACCCCGCGAGCTACAATATGAAGTGATTACATCGAATTTGTGTAAACCATTACTGGGTGCATAAATTCGGAGATCCAGGGATACAAATTAAAGTAATCCCGCTTCAAACCGAAGCATTATTAGACATAAACTTTCCTCCAAACGATCAACATTTTATATGAATATGGTGCATTGTTTAGTAAACATCGGGCTTAACCATTGCCACACTGATGTCAATATTCTATCTTTTAATGTATCAACAGCAAGGAAACAGGTGTACATTTTTCAACAAATTTGGTGGTAGATGTTGCTGTTTACGACAACATCATCTTCCATCAAATTTGTTGAAAAATTAACACCAGTTCATCTTTTAATTCAATTTGAAAATGTAAAAATTTGACATCAGAGCGGTAAGGGCTAAGGGAGTCCATACTTGCTAGCCCAAACTAAAGACTCGGTTCCTGGATACAGGATGGCCCTGGAATCCACCCCGTGGACCATGTGCCGCCTGTTTTAACCAATAAACAATTCAGAAGACTATTTTCTCCGAGACTTGCATGCGCAATAGGCCATGACGTCACCAGTCCTTTATAAGGAGCTGCCGCCGCTAAAATTATCAGTTCGTTCATACAGCTCACCCTGAGCATGCGACTCACTACACGCTCTCCGTACTGGTGGAATAGTCCCAATAGTGGGTTAACAACGCCCTATAGGCTAAGTCCTGGACTGTACTACCTAGTACTATCTTGTGTGATTACCACTTGGACTCGGACTATTTCTGTGGTGCCAGGCACTATTGACGCCAGCTATCAGACTTAGTTTGTATCCCATAGCTGGTTCTATCAGTTCCTAGTGCATTCGTACGGGCATAGACCATTTTCCGTGGTGCACTAGTACGCCTTCCGCCAGCCAACAGACTTCGTCTATTTTCCAAACGCCTGGGTACAGATAGCTGCGTTCTTAATCAAAGATTCCAAACTATGCCAGCAACGCTCACGTAGTGATTTACCTAAGTCCGCACTTGTGTTTTATTATAAAACACAAGGCTAATTTCTGTACCAAACATATCCAAATTCTATAAATTAGAAGTTACAGCACTGTGATCAAATACCTTATCTTTCCACACATATTACGTGCGTCTTATATGCAAGATGTTCGCCGATTACACAACGATTTTTGGCAATCCTTTATTGTCAGACCTGCAAAAGGATATTGATGAGGCTTACAAGTGGGAAGAAGATTGGCAACTTACTTTTAATAAAGAAAATATACATGTTCTGCCTTTAGGTACAAATACTCCAGGAGACGATACAATACATCAGGAAAAAGCTTAAGCTCCCCAATTACATACTGATTGTGAAAAGGATTTTGGGTTTACATCGATAGCAAACATTAATTTAAATACACATGTAAATACTATAGCTAAAAAAGCAAATTCTCTTTTGGGTGTAATCAAACGAACTATAACACACATACAACCAGCCACATCCAATGTACAGTATAGATCACTTGTAAGACCTGTCTTGGAATAGTGCAATGCTGTATCGTCTCTCAAATACAAAAGACATTCCAACATTCTGGAAAATGTACAACGAATGAAACTTATGCCAAAACTAAGAAATCAAAACTGTGAAATGAGATTAAGAACAATAAAGCTAATGTCATTAAATTACTGCAAGCTGTGTGGGGACCTAATCGAAGTCTTCAAGATCGTTAAAGACAACTACAACATTAATAGTGCAGACTTTTTTCAAGAACCGTACACAAATGTAACACGAGGCCACCCATACAAGTTAAGAGTAGGCCGGTGCAACAAGATCCTTAGAAGAACCTTTTAAAATGAATAGTGAATCTCTGGAATTCTCTTTCCACCAATATCGTTGATGCAAAAGACTGGGATGCTTTCAAACAGAGACTAGATAAAGATTTAGACAAAATGGTGTACAATTTTGACTAGCACCTGAGCCGATAGTACTACCAATAAAACCACACATGATGTTGATGATACTGATGATGATGATGAGGCTACACCACAGACGATCTTGTATCCTGATTGTCAAGTCGGAGTATATACTAGCCTACCCGAGAAGACTTGATATCACACTGAAGTGACAAGAATCTTTACCTTTAAACTCTACATCAGTTAAGACAGCAGTGCTGAGACAATAATAAGCCAATGGCTTATGCCTCGTAAAATGATGATGATGATGATGATGATGATGATGATGATGATGATGATGATGATGATAATGACTGACTGACTGACTGACTGACTGACTGACTGACTGACTGACTGACCGACTGGTGGTTCGCCTAGACCAGAGAAGCGCGATATAAAGAAGAAGTAACAAGCAAGAAAAAAAAAAGGATCCAGATCTCAGGCGCGCATGAATCATGAGATTGTATCGGGATAAACGAATGCATGCACGTGGTCATGGTTATAACAGGATACATAGGCCTATATGACTAGCTATATATTTACTGCACATATACTACTGGAATCTATAATATACAGTTGATTTACAGTTTAATTCTCAGTGATGTCGAATCAAGCAATCTAATCTAGGTTAATTGACACCATTGTCAGGTTTCTCGTTTCTCATACTAGACATAAAGTACCATCACTTAGCAACCTCAGCTACGAAGAGAGACTCATGTGCCTGAAGCTACCATCTATGTGCTACAGAAAGTTTAGAGGAGACATGATCGAAGTGTACAAGATACTGCATGGCATCAATGACACAAATGTAACTGATGGGATACTTTATTGCTGCTTACAGCTATATTTATAAATGTTTTCAAAAACTAAAATATCAAGAATGAAAACGGAACTTCAGCTCTTTTCTAGGATTTACATCTCATGTTAAACAACAGATAGTGATCTGGATACATTCTTCCAACACGACTATCATGCATGACCACCATCCCTAGCCGAACAATGTGATGAATCAAGGTAATACATCAGATCTAATCGGAACCCTCGAGAGCTATGCAAGTCATCTTGTTGAAAAACTGCAACTGACGCAAAAAGCAGTGATGGTGCTGCCTTAGTTCAGACACTAAATCCCAACAGAGCAAATATTACAGTCAAGTCCTTTAGCGATTATGTGCAACATGTGTTTCTGCCATACTTATGAAGAGAACTGCACACAATAACGAGGTTTGATGTAGTATGGAATGTATATAAGTCAGACAATTTAAAATCTCAGCTCAGACAAAACCGGTGTAATGGACAGTTTAAAATCTGGAAATACCTTGCTACATTGATATCATGGCATCTTCCATCTGCAGTAATGCTGTACTTGTGTGGTTCACTCTGCATCTTTCCAAAACTCATACTGATACACTTATCTGGATGGAAGCGGACTAGTCATGTATTACATCACTCAGCTAGTGCATCCAGATCTGTCTGCAGGGCTGCAGAGTCTTCATCTTTTAGAATCATGCAGAAGATTTTAGCGTCATCTGCAAATAATAGTCGTAATATCCTGGTTTGGTAGCCCACAGTTTATCAAGTCTCCCCTCAAATGATGCTATTGTTGGTGCTTCTATTACATGGGATGGGAGGCTATTCCATGTGTTCACCACTCTATACTTAAAGGAGTATTTTAGGATGTTTAAGTGGGGCCCGGGTTTATACAATTTTAAACTATGCCCTCTGGTTATAGATTCTGGTCTTAGTTCAAAGAAATCGCATACATCTGGGTCATACTTTTTTGTTATTATTTTATAAGCTTCTATAATGTCGCCTCTTAATCTACGATGTGCAAGTGTTGGTATGTTAAGTTTTCTAAGCCTCATTTCATAATTTAGGTGTGACAATCCTGGCACAGTTTTGGATGCTCTGCGCTGGACATTTTCTAACAAATCTATGTGCTTTTTAAGATATGGACTCCAAACTTGGTTAGCGAATTCTAGATGTGGTCTTACCAGTGATGTGTAAAGAGTTTTGATTGTTTTTATATCTAGAAATACGAACGTTCGTCTTATAACCCCCATTGTGGAATTTGCTTTATCAACCTTATCTAATATGTGTTTCTCAAAAGACAGCTTACTATCAATAATAACACCAATGTCTTTTTCAAACTTGGTTAAGTTAATTGGAGACCCATTTTTAGTTATTGTATAACTGCAATTGGTAAGAGTGGTATTACCAATTCTCATAATTTTACACTTTTCGATATTGAAATGTAATAGCCATTTATTAGTCCAGTCATTTAGTGAATATATATCAGATTGCATCTCATTACAATCATCTACTGACTTAATGCCATGAAAAAGTTTGGTATCATCGGCATATAAATATAATTCAATAATGTATAGGATGAACAGTACTGGTCCCAGAAATGACCCCTGTGGCACTCCACTGGGAACCGGCTTCCATTCTGATGTTTGCCCATTAACAATAACCCTCTGGCTGCGATCTGACAAAAAGCTTTCTATCCACTTAATAATTTTGGGATTGAGATTATATATGTTCAGTTTATGAGCAAGTCTCTGGTGGGGTGCCTTATCGAATGCTTTTAGAAAATCTAAGTAAGCCACATCTATGCTTTCACCATTGTCAAGTATACGTAGCCACTTATCTATAACCTTCAAAAGTTGCAATGTAGTGGATCTACCTGGGATAAGACCAAATTGGCAGTTGCTAAACGGGTTATTAGTTTTCATATGTAGCATTATTGAATCTTTAATCAATGTTTCTAATAATTTGCAAACAATACTTGTCAAACTTACAGGCCTATAGATGCACGCATCTTTCCTATCTCTCTTTTTAAACATAGGAGTAATATTTGCTTGTTTCCAAGGTACGGGTATCTTGCTGGTATTTAATGATGTTCCAAACAAAATTTTTAATGGCAGCGCTTTGGTATTACTTAGTTCCTTTAATACTCGAGGATGGATGCCATTTGGCCCTGAAGATTTTGATATGCTTAATTTCTGCAATTTGCTTTGGATAATGTCAGTTTTTTTATCTGTAACCTATTTTGTTGTGGGACAGCCATGGCCTTAATCTGCAGAAGCTTACCATGAGGCTCGTTGGTAAAAACAGATGAAAAGAAGTTTGCTAGGACGTCTGTCTTTGCACTATCTGAAGCTGTAAGATTGTTCTTGTTATCGTCAATGTAGAGTTCAGGGATTGACTGCTTAATTTTTGTTTTAGTCTGAGCATAGGCCCAGAAATTCTTTGGGTTAATTTTAATTTCGTCAGCAATTTTCTGCTCGTGTATCTTTGTTATCTTTCGAGTTCTTGTCGGATTTGGTTTCTCAGTTTGTTATATTCAAGCTTTATGGTGTCACCCCATGATAATCTATGTTTCACACAGAGTCTTCGCTTTCATCTTATTTTAGCAATAACTTTCTGATTGAAAGGAAGCATATGTTTCCGGACTCTTTTACATTGTTGTTTAATCTTAGTTTTTGGTATATAATCTTGGATAGCATTACACAATTTACTAGTGATGATCTCCCACTGCATATCTACATCCATAGTTTTCAATGTTTCATTCCAATCAATAACCAGCAGGCAAATTATGTTGATTCCACGTTGAAACAACGTCAGAGTCTGACGTTGAAGCGATGTTGAAAACATATTGTATTTGAAAATTGAATCAACATCACATTTTCTACGTTGGTTAAACGTTGCTTTCTGATGTTGTTTCAATGTTGGATTCTGATGTTGTTTCAATGTTGGACTCTGATGTTGTTTAAACGTTGGACTCTGATGTTGTTTCAACGTTGGAATTTGATGTTGTTTCAACGTTGGCCTCTGATGTTGTTTCAACGTTGGACTCTGATGTTGTTTCAACATTGGCCTCTGATGTTGTTTCAGCGTTGGACTCTGATGTTGACTATACATTGAAAAGTGGTTGCGTTTGAAAATTGAATCAACGTTGAACCAGAAACGTTGTTTCCACGTCAGAATCAGATATGCTTTCAAAAGCAACGTACACCACTCAAAATATTCTTGAAATAATCAGCAAACAATAGTTGTGCCACTTGCCGTTTGTAAAATAATTTACCTACAAGTTGTTACTTCAACTTCGTTCAAATTTTTTCAAAGACATTAGCAAGCCGCACTCATATTGCATGCAGATTATTTTGAGAATATTTGAATAAAAGTTGATAACAACAAAAATAATTGTTATCTAATTATAAACATGTTCAACGCATCTCATTTGTCTCATAGAGCGGCTGTTTCCAAATCTGACAGAGTAGCAATTTAATTTGCATCATTTTCAGTTTTGTTATTGGGACATAAGGATATAACCCTCGCATGATATAGATCCACACTAGATAAAGGTATGTACCCGCACTAGTCGCCTACTGGTAAGTAGTTGAAGTTCGTAGCTTTGAGGAAGTCGACTATTCAGGATTCTGTCATTTAGAAGTACACATGTCTGAGGCAAAGAAATTGACCTCCATATCTAAAAACTGAGGACTAGGTATGGAAAGATAAATGAGCCCATAAAGCTGGGTATACATTTTTCTTCACAATCATGATGTTGAATCTGATCATTAAGTTCAAACACTTTCAAAAGCCTTACCAGCTAATAATAACGTCACTGATCTCTCCTATCCTACAAGCTTGCAAAATTACATAATTGCAGGCCTCGAAATAGTAGATGAAATAAATCGATCTTCCTCAATCGCCTGAATACAATTTCAGAATATTTTGATCTCCCACTCATTCATGTAGCACGCATAGCAAGATTCAATACGAAAATGTCCAAACGTTACATTGTTTAACCATTTAATAGTCAAGATAGCTCAAGAAAAATGTTGCATAGTAGGCCTAAATTGTATTCGCAAGCCTAGATTAAGTTATTGTCGTGACGGTTATTTCAGTAGTAAATTTTCAAAGGTAAATTTATCCTTGCCTGCAAATTGGCATTTCTCAAGAACACTGCCGAGTTGATGATTAAAGGATTATGGTGAAAGTACAGTGTCATTGCAAAACTGCAATATTACATGCACAGTACAGCTCAGAAATACACATGTTTCCAAAACAAAATAAAATGTCTTGTTGAATATTTTGAACATAATCGCATTGAAAGACATTGCCGCTTAGCATACTTAATGTAGCAATGTCTTCCAATGCAATTATGTTCAAAATATTCAACAGAACATTTCTTACATCATGTTCAAAATTGTACTAGCGACCATATGTTTCTGTTTTTGTTTTGGAAGCGTGCAAACGTGTATTATTTCTGAGCTGTCATGTAGGCGATCAGTGCTGGCAATCGATTGGTTACCAGGCAGTTGTAACAGGTGATAAAAAAATCGCTCCCCTGGAAGCCAAGATGCTGGATCATTTTATTGATCTCCCTAGGTGCACTTATGTCGAGGCTAGCTGAAATGCCTACATAATATGTAAATCAATTCAGTATTGTACACCTGAATGTATATAACTTGTAATCCGTGTAGGCATATGCAACTATACAGCTTTCATAAAGATTGAAGCGTCATCATATCAGATACTATCAGGACAATAAAGAGAGCAATTCAATGAATGTTGTCACTCAAACTGTACTACACGTGCCAAGTATTGACATCAAACAAATGCGCACTGGCTAAAGTCAGAGACAAAATTTGCCGAACCTGCTATAGTTTGGCATGTGACAAATTAACAAGAAAGCATCGTAAATCATGAAACATATGGCTATTATTTATTCATGCTATAAAAACATATACACGATAATTTTAAGATATACATATAAGGATATATAATAATCTGGTTTCCAACTTGGTAAGAACTATATATACAAAGGATTCACGACAGATGAACAGGAAATCTGTTGAATATTTTAGGCTTCATTTCACAGGAACCTGTTGCTGCCAGAAGCAGCAACAGCTCCCATGTAAAGTAGTTTCAAAATATTCAACACAATATAGTACTTACATCATTAAGAATTTGTTGTTCCTAGTTTGCAAGTGTTAATGAGCGCAAAGCACGTCAAACCATAAATGCAATTGCAATGATGATCGACGCTCCCCTAATGAATGAATCCAATCTGTTACTCAAGTATATGATGTCATAATGAATTGCATCACATGTAGGCCGATGTTAGACTCAAAATACGTAAAGAATGATACTTAATACCAATTCTGTTCAATATGTTGACTGGACAGAAAAGCCAGTCAAATTAGTTTCAAAATATTCAACATCCTAGCTTATTGTTTTCTGGCAATTGAGATTCAGTGAGTTCGGGTTCGATCGATCCCACCACGTGCAACTCGTGGGGTGATGGGGTGGGGTTGGGGGGAGCTTAGCTAGAAATGGGCCGTTCATAGCTAAAAGTGGATTCATCCATTAGCATAATTCTACTTTACTATTATTTACGGTGACTGATAAATGACATTCATATATATTTTTAATACTGAATTATTCTTTTTATAATTACCACGCGAGTAGAAACTATTTCTTGCTACGTCAACTTCTGCATTTACTGAAACATCAATGGCATCTATGTCACAGTTTGAAGATGCTATATAAGCTAAATCACAGTCTGTATTTACATCAAAACTAAGACATTCAGGTGACGAAAACTTTGCCTCAGAGTCATGATTTCGACTGTCATCAACATGTGTCAGGTTATTATTGATCGGTTCATCCTCTTAATCATCACTGCTACTACTCCTAGCCTTACTTCTGCATGACACTTTCTCCATCGCTTAAGGTATGCCATAATGCATATGCCTGAGAATAAGACACACACAAGATAACACAATTAAGGGAGTTGCACATACACACATACTTTGCATTATGACCGGTACCCTTGAGCTTTTTGGATTTTCGGGATTTTTCAGACTTTCCAGATGTTTTTGGATCACGCCTAAAGTTGTGGACTCCTAGTGTATGATAGCACCCTTTCTTGTGTTAAAATTTGAGCCAAATCGGACTGATAGTTTCCAAGTAGGGGTCGTACTTACTTTGCAATGCTAAATTCTATGACTGTCTTTTCCATGACTTTCCCTAACCCGAAATACAAAATTCCATGACCTAGAGCAGGACAAATACGTCACTTCCTGACAATATTTTAACCTTTTGAACATAAAATATTAAAGTTTATGAAACGTCAAATACAATGTATTCGATTTTTTGTTGAATATTTTCAAACTTATTTAAGTTGGAGCTGTTGCTGTCTAATGCAGCAACAGTTTCCAGTCAAACTAATTTGAAAATATTCAGCAGCTTACCTGTATATGATTGTTTTGAAATTGAGATACAGAGGCATCAAGATACCAGGGTTTAATTTTCCCGCCGTATTCATGACATGAGAAAAAAGTTTTGACTTTCCCTGCCTTAATTGTTAAATTTCAGATTCCATAACATTCCAGGATGTCTATGAGCAGTACGAACCCTGTCCAAGGTATCCATAGATCCAGAATTTGATCTGATCCGGATTCCTTTATCCTACTCACGACCCATGTCAGGGAATCCTCTTTCACTGCAAGTTCGCTATGTTACAATTTGAATCAAATTGGATCAGTAGTTTTTTTAGATACAGCTCTAAATACACACACAGACAGACAGAGCTGGATGCAATTTATACCTTCTTCGGCACGCCCCCTTAAGCAGTTACGGTGTAAAGCTAATTAGGTTGTGTACCCATGGTGATAGACTCTACGTCAAAGACATTCTTTTGTCATGATAAGTGTTAATAGCTTTACATAGGAAATATTTGCCAGTTCACCTCACACAATTGGTTAACTATGCAAAAATTGGCCCATATTCGCTAAAAATTGAGTCATGCTGACCTACTAAGGACTGCTGATATGTGGCGTACTGTCAGCCTGCAATGCATTCAGTCAGCTGCCCTTTAAGTTCCTGAGCTTACTGATTAACAGGCCTGTTCAAAATGAAAATGTGCGTAGCGCATTTTGGGGATAAGAAATTTTGTTTTAGGTAGTCCATTTTAGTTTGCATTAACCATTTTTATGTATTAAATGTAATAACATTAAAGAAATTCCGGGAATTGAAAACAGGTTGTCAGAAATATTTGTGTACAACCTTGGATAGGCCATTCAATTCGCAAGTGATTACCCCCATAAGTTTTGGAAAAAGCGGAGGGCGTATTGCAATTACCTCCGTCCATCCGGCTATATCCTCCAAAACCGTTTGGTGGAATTCTAATCAAATTTATTATGTGAATTACTTATATGATTGCAGACTGCAAGACAACCGTTACATTAGGGTCTGCGCCCCCCCCCCCCCCCCCGGGGTGTTGTGTGTGTGTGCGTGCGTGTGTGTGTGCGTGCGTGCGTGCGTGCGTACGTACGTGCGTGCGTGCGTGCGTGCGTGCGTGCGTGCGTGCGTGCGTGCGTGCGTGCGTGCGTGCGTGTGTGTGTGTGTGTGTAGGTGTGTGTGTGTGCGTGTGTGTGTGTGTGTGTGTGTGCGCGCGCGTGCGTGTGTGTGCGTATGCGTGTGCGTGTGTATGCACGTGTGCGTGCGTGCGTGTGTGGGCTGGGTGGGTGGGTTGGGGAGGGGTGGGGGAGAGAGGGGGTGGCGGTGGGAGTGGTGGCAGAAAGTAAGATTTGGCGAACTCAACTTTTAATTTGAGTGATCCATATGATCGCAGATTGTGAGACAATACTCATATTAGCTTTCGCCCACTGGGCAGGGTGTAATAGAGTGGGGGCATATGCCAGAGTGGGAATTAACGTCATTCTTCCACGTCAAGCACGGCCTACCGGGGTGGGGGGGGGGGGGAGGGGGGGGGAGGGGTGGTGGTGTGCAGCGTATATTTTACATTGCAAAGTCATTACACTATATGAAACTTAACCCCTGTACATAATTAAAGGCGTATGACTATTACTGATCGTGATTCTTGCCTTCCACATTAATTTCGAAGGAATGGTTCGCATTTTAAACACACAGCCTTTTCCACATGTTATACAAGGTCTATCTTTTATTAATAAGGTGGGGAAGAATGACGATAAGTATATAAGCTATACTGCATATATTCCAAAATATATAAAATCAAGAATTAATTTGTGTATGTTGAAAGGTTACTATAACCCACTAACCCAAAAATCTGCATGTTAATTTTGCGAAGATTCTTAAGGGACCACGTTTACTGAATGTGAGGGAAGAATGACGATGAGTAGGATATTTAGGTCATAGTGGCCCAAACATTCTTAAAACGCATGGTCTGCTTAGGAAAGGGTTTTTCTGGGTGTTCATAATCCTAGAAAATGGAGCAAGGAAGATTTTTGGGAGGAAAGATTTAAATAATATATCAAATGCGCAATTTCGATAGATTTATGAGGGGGTGGGGTGGGTGGGGTGGGCGAGAATGATGGTCAGTATATAGATCGTTCCTAGTAACATTCTTATGATGATCGTTATTCTTCCCAGTCAATCGTCATTAAAATAATTTAAATAGATAGATTAATTATACTCTCTTAATCATAATATAGATATTTACACACAACATTGCGATTAAATAAGCTAAAAACCAATTTAAAAACCCTGGTGTAATCTTGCGTGTCCGAGGAAAAATGATGATAATGCCAATATTGAAACAACATTAGAATCCAATGTTGAAACAACGTCGGAATCCAATGTTGAAACAACATATGAATGCAGTGTTTAAGCAACGTTAGAATCCAACATTGAAACAGCGTCAATATATGATTTGAAGCTTCAGATTTGAAGCAACAGCTTTAGGCATACAGCTTTCTGACAAATTAATTTTAAATTGCATAACATTGAATAGATTGCGAATGACAACGTGTGTATGTTCAGACAAATGCATGGATTGATTTCGCAGGGATTTATTTTATAATTTCTTCTGGGCTTGTAAGCGAAGACAGTTTACTGGTTAAAAATTGTGTGTCTTATGCACATTCTATCTTCATATTATATTGAATATATTAAGCTCCGCTTTAAAATTATGAATGCTAAAACTATCTTGCGAGACATACGACATTCAAGGTGTTGTTAAAGCCGCATAACTTAATTGAACGCGGTTGATTGGCGGGGATACTATATATATATATACACACGTACATGTACATAAGACACATATAGGCTATCCGCTATGGCAGCATTAGTAGTGCACTTTCTAGCAATTTAGGTCACAACATTTACAAGCGTCGCCTTTTGGCATCCTTGTTATAAGTTACCTATTTTTACTGCTGGATGAATTATTTATACATATATTATTGTCTTACCTTGAAATAAAGGTAAATTAGTTGCAATCGAAATGGATAGCTAGAACGTTGATTCAAATTTCGTTCCAGAGCAGCAGCATCATGAAGAAAATGGATTGCTGGGATAGCTAAACATTGCACATGATCATTTTCGCCCGGAAGCGTAGTTGTGGGAACGACACACGTTGTTACAACGTCGAATAGATGTCATACCTGAACGTTTGCACATATTGATGCATTTTTAATTTATTGTAGTCAATTAACATATATATCTTGGCATACGAATAATATACACATCACGTTTTAAAAAGGTTGTCACGTAAATTGAATATGCGTTGCATTTACGACCATTATTCAATGTTGAATATACGTGGAACTGTGACGTCGGTATAACATAGCTAATTTGACATTGAAAATATGTTGTATTCTGGTTGTTACACGTCGCGACATAATTTCAACTAATATGCAACGTTGAAACAACGTCATGTGCCCACTGGGTATCAAGCATATGTTTAATTTTTTCAAAATCAGCCTTTTCATACAAGTATGTCGACTTAGGTTGTATACAATTTGTCATTTCTGCATATATATAAAAAGTGATTATTGAATGGTCACTTTTCCCAAGCGGTGCCCCTTGCTCAAGTTGATCTATCATACCCTCTTCATTACTGAACAGTAGATCTAGGCAGGATGATTTATTTGTTCCTCTGCATCTATACACCTGTGCAAAAGTTAAGCACCACCCTATTTTCACGCACATGCGAGGGTATATTCATGTGCTATGAAGAAAGCAATAGCATAAACATGTATGTACCCATCCATCTTAGTGCAAGAGGTAATAATGCAACTAGAGGAATGCTGATTATGATGGTGGGGAAACACTGTATGTTTTTGTTTGAACTTGAAAACGAGGCCTGAATATGGTTACATTGACACAACTGACAACTATTGCCCTACAGTTGACACACGTGGCTAGATTGTCATTAATGGTGTCTGAAAACGAAGTTTAACATCTGTGCACGAGTTTGAGACTGTCATTATTAATACCGGGTATATTCACCTTGTGCCTGGATGACGGCATGGACACGACGTCTCATGCTGGTCACCAACCGACTGATACGCCATTGTGGTATTCGTTGCCATTCAAGATGGAGTGCGTCTGTTAATTCCTGTAGGTTCTGCACAGGAGGATCCCTCCTTCTCACCATGTTTCCCAGAATGTCCCAGATATGCTCAATAGGGTTTATGTCAGGGCTCCTTGCTGGCCATGGTAGGGTTTCGATGGCATTCTGGCGGAGGTATTCATGCACAGCTCTAGCACAATGTGGTCGGGCGTTGTCATCCATGAATATAGGGTGGGTTCCAGGTGCATGATTTACAAAATGAGGGACCACAACTCTATCCAGTATGGAATCTTGATATCTTTGTCCATTTAGTGTTCCAGGTACAGTCAACAGATCCAGCTTACAATCAAATGAGATGCACCCCCATATCATAACGGAACCTCCACCAAATGGAACTTCTTCCATGATGTTACGTTGGTCGTACGCCGTGCGTCTGGACCTCCATACATGAGTTCGACCATCTGTGGCATGAAGCAGGAACCGACTTTCATCGGACCAGTGTACCCGTCTCCAGGATCTCATGTTCCAGTGTCTTCTTTCGTTGCACCACCTCAGACGCTCCTCTTTGTGGTGTGCAGTGAGGAGAGGACGTCTGACAGGTCTCCTAGCTTTCATGCCAGCAGCATACAGTCTCCTTTTGACGGTAGACATTGACACTCTATTGCGCGTTTCCCATTGCTGGCTGAGCACTCTGCTGTTGGTGAATGGAGATCTCCTAACAAGGCGTACTAGGGCTCGATCATCACGGGCAGTAGTCTTCTTCGGTCTTCCAGATCTAGGCCTGTCCTTCACCTCGTTAGTTTGCCCATGTTTTGCAATCAAACGACTGATTACAGTATGGTTAATGTTCAGCTGTCTGCCAATCTCTCTGCATGACATACCAGTGGTATGCATGCCTATGATTTGCCATTTCACACGATCACTTAACCTTCGTCTTGCCATAGCGGTTCACAATCAAGAGCTAATTCTCTCTGTACAAATAAACCACGGTCATGAACACAAAATTCCTAATCTTGTCGCCTAAATCTGTATGTAATGTTCTACACCTCAAACTGGACTTTTACATAACTGAACATGTGTGCTGTTTCCCGCCACGCACGGACATCAAGCGGCGTGAAGTCATGCATGCATGTGCATTTCGTACTTGGAATTATGTCAGCTAACGCGGGGACAAAAAGTATGGTAGCCTAGTTGTACCATCATGTTTCTACGTTCTATTGTTTTTGCTGGTGCTTAACTTTTGCACAGGTGTATAGTTGGTTCCTGGATATGCTGGTGTAAAAACAGTCTCTAATGGTCTCGCTAAATTAATATTCTGTGTCACCTGGGCCACCAACAGTTGAATTGTCCATCCAATTTATACCAGGCAAATGAAAATAGCCCATCATTATAAAATGTGAATACTTTAAATTAGTTTAAAAAAATTTCTAGAAGGATACATTTTCACCACTCTTCGGTTCCATGTAGCGTTTCCAAGCTGTGTGCTTTTTCTTTATACATTTTTTTGTATTCATTGCAAGGTTTGCCTCCCCTTATATTTGTCTGAATGTGTTATCATTTTTCTGGGTATGAATTCATCTTCTAGCTTCTGCAATGTGTTCATGAATATTACACGAACTTACACGAATCCTCTACTGACAGCAGGCGTCAACAAGCCTCTAACGTCAGGAATGGGCTGCATATATTTATGGTTCATTTTAATGTTATTATGTTGTTATTAACAATTATACATTGGCTATGTTATAATGATTCTGGAGTATAAATATTACAGATGGGTTCACAGTCGTAGTTATAGCGCAATGGATGACTTTCCCATAGCTTGTCTAGTCTAGCTTTGAAAGAATTCACCGAGGGGGCGCTGATAACGGATTCGGGTAGTTTATTCCATTGATCAGTACAGCGCAACGGGAAAGAAAACTTTCGTATATTGAGTCTTGGTCTTATTTTCTTAATTTTTAGGCTGTGGCCTCGAGTTATGCTATTTGTGTCTTGTCGCTCAATAAGGTCTGCAGTAACTTGGCCATATTTATTGCTGAGAATTTTATATAACTAGATCATGTCGCCACGCAATCTTCTAAATACTAATGTTGGTAACTTTAACTTTTGGAGGCGTACTGATATGGTAGATTACGCATACCAGGAACAAGTTTATATCTTTAACTTCTCCTCTACATCGTTCTCATGGTCCTTAGATTTCGCTTTCCAGTTTATTTGCATCACCCCGTGAAGTCTACGCTGTCGATTTCTTGGCGTTTCTGTCTCATTAATTCCCTCATGTACAAGACTGTATTGCATTCTACATACTAAATGTGTAAACTAGTTCCGAGAGACGGGATCTGCTAAAGACAAGACAAGACAAGAAGAAGAACAAAATGTCCGCGCGCATGTTTCAAGATTTTATTCCCACGTTGGACGATGATGATGATGTCCAGGCAGAGAACGAGAGCTCAGAGAGCGACGAAGAGGTAGACATAGGAAATTAAATATGGATCATTTGAATTTTTAAATATAAAATAAACTAACGCACCTCAACAAGAACACTAGTGACTAGGTGTAGGATGGGGTACCCGAAAACCGTGGTACAAAACGAAAACTGGTAACTTTGATCGACATTTATAAGTAACGTACAATAAAATCAAATAAAACTTACACATTCTTACATACCTTGAATGATTTCTTCATCCACATCCGAATATTTACAATGATTATGAAAAGTTTGTAGAAATGTCTTTAAATCACTTTAAAACTGACTAGAGTCGCACTAAAAATTAACACTAGTGACTAAAATCTTGCAACACGGGTCCACAAAGGAGGTAATTGAGTGACTGACAGTTTTTAGGATATTTGACCTTTTGACCCCCATGGCACCAAAGATAGATGATGCGTCGCAGAGCACAACCATGTATGGGTAACCCACATACCAAATTTTGTTGAATTCCACCCAATGGTTTGGGAGATAGCATGACAGACGGACGGAGATTACAATTTCCCTAAAAAAAGATTTTAATGTGGGAATAACAATATTATTTGTTCACATTGCTGTGACTGACACTTTCAGACAGGAAAAATTAACTGATGTACATACATAATTAACATGTATTATTATAAAAATATACTCACAAATGGCAAAAATACCCCATTTTGTCCCAAAAAAATTTGATGGAAGCAAGAATGGAAGAAAATAGAATTTTGGATATGTTGTAGAGCACACCTAATGCTTTATTGTCTGTAAAGCGCAAGTTTTTCCCACCTATCCCACGTGGTCATCCTGACAGTTGAATATGGCATCATTTTCAGGTTGGGCCAATTTCAAGGGCCTATGTTTCAAAAATGTTAAGAACCACATTTTTTCTTTTATGTATAAATTAACAAATATATATGTAATTGACTCATCAAGTATTAAGTTTGTAACTCTACCAACATGAGCGCAAAAATTATTATGCCCTGCATATTTAAAGAGGGTACCTACATGTGACCAAGCACTGAAAGTTTTGTTGGAATTGGATGTCAGGTTAAGAATTTGCACAGCCTTGAAAATGCTGCAAAATGACAATTGCGTCACATCTGGTGGACCCCCTTGCTGTCCTAGCATCCATATCGCCAAATATATTGGGGTTTGGGTTGTGAAATTGTGCAAGATTTCCTAAAACATACTACTGTACCACTACACAAAGAATCTTGGAAATCTGAATAGGTCATGCACACCCATTGGTTGTCTTGACACGGAATGACCCATTAAATCGATTTCTGCAGGTTAAAATCTGGGCTTGGTGGTTGGGGGCGGAGCCCAATCTAAATGGCCTCTTGCACTCCGCAATCATATGAGTAACTCCGATATCAAATTTGGTTGAGTTCCATCTAACGATTTCAGAGAGTTGCATTACAATCAATTTCGTGGCCTTTTGTCCCCATTCTCCCACCCCCTGGGGGCAGGGCCAAATCGTAAATGTGCTCATCCACTCCACATTGAGATGAGTAACTGACATACTAAATTTGGTTGAATTCTTTCCAACAGTGTCAGAGGAGTTGCATTACAATCAGTTTTTCTACCCTCCTCCCCAACCACCCCCTGGGGGTTGGTGTGGGGGTGTGTGTGTGCAAGGGCAAATGTAAATGTGCTCATGTACTTCACATTGATGTGGGTAACCCATAGACCAAATTTGGATGAATTCTGTCCAACTGTTTCGGAGGAGATGCATTACAATCAGTTTCCGCAGCTTAAAATTGACCTGTTAACCCCTCCCCCACCCGCTGGAGGCGGAGCCAAATCTAAATGGCCTCCTGCACTCCGCAATCATGGGTGCGGAGCCAAATCTAAATATCGTTTTCCAAAGCAGAATCATATGCGTAACCCACATATCAAATTTGATTTAATTCCACCCAATGGTTTGGGAGGAGATAGCGTGATGGACAGAGGCGATTACAATATCCCCTACATTTTTTTAAAACGGGATAATTATCCCCGGTCAGTTTCTACTATCCACTGGCTATCGGGCTAGCATTAATTTCAACTCCTGCTTAACAATTAATTTCTCTGCTTATTATTGCCTCACCTGACCTGAAAGGTCAAGTGAGCTTAATGCCATGACGGCTGTCCGCCGTCCATCTGTCGTTCATCCGTAAAATCACTTCGTCTTAAGGGGTTGACCAATTTCAATCAAATTTGGCTGGAAGGATTCGGGTGGTAGGTTCTAGAACCTCTTCAGAATTTTGATTGATCAATTTTATTGGTTGAAAATCTTAGATTTTATGAAAAATCTACTGGAAATTGTCAAGATGCTACTCCTCCTTAGCTGCTTGACATATTTCAACCAAATTTGACTATATGGATCCTATGCTGGTAGGCTCTAGAAGAGCTATTCAGAATTTTGATTGATCAATTTTTTGGTGAAAATCTTAGATTTTGTAAAAAAGTTTACCAGAAATTGTCAAAGCGCTACTTCTCCTTAGTTGCTTGAATTATTTCATGGTCGAATCCAGAACCTCTATTCAGAATTTTAATTGAACAATTTGTTGGGTAAAAATCCGAGATTTTATGAAAAGTTTACCAGGCGTTGTAAAAACGCTACTGCTCTGTAGCTGCTCGACGTATATGTCAACCAAATTTGTCTATATAGATTCTATGGTGATAGACTCCAGATTCAGAATTTTGATTACAAATTTTTTTGCCTGAAAATCTTAGATTTTATGAAAATTTACCGAAAATGATCAAAATGTTACTCCTCTATAGCTGTCAATGGTAGACTCCAGAACTTGTATTCAGAATTTTAATTGAAACAGTTTTTTGCAAATTGTTAAAATGCTACTTTTCATTCACTTCATGACTTAATTTGGCTAGAACGACTATGGGGCTATACTACAGAGAATGTATACAGAATTTTGATTGCTAAATTTTTTTCGTTGCCCACCTTGAATTTTCTATTTTAAAAGGGAAATTGTCTAAAGAGCTACTCCTCATAAACTGCTCGGCTGATTTCAACCAGACTTCAGAATTTTTGTTGGTAAATTTTTCGGTGTCCATTTTGGCTTGGCTGTTTTCAATGAAACTCGGCTAGAAAGACCATACATAGGTTGGTAGGCTTCAGAAGATGTATACAGCATTTTGAATTGTCAATTTTTGTCAAACTTGAAGTGGAATGATTCTATGGTGATCAGCTTCCAGAATGTTAATGAACGTTTTGATGGGTCGATTTGTTTCGGACGTCACCTTAGATTTTCCAAAATTGTTTAGAAATCCCTTAAAACGCTACTTACGCAATGGACATATTAAACCTGTCTGGAAGGATACTATGGTGATATGCTTCCGAAATTGTATACAGGAATTTGATTGGTTAACTTTTACAGGGGCCATTTTGAATTTTGAAAAGATTTTCCAGAAGCCTTTAAATCACTATACTGCGGCTCAGTATCAAGCAAACTTGAGTGAAATGACTATGACGATCGACTTCAAGAAATCAAATGACAATTTTGATTGGTCAATTTTGTGTGTGGCCATCTTGGATGTTCCAAAAATTATCCATCATGTTTATTCAAATGGTTCAAATGCTAATGGTCCAGGCCACAGGCCTTTTGGCCTCTTGTATGAAAAAAGTGTATAAACAATAAGATTTTTATCATTAGTGAATAGATTATAGTCAAATATTTATCTAGCCCTGCTGTCTATTAGACTATTAAGCAGATTTCATTTTTCTACATGTTGCATTTGGCTAATAGAGGTGTTCATTTCTTGCTATGCCCCGCCCATTTCTATCTAAGCTCCACCCACACTTTGCCTGTGTTGGAATCAATTTATATAGTTTGAATACTGAATTTTCAGAATGCGAATTTCAAGGCAACTACATGTATACAGGTAAGCTTGTGAATATTTTGAAACTAACTCCCAGTCAAATTGGTTTCAAAATATTCAACTATGTAATAGTAGTATTAGTAATATAATAGTAAATCCATCGAAGACATACTATTCGTACACTTGATAGACTATTCAGTGTTGATGACGGAGCTAGGTACGTCATTAACCCTTTAACACTCATATCAGCCAAAACAGCTTCTGCAGTGGTCTGCAGACCAAGAGAAGACGCTTTTTGAAAATTTATCACTGTAATGTCTGGCTCGATAACCGAGCCAGTCATTCCAATGGTAAATTTGAAAAAATAATCTTGGTCTACAAATGGACATTTTCTATGAGAAAATTGAAATTTTCGTGAACAAATTCAAGGGTTAAAAGATTAATTATGCATTTTGATTGTGAGTCGTCGGCTTACATGGTGATGTAACATATTTGATTATGACATCAGACGTTAGTGAAAGATCAGGACCATCCATTGGTGAATGGATAGATCAGTCCCTGTCATCAATCCATGGTTCATACTGGTCATGTAATGCCATGGAATTTTAAAATTTAAATTCCAGGCCTGGGAAATCATGGAAAATGGTAATCATGCAAAGTAAAAGAAATCTGTTGGGATAAACCTCCGCTGTCACCTCTATGCAATAACAATTACGGCAACAGCTTATCAAAACAAGACTTTGGCTTGGTTGTTGCAAGACGTAATATTCGGATATTTTGCAGAATATAATTACATAATTTATGTAGCTATGTCATAAACACAAATCCCCTATATAAGAATTCTGGACATGAAAAGTCATGGAATTTCAAACCCAGAACCTTTAGATGTATGAGCCCTGTCATCGGTCAGTATCATGATATACTGGTAGGAAATTTTCACTTGTTAATTTTTGTGTTGTAGAAAGTTATACCACAGAAGAAGAAAAAGCAGAGCGAGAAAGGAAAATCTGAGATGTTTAACAGCAGTTTTGCTTTCACAGATCAGGTGATGTTTATATCAAATATTTAAAAAAAAATTCTAAATCTCCGAAAAATAAAGAATTCAATAACGGGTCTGTTGTTAGTTGATTTTACGTGGCTCATTTTGAAGTACAGTATTTAATATGTCCGGAAAAAATATGAAGTTATAAGAATCCAATTTGCAACATTTTCCTTTAAATGTTTGGAAAACGTATGTAAAATTAAAATACTATCTGATGTGGTTTTCATTTGTAAAGTAATATCCCAGTAGATAGTATTAAGTATATTGCTAATCTCGGCTAATATTTCTGAGAATTTTCTGTGAAATTTAGTAGTTTCGAAATAGACACTACTTGGAGACATGATAAAATGAGTCTGAAAATGGATAAATTCGGTCTGAAAAAGGCATGGAATTCCATTATGCAGAAAGTGTATGAACTCTTATTTTATTGCCACGCTATGAAGCGGATGATGGCTCAACATAGAGATCCAAATGGCATGCAGTCTTCAGCATGCACCAAGATTTAGGTAATTTTAGTTTTTTCATTCTTATCCGATCTCCAAAAAATCGTACAGATTTGTGCCATACCAACATTGCATCCAGTCTCCAGCATAATGCAAATAATTTTCAACTTTTTTCCACATTTTTGTGTACACCAAATGTTAGAAGAATGTTAAATTTTTTTGAATGGACATTTAAAATCATTAAGGGCTTATATCATCTCAATAAAAATACATGGCATTGTGTTAGAAGACCATAGTATATCATGGCCTGTGCACGAGCATACCATACCTTTATAATCCTTATTTAGCGTCCCTGTCACATATGACTTGTGTTATAGGCAGAAAAGCAAAAAGGCTCAACACACGTGCACAATCATTGCTGTATGTTTATCAGGAATGTTTTTTGCAGTATTTTAAAATCGAAAGGCACTTTGAAGCTAAGTATTTGCTAAATGAAGCAATTAAGTTAATTAGTCACTGGAAAATTGTGAAATCTAGACCAATAAAATATTTCTTACGTCATAAAACAATGGAGGAATCCAGTTTTAGCTATACCCCAACCATTGTTAGCTAGACTCCACCCACGCTTTGCTTTTGTTGGGATCGATCGATCCCTGCACTCTCTGAATCTTAATTTACAGAAAACTAAACATGTAAGCTGTTGAATATTTTGAATCTAATTTGACTGGGTGCTGCTGTTGCAGCCTATGCCAGCAACATCCCCCAGTTGAATTAGTTTCAAAATATTTAACTGAATGTTTATTAAAATGTCAATAGGACTGTTAAGCGTTTATAACAGACTATATCCCATCATTCATAACATGTGACGTAGTTGATTATGACTGATAACCTCATTATTGACTGAGAAGCTGGATTCCTCCATTGCTAATATATCTGATGTGTTGCATTGACAAGGTGATAATAAGAACATGTGACTTTTGTGTGCAGTTTAAGGAAGGGACAGTCTTTGACGGTCTGGCATCTGTACTACAGTATGCTAGGAGGAAGCTGGAGTCAAGTACACTTGATCAAAAGATTGCTCAAATAAGAAACAAGAAGAGAAAACAGGTGAGCACTGTGAGAGTGAATTCTTAATTTCCATACACACTTGAGAGTGGATTCTTTATTACCAAACACACTTTTAGAGTGGATTCTTAATTACCATACACACTTGCGAGTGAATTCTTTATTACCAAACACACTTGCGAGTGAATTCTTTATTACCATACACACTTGAGAGTGGATTCTTTATTACCAGACACACTTGAGAGTGGATTCTTAATTACCATAAACCGGTGAGAGTGGATTCTTAATTACCATAAACAGGTGATGCATGGATTCTTAATTATCATAAACATGCGATTAGTGGATTCTTAATTACCATAAACATGCGATTAGTGGATTCTTAATTACCATAAACAAGTGAGTAGTGGATTCTCAATTACCATAAACAGGTGAGAGTGGATTCCTAATTACCATATAAACAGATGAGTAGTGGATTCTTAATTACCACAAACAGGTGTATTGTTAGTTCACCTGGCATGAAAGGCCAAGTGAGCTTGTCGTGGCGACTGTGGTCTGTCCATCAACTTTTTCTTTAAATCCTACTCATTAACCGCTTGACCGATTTTAATTAAACTTGGCTGGGAACTTCCTAGGATGGTAGGCCTCAGAACTTGTGTTAAAAAATTTAATTGGTCAATTTTTTCACCAGCCATCTTGGATTTTCCAAAACTTATTTGGAAATCCTTTAAAACGTTACTCCTCCAATGTCAATGTCCCGATTTGGACGCAGCTTGCATGGAATAATCATCTGGTGGTACGCTTCAGCACTTCTAAAGAGAATTTTAATTGGTAAATTTCTCCGGCGACCATCTTGGATATTCCCGAAAATTTTGTGAAATCAGCTACAATGCCTACTCCCCATTAACCACTTGGCCGATTTCAAGCAAACTGGGCTGGAAGGACCCTAGATTAATATGGAATACAGAATTTTGATCATTTTTTTTGGCAGCCATCTTGAATTTTCTGGAAAATGATGGGAAATCGTTTTAAAATGCTACACATCATTAACTGCTTGGACAATTTCAACCAGACTTGGCTGGAAAGATACTAGGCTGATAGGTTTCAGGACATGTATACAGAATTTTGATGGATGACTTTTTCCAGAGGCCATCTTTGATTTTCCAAAGATTTCAGGAAATCGGTTAAAAGCGTACTCCTCATTAACCACTTGACCAGTTTCAAACAAACTCGACTGGAAGGATACTAGAATAGTATGATTCAGAATTTGTCTGCAGAATTTTGATTGTTGAATTTTTTCAGCGGCTACCTTAAATTTTCCAATAAATGGCGGGAAATCGTTTAAAATGACACACCTCATTAACTGCTTGGGCGATTTCAACCAGACTTGACTGGAAGGTCCCTACGGCGGTAGGCTTCAGAACATGTATACAGAATTTTAATTGGTCACTTTTTCAGGGAACTACATAGCTTGGATTTTCCAGAAATCCTTTAAAACACTACTCTTCCTTAATCAATGGCCAAATTTCAATGAAATTTAGGTGGAATGATCCTATGGTGATCGACTTCAAGAGTTCTAATGAGAATTTTGATTGTTTGATTTTTCTGGCGGTCACCTTGGATTGGCCAAATATTTTCCAGTAGCATTTAAATCGTTACTACTATTTAATCAAAGGCTAGATTTGAAACAAGCTTGGGTGGAATGATCCTATGACGATAGGCTTCAAGAAATCAAATGAGAATTTTAATTGGTCGATTTCTTTGATGATCATCTTGGATTTTCCAGAAATTATCTAATCCATCATGTCTACTTAAATACAAATGGTTCAATTGCTATTGGACCAGGTGAGCGTCATGGGCCTCTTGTTCATTAACTGTACTACAGTACTAAACAGGTGAGTAGTGGATTATTATCAGATTGGTTAGCAGTACTCATGGGTCATTCTTTGCAATCCTTGTCCATATCACCTCAATCCTGTTGCTACATGTGTATGAGTTTATTTCAATTAGTTTTATAGGTTTTACTCCTTTAATTAAAGATTGAAATTTTTTTTTTAAATTGTTCTAAAATTTAAATAGAAATTAGGAGTTCGAGGGGACATACTCCCGTTCGTACATACATTTGTATGTACAGAAATAATTAGTTTCTGTGCAATAACTTGCGTTAGACTAAACAGATCTCGCCCAAATTCTTAATAACTTTATAGACTGATGTCAACTTCATGTTCGTTAGTTTTCGTCTGTATTTGCCAGAGTCATCCCCTTTTAAATTAAAAAAAAATCTTTGATCTGTAATAGCTTAAGTTTGCCATAGCAGATTTTGACCAGATTCAGAATATAATTTAATAATATAAAGGTGGTGGTCAAGTTTGTGTTCCATTAGTTTTCGTCCATATTTGCAAGAGTTATTGTCCTTGAAATATACAGACTTTATTTATTCCAAACAATAACTTGTGCTAGACTAAACAGGTTTGAACCGATTTCCGAAGATAACTTAGTACTACTGAGCCAGAGGTCAAGTTCGTGTTTCGTTAGGTTCCATATATATTTGCCAGAGTTACCCGCCTCCCCCCGCTTTTGGAAACTGATTCGAATTTTGATGGTTAAAGAGTTCACTTAGCGAGGGTACTCAGAATAACGGTCTTAAAGAACCCACCCATAAAAGAACATCTTTGTTATCCTCAAAGTATCAGATATTATTGCAATCATCTCCGTCCGTCTCCAGCTCTGTCGGTCTGTCAAGACTCGTTAGTGGAATTCAGCTAAATTTGTTATGTGAGCCAATCATATGATTCTGGATTGTGAGATGAGATTTATATTGTTTGTCCGTGTCAAAATGTCAAAAGTTCGTAAAAGCGTCGGGATTTCCATCGGTGCGCTGTCGATTACACATTTTCGTTATATTTACTATGATAGATTGTAGTCGAAACATGTAACTAGTATTATACGCTAATTTGGTCTAGCTGTTGGTATGTCTGTCAAATTTGTTGACATTTCATGACACCGCTGTCTATATCGCAACTAGCATTTCACACATGTTTCATGTTATATACGCACTTGGAATGCATGTTCAATGTTTGTGAGTTCCCGGCCCCACTCCACAATTTAACATGAACATTAGTTTGCTGTGAATAATTAGGGCATGATTACAATTGAATGAAAAACATGGTAATGGAGGAATCTCACTTTAACTATGCAGTGGCAACGCTTTGCCCATGTCTGAATCTCAATTTACAGAAAACTAAACAGGTAAGCTGTTGAATATTTTGAAACTAATTTGACTGGGTGCTGTTGCTGCCTGTTTATTAAATAGTAATGACATACGATTCGTACTACGGTACTTGACGGATTATTAAGTGTTTAAGATGGAGTAAATCACATCATTCATGACGTAATTGACTATGACATCAGCCTAGTTGAGTATGACATCATATTATTGATCGATAAACCGGATTTCTCCATTAGTCTATATGGTAATGTAAAAGATGTTGTTTGTTTACTCACCAATTAGAAGGGTGCTGATGATGATGCTGTTAACCTGGATGAAGATGATGATGATGAATTAGATCAAGATGTTGACGATGATGACGACGACTCTGAACAAGATATTAAAGCAGGTATGGGTATCAAGGGTCAAAATGTACAATTCTGTACATGTCACGAATTTAAAAATGGGTTCAAATTAATTTCTAAATACTCAACGATTCAATGTTAAGATTGATCAATGTACAAAATCACCCAACATGGCTAATATGGAAATGATCATGATAATGTCATTGCCTTAGCACTTGAGTTTTTAGTGCCGACAACTAGTCCTCAGTCGGTCGCTTGTTCTGTTGGTCTGTCCAATTTTTATGGGGCAGCGCAAAGCGGGGTCGTATTATGTGATGGCGCTTGCTGTCCGTCCGTCTGTCCATCTGATTTCTTGTCCAGACCGGATCTCAAAGAGTTGAACCTACACTCACAATTTTTACCCCAGCAGATGTTTTAGGGATAGACGAAGTGCTAGAATTTCCTTTCGGCAAAATCCACCCATATTCGCCGGAGTTACCTGCCTTGAAAGATTAAAATTTATCAAAATTGTCTTGTAATTGTAATGATCAATGCAGCTGTGAAGACTCAAGATTTTTAGTGATGGATGAAGTGTCATGATTTCGTTTCGGCAAAATCTGCCCATATTCGCCAGAGTTGTCTCCCATGAAATGCTAAAATTTGGCAAAATTTTCTTGTCTGGACAAAATCTCGAAGAGTTCTGAACCTACACTCATAATTTTTTTTCTGCAGATGTGTTAGGGATAGACGAAGTGTCAAGATTTCGTTTCGGCAAAATCTGCCCATATTTTCCAGAGTTATCTCCCTTGAAAATCTAAGATTCAAGATTTTCATGTCTGGTCCAGATCTCGAAGAGTTTTAAACCTACACTCACAATTTTTTTCAGCAGATGTTTTAGCACATCAAAATTGTCTTGTAATTGTAAGGATCAATGCAGCTGTGAAGAATTTCAGGATTTTTAGTGATATCTTTGCCGTGAATTCCAAATGTGTACCTAATAGAAGTCACCCCCTCCCCTTTCTCAGAGAATTATCAAAGACTAACCGTTCACATTTAGCATTCCTCAAACAAGTGTGCCTGCGGGCGTATGTTGAGTTTCACTAAAACTCTTGTTGACAATTTGGGCAAAGTGGCCTATCGTTATGTCATAGCAACAGTCTGCCTGCTGAATTTCTGTATACTACATTTTCCACGGGGTTCAACTCTGGATCTGCTGAACATTTTTAACACAATTTGACTGACAGTCAAATTTCCCCCCAAAATATTCGGCAGGTACAGAGTTATTGCCCATTGAAATTATTGTTCAGTGGCTTGCAGAAGTCAGACAGTGAAGCCAGCCAAAACAATTTCTGCAGTGGTCTTGAGAAGTGCCAATTTGCAGACCAAGAGAATACTATTTAAAAAAATTTACCAATGGAATGACTGGCTTGGAGCCAATCATTCCAGTGGCAAATTAAAAAAATAGTCTGCGCTTGGTGTGCAAATGAACATGTTCTTTGAGAAAATTTCTGGATTAAATGGTTAAAGTGAAAAATGGGACCAGTTTCACAAAGGTGCATGAGTTACGCCCCATCGTAAAGTAGAAAAACAAACCAATCAGAATGCTTCATTTGATATTTACACCATACTTAAACAGACCTCTCCATGAGACACGAGTAATTGCTCTCTTGCCTACGTTCGCCTAATGTTAATTTTAGGGGAGTATCTTATTGCCCGCTTACATTGCTTAGTAACAATGACAGAATATAGCCGAGTACTGTCACTGCTCGCCTTAATGGTCTAAGTTTTAATTCATGAGAGCAAGTGATTTCTCCCCTTCAAAATTCTCATGGAGAGGCCTGCTTAACTACCATTTGCGAAACTGGGCCCAAGTTTATAAAATATTATGGCATACTGATAATTCCATCTTGCCATCTTATGGCCATTGCATATTTTCATTCACCATTTTGTGCTTTACAGATACATTGCGGGTACGGGAAAAAAAGAAGAAAAAGAGAAGGAAAAAGCTGAGGGATGATGAAGAGGAGGTGGAGGAAGAGGTTCGTTAATCCATTGATGAATTAAACATCTGTGTTCAGATGATTTAAATATCATATGCTTTGACCACAATATAAAATAGGTATTCATTCTAGAAGTTGTTCAGAAAGAAATCTGCTAAATTCATGTACTTTCAAAAGAATTTACTGAAAGTTGTTGCTGCTAAAGGTAGAACTGAGAAATATGTAAAAACTGAGACCTTATAGTTTTACAATCTAAACATTAATCCCTTTAACCTTCGAATTTGTTCAGTAAAATTTCAATTTTCTAATAGAAATTGTCCATTTGCAGACCAAGAGAAGACTATTTTTGAAAATTTACCAGTGGAATGACTGGCTCGATTATCGATTGTCAGCTTTAAGTTTTGTGCTTAGCAGATCACGTTGGCTTATTTTTCCATCTTATGTTAAGCATATCGAAAACAAACTATTACATGGTGCCTATGCTGTTTAGAATCTGCATGATGATATTGAGGTCAATGGTCAAGTTCACTGTAACCGCGATACAAAAATCCTTTCAATGTTAAGATTCTGCGTTTAGTAAAACCTCTCGCCTTATATTTCAGAATTGGTTGAGCTTATTGGAAAGAAACTTGAATATGTGTTTGGCTAAGTTGTTAGGATTCTGCATGATGGCAGCGCCGTCACATGGTTTAAATTTCAAGATCAGTCTTAAATTGGGACAAAATTATTAGGAATCGGCATAATGAGACCAAGAGATTATTTTTTGAATTTATACAATGGAATAAGTAGCTCAGTTATCGAGGCAAGTGATTCCACGGGTCAGTTTTCAAAAATACTCTTCTTGTCATGCAAATGGACATTCCTCAAGAGTACTACAGAAGCTGGCTTTGTCTGACATTGACAATTAAATTTTAAATTCAAGCATTATGCTATTGCTTATATTACAGGGTGAAAAGATCAGTTTCTCATCACAGATTGACACGTATGATGAGCGACTGTCGTTCCAGGACATGAATCTGTCAAGACCACTCCTCAAGGTATTCATTAATTACGATCAATAGTTCTTTGTCATTATTCAACTTAATGGACCTATCCATCAATCCTATGACATCATAATCAACTATGTGACATGTAGGATGATGTCATAATCAAGGACATCATGAATGGCGTAGATAAGTTCATCACGAATGCTTAATTAATGACAGACTATGCGTTGTACGAATTGTATGTCTACTATTTAATAAAGATGCTGTTGCATATTTTAAAACTAATTTGACTGGGCATTGTTGCTGCTATAGGAACATAGAATTTTCCGGTAAGTTGTACAAAATGTATGTCTACTATTTAAAGAGCATTCTGTTGAATATTTTGAAACTAATTTAACTGGGCGTTATTGCTGCCATAGAAGCAACAGCGCCCAGTCAAATCAGTTTCAAAATATTCAACAGCTTACCTGTATAGTTTTCTGGAAATTAATAGTCAGGCAGTTCAGGGATCGATCAATCCCAACACAGCGAAGTGTGGGTGGAGCTTAACTAAAGATTGTGGGGCATAGATGGGTGGGGCATAGCTAAAACTGGATTCCTCCATTACAAATAGTCAACGATTCATGTTTTAATGTAGTAACAAAAGTAGTTAGATTACCTTTAAATTATTCAACAGCATACATGTACCTGTAAGGTTGTGTTGAAATTGAGATACCTGGATATCATAATTAAAAGGGTTTAAGTGCCAAATTCCCCAAATGTTATTGGAGCAGGTAGAGTGAATATAAAACCTGAAGAATATTTGGATAGCGTGTTGTTTTGTTTCCCATTTTTGGTTAATTTTGAGTCTGTGATTGTTATACTATTTTTACCAAGGTTAAAAGATACATTTTTTGGAATATTTTTAGTTCTTAAAACTATTTTCATAGAATTGTTCACAGTTTTTTTTTGTTTATATCAGGTCCTTGAAACCATTTTTGATTGACAGTTACAACATTTGGCTGTTTTATGCTTCTTTTTATCAGTTTTCTGCTCTCAGAGCCAATGTCTAGTCTCAGTAAAGCTGTTTAAAGAATAATCACCATGGTTTTGAAGTGTTACTACTGTACTTCATCATTCAATACAAACAGAATTAAGTCTATCCTACTAGAATTTGACGACCTTTCTCTGAAATTATTTTAATTTTCAGGCTGTGGCTGCAATGAACTTTGGTCATCCCACCCCAATTCAGTCTGCCACAATTCCTTTAGCACTGCTTGCTAAGGATATCTGTGCATGTGCTATCACAGGGTCAGGTAAGGAAATATTAGTAAGCTATGTCTATGCATTATAATATATCTGCATTTGACTGTTTAACACTCATACTGATAATTAGTGTTCAGCTGACCTTGCGCTTTATCCATCCATCAAATGATGTCATAATCAACTACGTGACGTGTATGGTGACATCATAATCATTACGTCATGAATCACTCGATTTAGTCTCTTAAATGCTTAATAGTCCATCAGGTTGTATGAATTGTATGTCTTTACTATTTAATAAACAGGCTGTCAAATATTTTGAAACTAATTTGACGGGGTGCTGTTGCTGCCATAGCAAAATATTTAACAGCTTGCCTGTATAATGTTCTGGAAATTGATAGTCAGGGAGTTCAGGGATCTATGGCAGCAACAGCAGCCATTCAAATTAATTTCAAAATATTTAAAGACTTACCTGTATAGTTTTCTGGAAATTAATAGTCAGGGAGTTCCCTACACGAGTGACGTGTGTGTAGAGCTTAGCTGGAGATGGGTGGGGCATAGGTAAAGCTGGAAAGGTCCATTGGTGTTCAATTAGGCATACTGATCATCTAGAATCTCAAGCATGAAAATAGCCCCTCAGCGACATTGTCAGGCACAAAAATATCAAATGAAATCTGTTCATGCTAGGATCCTTTGTATGATGACGCATAATTGACATTCTGCTCATGTATGATTACTGTATTCTGCGGCTGTAGTAGTAGAAACATCCTACAGCTGCAATCAGTCCTTCTTCGCTTTTGCCTACTGTGTCTTGTCCTCGGCCGAAATCCTTAGCTTCCTCAGGTCCATTCTTGACTTGAATGTACCGAGTCTTGCTTTTTTGAGGCCACCTCGTACTACGCTTAGCAGATTTATGCAGTGACGTCCTCTCCTGGCTTTGTATTTGCTGGTTCCGAGTAGGGCTACATACATATTCCTTATGATATAATTATCAGATGTATCACCTAATAAAGGTGAAAGACATTTTCAGAAGTAACTGTGTCGATTGCCTCAGTACACTGTATGAAATTCAGGTTTGATAATAGAACATCCGTCCTGTGAGGGACAAGAGGGATAGGTATCCTAATTGGGAAATCCAAGGTTATTATGCGACCATGTAATTAATCACCTGCTCCTCAGGCAGTTAAAAAAAGAATTTCCATATCTCAGACTCTTCCCTATTAGCGTTGGGATTTTTAGTATTACATCAGAATATTGTGTTGTGGTGAATGTGATGAAAATGAAACCTTGAGGAAGACTTTAAAATATGGAGAGTTAAGATATATGTCTCTATCAACCAGTATATATGATTCCTTTCTTCTTCTTTGTTCAGGAAAGACTGCAGCTTTTATGTTACCTGTTATGGAAAGATTGTTATACAGACCCAAACAGTCACCAACAACACGTGTGCTTGTTTTAGAGCCAAGTCGTGAGCTGGCTGTCCAGGTGCATCAAGTCAGTCGACAACTAGCACTGAATACAAATATTGAAATCGCACTCTCTACAGGTAATGTGATGAAGTAATCTCTATCCTACATGTCTTTATATAATTCTGTGGTATTCTTTTAAATCATTCACATTTCTGCAGCCCATGATTTTCCTTATTTAGAAATTTTCTCTACCACATTGCAATTTTAACAAAAACAAATACCTTTTATTTTGAAAAAAGGTTATGATTTAACTACCTTAGAGATATACTTAGACACAGAGGACGAAAAGATGGGCATTTGTTCAGGTTAGCCCTTTTTGCCATACAAATCAACTATCCTAGTGTATGAAATGTTAGGTTCAATATTTGAAAATTGATTTAGCTGTAAGCTACTGGAAGCTGATGCTTACTTCAACAGCTTCAAGTCAAATTAGTTTCTAAATTTTTATCAGTTTGCATGTATGGCTACCTTTAGTTTCAACGTGCTGGGAATTCAGGCTTGAAACGGTTAAATACAAAATGTTATCACGACAACCAAAAAGATCTTTGAACTCTCAAGAATAACTAATATTCAAAGATTCTATCTTTTGAAACCCACTGAATATTGTGAAAATAAAACTTGCTACTGCATAACCCTCTAATGGTCAAGCCAGCCAAAGCGGCTTATGTGGGCTTGAGAAGTTCGTAAGCAAAGAGAAGGCTGAAAATTTACCAATGCAGTAACTGACTTGATAACCGGGCCAGTGATACAAATGATAAATTAAAAAAAATAATGTTCTGGTCTACCAATTGTCATTTTCTATGAGAAATAGGTTTTTTTAACTGCCTGATGGGAGCTTTTTTATTTGTTTTGCTTCACCTCTATAATGATGATTAATTACATGGTCGCATGATTACCTTGGATTTCCCAATTAGGATACCCATCACTCTTGTCCCTCACAGGATTGAAGTTCTATTATCAAACCTGAATTTCATACGGTGTACTGAGGTAATGGACCTTTCCAGTTTTAGCTATGCCCCACCCATCACTAGGTAAGCTCCATCCACACTTCGCCGTGTTGGGATTGATCGATCCCCGAATACCTAGACTATCAATTTCCTGAAAACTATACAGAAGTTGTTGAATATTTTGTAACTAATTTAACTAACCGACTGGGTGCTGGTGCTGCCTCTCCAGTCAAATTAGTTTCAAAATGTTTAACAACATGTTTATTAAATAGTATGTGTCGGCCTATTAAGGGTTAAAGACAAGCCAAATAGATTCATTTATGATGTCATCCTACACGCCACTGAGCTGATTATGATGTCATAAGACGTCAGATTGATAGATGGATGCTCTGGAAAGGTGAATTAATCTCTATCCCACATATTTAACGCTGTGGGCTTTCTTTTAATTCATTCTCATTTCTGCGGGCCATGATTTTCCTCGTTTAGAAATTCTCTCAATACTACTTTACAATTTGAACAAAAAGGGATTAACTTTCATTCTGAAAAGAGGTTATGATTTAACTACCTTAGAGATATACTTAGACACAGAGGAGGAAAAGATGCGGTTGTTCAGGTTAGCCCTTTTTGCCATTCAAATCAACTATCCTAGTGTATGAAATGTTAGGTTCAATATTTGAAAATTGATTTACCTGGAAGCTTCCTTCAACAGCTTCAGGTCAAATTAGTTTCTAAATTTTCATCAGTTTGCATGTATGTCTACCTTTGGTTTGACATACTCGGAATTCAGGCTTGAAATGGTTAAATACAAAATGTTATCACGCCAACCAAAAAGATCTTTGTACTCTCAAAATTAACTCATATTTAAAGATTCTGTCTTGAAACCTACTGAATATTTTGAAAACACTATGATTAAAAGTTGCTACTACATAAACCTCTAATGGTCAAGCCAGCCAAAGGGGCTTGTGTGGTCTTAAGAAATTTGTACACCAAGAGAAGACTCTGAAGCTTCACCAATGCAATAACACACGCGGTAACCGAGCCAGTGATATAAATGATAAATTTAACAACGTAATAGCCTGGTCTACCAATTGTCGTTTTCTATTAGAAAATTAATTTTCTTGATTATTTTACCATTAATGTGATTAGAAAGTATCAGCAATAGTTGGTTAATTCTTGTTTAGATGTTCAGTAGGGTTTAGCTGTAACCTATTGTAAAATATTGTGAACATGAACGATAAAATGTTGTATCTATGTATTATTGTTTACCACACAGGTGGTCTCGATGTCAAAGCCCAGGAAGCTGCATTACGCCTCAGCCCGGATGTTGTCATAGCAACCCCTGGACGACTGATCGATCACCTACATAACGCTCCACATTTTAACCTCCGTGACATCGAGATTCTAATATTGGACGAGGCAGACAGGTAGACTCATGTTTTTATTAACATAATACTGTGGTGATCATGATAGTGAGTTCTACAGCATGCGATTCTTGTCGAGCCATATATGCGAAGTGGAGGAAGGCTCGATATAGTGATCCGAAAGCGAATCCACCAACTGATAGACTGACTTTTGTTAGTTGCAAGACATAACTAAAAATACATGCATCCTCCGCATCCATGAACATCCGCGATTGTAAATTTACATGCATCAGCCATCTTTTACCTTGATTGGTAACCATTTAGCTTTTGAAAATTTGTGTTGTCTCGATTTCAAGATATCTATGCAGGAAAGACGGTGAATATTTTGAAAGTAATTTAACTGGAACCTGTTGCTCCACCCATGCTTTGCTCTTTTTGGGATTGATCGATCCCTGCACTCTCTAAATCTATTTACAGAAAACTAAACACGTAAGCTGTTGAATATTTTGAAGCTAATTTGCAACAGCTCCCAGTCAAATTAATTTTAAAAATATTCAACAGACTATTCTCTATCAAAGAATTCATAATTTTGGGTCTGTAAGTGTAAAATGGTTAACACTTTAACATTTGAATTTGTCCAAGAAAACTTCTATTTTCTCATAGAAAATGTTGATTTGCAGACCAAGAGAAGACTATTTAAAAAAATTAACCATTTGAATGACTGGCTCGGTTATCGAGCCAGTCATTCCAGTGGTAAATTTCCAAAAATAGTTTTCTCTTGGTCTGCAAATCGACATTTCTTTAGACCTCTGCAGAAGCCGTTTTTGGCTGATATGAGTGTTAAAGGGTTAAACAGTTCATATTTCTCCCTGTATTTCCAGAATGTTGGATGAGTTCTTTGCTGAACAGATGAAGGAGATCATACAGATGTGCTCACCGACCAGACAGACCATGCTCTTCTCTGCTACAATGACAGAACAGGTATGTAATTAAAACATTCTACACATAAAACATGATCATAATTAGGTGAACTACAGGTATATGTTGTGATATTGCGACACTATCAAACTGAATGTGACTTAGTTATCTTTGAAAAAAATTAGTCTTGAATTTTTGCAACGTCTAATATAAATGATCAGATATGTAAATACATTTATAAGTTTTAGATGGTTACCAATCAGCGTGATTGATGCCGATTGGGTCCATACAATGTAGTTGATGGATCCAGAATTTGTCACGGTGCTTGCGGAAAGCTGTGGCTTCCGTGCTATCAGGATCGTGACGTAACACTTCGATGATTCTGTGGTTGACATCTGTGGGTCCGTGGTTGGGGAGATTAAAATGTTGTGCTACAGGCGTGTCTTTGTTGTTTTTAATGTCCCTCATATGTTCTTTGATGCGAACTTGGAATTCTCATTTAGTTTCACCTACATATTGATTGCGGCATTGGTTACAGGTAAGTAGGTAGATAACATTCATTGTGTGACAGAATGTTTTTGCTTTGATGAAATATTTTAGCCCAGTGTGCGAGCTTTTGAAACTTTTTGTGCTGTCCATGTTTTTGCAAAATAAGCAGTTATTTTGGGCGCATGGATGTATAGAGTTTGCTATGCTTTTCCCTTTTTGTCCGAATTTCCTTGGGTCTGTGAATTTAGCGGTGACCAGTGTGTCCTTGAAGGACGGATTACGTCTGTGGTCAAAGATAGGTGTTTCTGTGAATGTTGCCTGACATTTTGGGCTGGACTGTAGTGTTGGCCAATGGCGTTTAATGATTTTTTGGGCTGATTTGCTGTGTTGGTGGAAATCAGTGATACATGGTATCCGAGTGTTGATTTCCTTGGTTGGTTTTGGCAAAAGTAGGTCTGAGCGGTTTTGTTGTATTGCTCTGTGCAGGCTGGTAATGAGGGTATCTGTTGGGTATCCTCTGATAGCATAGTGGTGAACCATTTCATGGGCATTTTTGAGAAAATCTGTTTCTCTGCTGCAAATCCTCCGTAGTCTCAGAAATTGACCATATGGGTTCGCTTGTTTGGAAGAGTTTGGGTGAGCCGATGAGAAGTGTAGATACCGTGTCTATCTGTTGGTTTGGTATAGAGGTCGAAGCCTAAGTGTATTTGGGAGGATAAACACTTTTGTATCCAAGAAATTGACGGAATCTGTGGATTGTTCTACTGTGAATTTAATCGTGGGGCGTGCGTTATTCATATGTGTTATGAATTTTGCTAGTGAATCGGAACCTTTGGTCCAGATTATGAAAATATCATCAATATAGCAATAGTATAGGGCCGGCTGTGTTTCAGCTGTTCTGAGTATTTTTTCCTCGAGTTGGGCCATAAAAATGATGGCATAGCTGGGTGCTAGTTTTGTGCCCATAGCTGTACCGCCAATTTGGAGATAATGTTCATCATTGAACTCGAAGTCGTTACATGTGAGCACTAGTTTGAGTAACGTTAACAATCTGCGTGGTGTTAGCGTGCCTGGACAGCCATGTGTTCTCAAATGTTGGGATACAGCTCTAAGACCCTCATTGTGAGGGATGTTAGTGTATAGTGATGTGACATCCATAGTAACTATAATGGCATGAGGCGCTATGGCGCCAAAAGTTTCTAGTTTGTTTATGAAGTCAGTGGTGTCCTGGATGTATGATTTAATATTATGAAGATGAATTTTGATATGTTCATCGACAAAGCTACTGATGAGTTCAGTAGGGCTTCCATTGCCACTGATAATTGGTCTCCCTGGGGTGAGTTGGCCATTCATTTTTTTATGAATTTTAGGAAGTAAATAGAACCTGGCTGTTCGTGGGTTGTCGGTTCTGAGACCGTTAGCTATGTGTCTTGTGATTTCACCACTGAGAATCATGTCCGTGATGGCAGTTTCTACCTTCTCTGCGTGGTACGTGGTGAGATCTGTGGTTTGTTTGGTATAGTAGTGAGTGTCACTAAGTTGGCGAAGTGCTTCCTTTTTGTATGTTTCCGTGTCTTGGATAACAGTAGCCTGGCCGTTATCAGCTTTCTTGATGACAATAGTTTTGTCATATTTTAGCTGGTTGATAATCTTTCTCTGTGTGTTAGAAAGATTCCCATTATTATGCCTTCGGTGGGCTTTTTTGTTGATGTCGTGTTTGACGGATCTAATGAACGCATCTAGTGTGGCGTCATTACCTGGGTTTGGTGTCCAGGTGCTGGCTGGTTTAAATTTATGTGACAGTTTGTCCATAAAATTGTAGGTGGGATTATCGGTTGGGGTAATGGGTGTGTCCGATGTAGAAATATTTCCGTTTTCCCAGTAGGTGGGTGGGAACTGGAAATGTAGTTTTAATCTCAGTCTTCTAAAGAATCTGTTTAGATCTTTATGAAGTTGGCCCAGTTTAGGCTCAATGACGTTGGGACTGAAGCCCAGTCCTAGATCTTGCACACAAGTTCGCGTCAGGACAAACTAAGCACAATCAAGCTTCTCTAAGAAGTATGTAAATACATTTGTTTAGCCTTTTAATGGTCAAATTTGGTGAAGAAAATCAATGTATTTGCTTAGTGAATGTCTATTTGCAGGCCAAGAGAAGACTATTTTTGATAATTTACCACTGGGATGACTGGCGCAGATATCAATAACCAAGCCATTCATTCCAGTGGTAAATGTTAAAAAATAATCTTGTGTTCTGCAATTGGACATCTTTATGAGAAAAGCGACATTTTCTTGCACGAATTTGAGGGATAAAGGACTAAGCCAGCCGACCACCACCCCTCTGTATGATCACCATATGTTCAAATAGTTGTTTCTGGTGAATAAGAATGCTGCTGTGCCATGTGCTTTCCTGAAATGTTTTTTTGTGGATTGGCCAGAACTGCTGTTAGAGATGAGTTATAGAGGTGAAGAACAACCAATGTAAAGCTGTCAGACAATATCAACATGAATATTTGTAATCATAGCTTTTGTGATAAATAACATCTCAAACAAGCAGCTATTTCCTGTAAAATTTATCACATCTTTCGTAAGAGTTAAAGGTCATTCAAAATGGCAATTTATTAAAGATGTGTGATATATTTGTTGCGAGATGAGAACTCGTTTGGGATCTAAATGTGGGCCACTTAGAATGATCTTTCACTAAATACATTCTTGACTTTAAATCTCACAACATATTTAAATTTCAAGACACAAAGATGTTCCAGTCAAATTAATTTCAAATAATGAAAAAAAATATTTCCTGCACTGTAGATGATATGTCATTGTAGCTTATATGAGTAAAAATGTGTAATGACTAAAATAGCATTTAATCTGTGTTTGTTCCTGAAGTTCTGAAAATAGAAAGGCAGTCACATATGTTCTGTTCGGTAATTAGTTCGACATACGAAAACTGATAACTACAATTCAAATATTTTTTAACAGGCTTGGCTCCAAATAGATATTGGGTTTGATAGAAAAGTTTGTGAAGCACCTTCAAATTACAAGACAAATTACACGCTCAATTTTATGGCCAGTGTTTTCCAGGGTCTCTAGAAATAACTTCAAAATTTTCGCAAGATTACAGATTATATTTATATATGTGGAAGAAGTGAAAAAAAGAAACTCTCATTGGATATCTTATTCACACTGACGCTATGTGTATCTTTTGAGCAGTTTCCATCATGCAAAATCAATCAATGTTCATGTTTGATAGAATTCAAATGGCTATAGGGCACTACTTTATATGTCTTGTGTCCTGTGCTGCATAGCTAGCCTCTGATGTAATACTTCATTGTATTTGTACATGTAGGTGAAAGACCTGGCTGTCGTCTCCTTGAAAGATCCAGTGAAAATCTTTGTCAATGAGAACACAGAGGTGGCACACAGTCTGAGACAGGAGTTTATCCGAATAAGGCCTAACAGGGAAGGTGACAGGGAAGCTGTTGTTAGTGGTGAGCCTTAGATGGAGTGGCTAGATGATAGTAAACTCATGACGTTTCTGAAAACAGTCCTACAATTTCCAGCAATATTGTTTTCAAAATTTCTTGCAGAAATGAACTAGATAAAATATGAATCTCAAAATTGTGTGGTTTAAATGTTAAATGCAATAGAGGGATCCATTTCTTGCTAAGCTCTGCCAAATTTTTTATGCGTGTTAGAATTGATTTTAAACTGGAAATATAGCTTCTTTATTGAATACAGGTAAACTGTTGAATATTTTTAAACTAATTTAACTTGGGACTGTTCCTATCTATTGAAGCAACAACTTAGTCAAACTATTTTAAAAATATTCAACAAACTGTTTATTGAATTGTACATTCTTGACGGACATCAAATTTGTACAGTTTTGTGACAGACTTTGACAGCTTATGGTTATGACATCATTTTTATTATGATGTCAGCTAACACGTGACATATCTGATTAGGATGTCAATTGAGTCACACATTTTTATCCCTCTGTTGCTGAACCTCCCCGTCAAATGTTAGAATATGGTCACCAGAGCTAGCAGAATCTATTGCTCACTAGTGACTCATCCAGGTCAATCCTGTAATAGACAAGGCAGCTTCAAATGATTTCTGCAGTGGTCTTGAGCAATGTCCATTTGCAGACCAAGGGAATACTGTGATAATTTACCACTGGAATGGATGTCTCAATAACAACATTAATGATTACAGTGATAAATTAAGAAAAAATGAATTTGTGCTCTACAAGTGTACATTGGATAATCATGATTTTTGACATAGTGACAACTCGAGCCTTACTGGATTAATTTTGAGGCCTGCCTTTTGTGCTGTATGATAGTGACTTTGTTTGCATTGCAGCTCTGGTGAGTCGTACGTTTCAGGATCACTGTATTGTCTTCATTCAGACTAAGAAGCAGGCACATCGCATGCACCTTATCCTTGGTCTACTCGGCGTCAGGGTCGGAGAGCTGCACAGTAATCTCTCACAGGCTCAGGTATATACAGTACAGACCAGAAATAACAGAACATACTGTTGAGTATTTGGAACATAATTGGATTGGCAAACATTGCTACCATCTATAGGCAGCAATTTCTTCCAATCCAATTATGTTCAAAATATTCAACAAAACATTTGTGACATCGTATTCAAAATTGTACAAACTAACATGTATGTTTTTATTTTGCAAACATGTTAATTTATTTATGAGCTGTAATGTACAGTCCAGCTTGTCGATAAAAACAAAGTGGGCTTTATAAAGAGGTGTAATTTATAAACAGGCTGGTCTTTAGCATCACCTATATGTTATATGTAAGGTTAAATAAACTGTGTAATTTAATTTGATTCTCAAAAAGTGATTTATGGGTTAAAATTGTTCAACAAAATTTAATCAGTAAATGTCCATTTGAGGGAACATGGAAGAAAGAGATTGTCATTCCAGTGATTCAGTTTCTAATCTATTCTACAAATGGATGCATAGGCCATTGTAACCGGCTTGATCATTAGAGGGTCAAAGCTTTAACTATTAGCTGCAATCCATGTTTTAGGTACTGTTCATTCTGTACATTGCCGATGATTAAACTTTCCATATTCTGAATTAAGTGTGTTGATATGGCACGTCAGAATGAGGCTCTATTACGGAATCACTATAATGTAACTAACATACCTTCTGGAGCTGAAACCCACATTTCTATTAATTCAACATCATATTCAAGGCACCTTTACTTAGAGGTAGCCTGCTATGCTTTTCAGCCCACATAGTACCCTGCCACTATGCAAAATCAGCCCCGGTGGGGTGAATTTATAAAATGCAGTTTCAGAAGGGGGTCTGGTGGGATTTTTCACCTGCTCAAGCAGTTTTTGTCATTAATGATCTTAAAATGGTGCATCTTCCCATGATGTAAGCATAAAAATCATTGTCAATGTATATGAGCTTACATATAATGTATAGATTACTTCTCAATGTTAAAACAAAATTGAAAAGTTGTAAGGTGTTCAATTCCTACTAACATTGACATATAGTCTGTTTGTGGGAGAAACAACAATAATTTGTCCACATGTTCATCTTCAGAGCATAATTGCAAAACTTGATCGATTCGCATCAAACTTTGTAAATGAATATCTTCTGACAACAGCTCACTAGATTTTGCATTTCAGCATAACCTATCCTTTTCAACAGCGTTATCTGCCATGATAAAACTGGTTTAACGTGACTATAAAGATTTATGTATATGTATGCCAAGCATAGTACCAGAATACATCATGAAAAGCGTTTCTTTGGATTGCGTTTTAATAGGATCTGACAATATTTGCCAAGTTATCTCCCCTGAAAACTTAGAATTCATTTAATAATTCTTGAATTACATGCATAAATTTGCTAATGTCTTGTGACATATTATTAGCATTTGTCTTTTATTGCTAATATTATATTTATATATAAAACAGTTCCAATAATCTATGTTGCCATTTAATGGTAAATTTTCTTATAGACATTGTCCATTTTCAGACCAGGAGATGAGTACATGTAATTGAAAATTTGCCATTGAAATGATTAGAGGTCAGTTAAAAAATGGTCTTCCAATGGACATTAATCAAGACGACTGCCGAATCCGGTTTTCGCCAGCTAAAGGTTTAATACATCATATGCGTGATGCCACCCTCCATGCATTTCTCATTCTGGTTAAATGTTTGGGTGCAATAAAGGAATCCAGTCTGTCAGTCAATCATATGACGTCATAATTAACTAGTTACATGTAGGCTGATGTAATAATTAATTACGTCATGAATGACACTTAATAGTCCATCAAGTTGTACGAATTGTATGTCTTTACTATATAATAAACATTCTGGTGAATATTTTGAAACTAATTTTACCGGTGGCAGCAACAGCACCCAGTCAAATTAGTTTCAAAATATTCAACAGCTTATCTCTAGTTTTCTGGAAATTGAGATTCCGGGAGTGCAGAGATTGATCGATTCCTACCTTAGCAAAGCGTGGTTGAAGATTAGCTAGGGTTGGGCGGCGCATAGCTACAACTGGAATTGTCAATTGCTTTACCTGCTTTATGTAGTTTTAAGCAGGGCTTCGTTTCTAGAAATATGTGGTGAGCTATAAATTGCTCTGCATGATCAACGCTAGGCAAGTGATCGCTCCTCTTGCAGAAAGTAAAAATCTATTAATAACGTTATGCTTAGATTAAAATATTCAAATTTTGATTTTCAGTTTTAAGATTTGAGGTGAGTGATTAATTGCTGCCCTGCGATGAAAAGTTTTAGCGAGCTATGCACGTGAGAGTGATAGCTCGCCTCAGAAATTAAGCCGTTTTTAAGTGTTACCAGTCCTGCCAAGTGTCAATGAACTTCCGGGACTCTCCGGTTTCAAGACTGGTCTGCTACTCTTTACCAGAAGTAAAAGAGCAGTAGAATAGCAAGTTGGCAGCTCTATTAGGTTGATGAAACTTGGATTATAATTGAAGCAGACAATTCCTATTCGTTTCTTGGTTTATATTTGAAAAAATGCAGACACTCATACACATTCATTTACTAGACACAATTTAAGAGACTCAATTTGTCCTAACATGGCCGATGATTAAAATGTTCTTATTCTGATTTATCTGTGTGGATATGGCACATCAGAATGAGGCTCTGTTTTAGAATCACTATTGTCTAGCATATCCTTGAGCCGAGGTACACTTGTTCAATACCATTTCTCCTGTCTTCCTTGAAACAGACTTCATTTGCCAATTTCAACTTGATTTTAAAACAATTCAAATAAATTATATTGTATCCCTTAATAACAAACACAACAAACATGCATAATACCTGCTTCTGCTTAGATATTCTGGCATAATTGTTTTTGTGCATGGGGTATTTATTTATTTTATGACATATTGGAGGTAAGCACCAATTTGATGGCTGGTTTAAAGTGAACGATCACATTACTCTAAATGTGTCCATTGGTTTGTTTCCTTGATGAGACCCACTTGGTTCTTTCTGTTCATGGCCAATGATAAACTTTCCACATTCAAAATGATCTGTGTGGATACGGCATGTCAGAATGAGGCTCTGTTTCGGAAAGCATGCAATCAATTTATTTGAGACGAACAATATCTTATGCTTAGTTAATTAAAATCTTTTCATGAACATGTAAGATGGTCATAGCATGTTTAAAATAAAGAGCAATTCTACTTGGTTATGGTGTACAAGAAACAAAGCTTCTACAGTGGCTTAACAGATGTCAATTTACTGGCCACGCATGGGTGAGGACTCTTATTGAACATTGCGACTGGAATGTGTGGATCGATCGCTGAGACAGTCATTCCAATGGTAAAGCTTCAAGCATTGGTCTTCATGGCTTACAAATGGACATTCATTAAACAAAGCTTTGATTTCCTTCACCAATCTGGACCATTAAACGATTAAAACCAGACCATGTACAGAAAATTCATAGTTATTTTCACCTTCAAATTTGTTCCAGAAAATTTCAATTTGTCATAGAAAATGTTCATTTGCAAACCAAGAGAAGACTGTAGTTGACAATTTACCACTGGACTGACTGGCGCGATTATCAAACTAGTCATTCCAGTGGTAAATTGTCAAAAATAGTCTTCTTAGTCTGCAACTGGGCATTTCTCTAGAGCGCTCCAGAACGCTGTTTTGGGACGCCATGAATGTTAAATGGTTATGTCTATAAAAAGCTTTCAATGTAATATATGTAGAAAGAAATGTAGTCTATTGCAGAGCGATAATTTACCTTCATTCCTTCAATGTGCTTATTACCTCCTTAGCGTCTTGAATCACTAAAGGGCTTTAAGGATGGTGACATCGATATACTGCTTGCCACGGATCTGGCATCGAGAGGACTCGATATTGACGGCGTTAAAACTGTGAGTTAATTCCTGTTAGTCTGATAAATCATGAAGAACACCGTACAGCATGAGCTAAGTAGGAAAGCTGTAGATTATTTTCAAAATGATTTTGCTAAAAGTTATTGCTACATTGGTAGTAAAAGACAATACATATGATTTTAAGTATTCCGATGCAGAGGTCTCAAATGTAGCTGCTCGAAGTAAAATTTACAAAAAATATAGGAGTCCATTTCTATCTAAGCTCCACACATGTTTTTATACTTGTTTGAATCAATTTTAACGCTTTGAATTATGCAGTCCCTGTATCTCAATTTCAAGGTTACTGTGCATGTATGCTGTTGAATATTTTTAAACAAATTTTACTGGATTAAAAATATTCAACAGAATGTTTATTAAATTGTAAATTCATCAAAAACATACACATCATCCAGTTTTGTGACAGATTTTTGGCATTTTCGTGACAAATTGACATCATTTTGATTGTGACATCAGCTAACAAGTGATGTATTTGATTATGATGTCAGATACTAGTGTGACAGAGCAGATCCATCCATTAGTATGAATTGCATTAATTGCATGTATTGTAAGACATTTGTTGAAAATGCCAGGAACATCGTTCTCTTGCAGCAAAAGCTCATTTAAAGGTGGTGTTGGGGGGTGGGGTCTGTGTGAAACTCATTCTCTGGAGTAATTTTGTTCAAAATTGTCACCAGAGTACATGTATGTAAATATTGCGTTATAATCAGGGATTCTCATAGGGGTCTTTCTGAGGGTATATACTCCCATAATGCAGCGTGGGACCTGCAAAAGTGGTGGCAGTGGGTTCTATGGGATCCCTGAAAATCATATATGATAATGTAATACTAAGTAGGTTTATAGGTTTTTGCACAAAGTACCTATAAAATCTAGCATTGGGCAACCATAATTCATAGTTGTGAGTCCATGGTACCCTCTGATTTAGCATGGACGCCAGGGCCCAGATTCACAAAGAAGTGTAAGTTATGCCTCTAATTTAGCATGGACGCCAGGGCCCAGATTCACAAAGAAGTGTAAGTTATGCCTCTAATTTAGCATGGACGCCAGGGCCCAGATTCACAAAGAAGTCTAAGTTATGCCTCTAATTTAGCATGGACGCCAGGGCCCAGATTCACAAAGAAGTCTAAGTTATGCCTCTAATTTAGCATGGACACCAGGGCCCAGATTTACAAAGAAGTGTAAGTTATGCCTGGTGTAAGTTACGCCATCACACTTACGTGTTTGACTTAACCGGGACAGGCACAAGTTTTTTGTCGTAATTTTGTTGTTGTAAATGAACACATCTCTAGTACGTGGATGTGCAAATCGTCGTTCTGACAAGAATGCGGAAGTGCAGACGTCCTTGAATCTGACAGAGCTGTCAGAATTAATATTAATCACAACAATGCAGATAAAAAGCGATTTTTCTCGAGTGTGAATTGGATTTCTTAATTGGTTGTATTACGAGAATAACAAAGACTAAGATATTTATTTATATATGCACTGCGGACACATGAGCGTAGGAACGTATTTTTACCAGGGGCTAGGAGAGTGCAAATTATATAGGTACGTTGGGTCAAAACCTAGGGGTGCTATAGGGTTTTAAGTTTTTTAAACAACATTTTAGTTAATGTGTATGTGTCACTGCTTTGTGTTTGTATATGTAAAGACTGTTGAGACTTGCGTGTAATTGTCTTTAAAAAATAAATATTGTTATTATAGATTTTCAACTATAAATTTTGACATGAATTACGCAAGTGCCAAATAACAGGTTGAATTGTCGAAATGATGCACAATATGCCTGTAATAATTTATTAATAATGCTCATTCAAACGAGTAATTAAATTAACAATTTTGGTGGTTTTATTAGGAGTCAATTGATCACATATATATCAATCTACGCGCTACACAAATCAAGAACAGCTGTTGGCTTTCACTGCAGTCCGCATAAGTTCAAAGGTCACGTCACGACGGAAAAACGTAAATTTGCTTTTCTAAATTCATCCATTCATTGCTGTTTTGCCAAAGTTACAAGTTTTTCCCAGACTTACACGTGGTACAGATGCAGGTGTAAGTTATGCCAAAATTTGGGCTAATTTATGTCATCGTCATAAGTTACATGTTTTTGTGAATACGGATTTATGCCCATTTTTAAACTTACGCCTTTTTTTAAACGTAAGTGTAACTTACACTTCTTTGTGAATCCAGGCCCAGACTTCAGTTTGTGACACCCAGATTTTATCCAGGGACCCCAGATTTCAGTGGGTGGGATCCCTAGGAACTCCAAAATTTAAGTGCCATGTGAAATACTGGTTGTAATATTCTTACCTTAAAGTGTCGAGCACATTTCCCATATATCTTATATGTCTGGAGAGGTTACGGTGCAACTTATGATAATATAATTAGATTTCTGATGAATTTATCAACCTTTTGGTTTCAGGTAATCAACTTTACCATGCCCAACACAGTGAAACACTACGTGCATCGAGTTGGTCGTACAGCCAGAGCGGGTAGAAGTGGCAGGTATGGATGTTATTTATTCTAATTAATTCACCTTTCCAAAGTATCCATCCATCATCTGACCTCGTATGACGTCATAATCAGCTCAGCGCATGTATGATGGATGACGTCACAATCATTACGTCACAAAGTGTTCCATATAGACAGTCATCAAATCTCTGACACGTATAAATTGTATGTCTTTGTGATTCTTTGCTATTTAATAAACATGCTGTTGAATATTTTGAAATTAATTTGACTGGGCGCTGTTGCTGCCCTAGGCAGCAACAGCGCCCAGTCAAATTAGTTTCAAAATATTCAACAGCTTACCTGTGTAGTTTTTTTGAAATTTATAGTTAGGTTGTTCAGAGATCGATCGATCCCAACACGAGCGAGGTGTGGGTGGAGCTTAGCTAGAGATGGGTGGGGCATAACTGAAACCGGAAAGGTCCATTGTCTTAAGTACTTGATTAAATTGATATTGACGCTTAAGCTGTTTGAATTAAGAGATAAAAACATTTTATGAACTGGTTGAAAGTAGGCTTGTGCTCTTTGAAACCGGAATCAGCAGCTTGCAACTAGTGTTCCAATTAATCGATTTGATCGATAATTGATTGGTTTGCATGTCCAACCAACAGATCGATCATGATTTCAGAAATCGATTTTTACTGCTTATAAATTTACGATATTAAAACTGCAGCCTGTCAGTCTGGTGGTAAGGTTTCTAAAATATTCTTGTTCTGCAAATGTATTCTATAGTGCTAAAGATCACTGCAGATGTCATATTTGAACATCTTGACTATTCAAGAGATAATTTGCGCTCCTCAAATATGCATAGCAAGTGGATAAAGAAGAGTATAGTTGTATTGTATTACTTGACAGATCTGTGACGCTGGTTGGTGAGCTTGAGAGAAAGATGTTAAAAGAAATCATCAAGAAAGCCAGAAATCCAGTTAAAAGTCGCGTCATTCCACAAGGTATTACTTATAATACTGTCATGACACTCATGTTTCGTGATATTGCTGTTTTCATGAAATATATATATTAGAATGGTTGCCATTTTTTGTGGTATAACATTTTCTGAACTGTACGTTACAGATCAGAAATAATGTATTTGTTTCCAAAATGAAAATCAGAAAGATGTTAGTAGAATTTTGAACACAACATAAGAAATGTTCAGTTGAATATTTTGAACATAATTTGATTGGAAGACATTGCTGTCTTAGTTCAAAATATTCAACAGTACATTTAATTTGGCGGGGAAGATTACGTTATTTCTGAACTATACTGTAGCTCTAATAATGCATAGTACTAAGGTTTTGATTGATCTGGTCAAGATGTTTTGTATCCATTGGACTTGTTTTGGCGAAGAAATCTATTGAGATTAACAATAATGTGAAATCCAATATTATATAGCGATCAATGACTTGTGGCATTCAGGTTGATTATAACTGTGTAGTATTGATCTTCTATATCGTGTTGTCAATAATTACTCATAGCTTAACTAGCTGTAAGGTAACCTGTCTGTTAGCCTGGTAATGCAGCTGAGCAGATGTGTGATCTGTTCATGGAAGCTATGATACACTCAGTATCAATGGTGTTCATCTTGAAGTAATGTTTCCTAACAATAGTTGGCTGAAGAGTTGTCGGAGATCGTTAATATTTCATGGGTACATATGACTAGATCTGGTGAGGAAACCTATCAAAATAGATTATACAATTTCCAATATGGCCACTGGCCAACGAATGAATCCAATCTGTCAGTCAAGTATATGATGTCATAATCAATTACGTCACATGTAGGCTGACATCACACTCATAATTGACAGAAATACTCTGTCGGGAATATGGAATAGGCATCAGTTGTATGAATTGTATGTCTTTACCATTTTATAAACATTCTTTTGAATATTTTGAAACTAATTTGGCTGGATCATGTGGGCTGCTATAGGCAACAACAGCCCACAGTTAAATTAATTTCAAAATATGCAACAGGTTAGCTGTATGGTTACCATGAAATTGGGATTCTGTGAATTCAGGATTCAATGTATCTAAATTGATCCCAACACACGCAAAGCATGGGCGGACTTTAGCTAGAAATAGGTGGGGCATAGCTAAAAGAGGCTTCATTCATTGTGTTCATGTTGGAAACTGGTTTCCAAATGACATCTCTTTTTAGGTTCGCTGCATTGGTGTCAAATTTTATATACATGTGCATTTTAAATCAAATACATGTATCATGCAAAGGATAACCCCTACCACTCTGATGTCACCATTCTATCTTTTTGCGGTGCCAGTAGCAAAGAAACTGGTGTACATTTTTAAACAATTTTGGTGGACGATGTTGCTGTCTACAGCACCATCTTCCACCAAATTTGTTTTAAAATGAACACCGGTTCATCTTTTAATTTAATTTGAAAATTTAGAATTTTGACATCAGAGTGCTAAGAGTTAACATGGCCGATGATTATACCCATGCTGTTCACATTCTGACTCAATTATGTGGATAATTATTCAAGATTAGAATGAGGCTGTGGTACATAACAAGATTAGAATGAGGCTGTGTTACATAATTTTAGCAAATGTAACTGAAACGTGCAGTCGATGGCACACGATAGAACTACATGTTGCCCTTTAATTCACTCTGGATTGTGCCGTTTATTCGTGAATCATGGAAACAGATTAATATTATTCTATGTAATTGCAGAAGTGTTTTTTTGACTGTTAAGCCCGTAACACTCAAACTGTCCAAAAACAGCTTCTGCAATGGGCTTCATAAATGTCCAACTGCAGGCCAAGAGAAGACTATTTTCGAGAATTTACCGCTGGAATGACTGGCTTGATAATTGAGCCAGTTATTCCAATGGTAGATTTTCAAAAATAATCTCTTGTGCAAAAGGACATTTTCTATGAGAAATTTGAAATCTTCTTGAACACATTCAAGGGTTAACCCTTACCCCTCTGGTGTCAGCATTCTGTCTTTGCCGTGCCAGTAGTGAAGAAACTGGTGTACATTTATAAACAATTTTGCTGTCGTAAAAATAATATTTAGGAAATCTACTTTGTAGTACACTAGCTATGTCTGTGCTAAATCAAAATCCATTGGAGGCAGCAACTCTCGTTTAGGCGATCCTAGATTTAATTACTAAATGTGCTAGACACCGTCCTAGTTTCAAGTCATTCGGTAGAGCTGGGCGGTCTGACGGTAGTACCGTGAGGACCGCGGTATACCGTGAACCGATACTGTGACCGTTGACATTTCCAAATACCGTCAATACCGTCCATAATGTTTGAGCAATATTTGAGAAATATATTCATAAAATCTGACTTGACCAAGGGTAAATAAGTGCTAATCGTGCCAAAAATACAGGCATCTCTAACTATTAGCCAAGTTGAGGTGAAAGGGTTGTTGTAAAAACAAACGTCAAGACGTCAATTACAAAATAATGACAGGCAGAATTGTATGTCAAACGTACGTCTTGAAAGTCTGACAGTAAAATTGCTTTGTTTAAATCATCTAAACTCATTCTCTGGCCGTCCGCCGGTAGTAATTACACTATAATATATTCCCTATTCCCGTTTCTATTATTTGTAATTTATTACTCCAAGCATTTTGTTCCCGAACAAACACGCTAGAATAACAAAATAACATACAAACTGCGTGCTATTCAAACACAACAGCAATCTCGCAAAGACGTATCTGATTGGTTGTTCATGAACTAGACCGTGGGAAAATACATTACTATGCTGAATTTATCAATGAAAATTTGCTAAAACGTAGTTTTTGCTCGCGCCGTTTTAATCACGTGCTAATTTATTAACAACAAGCAGCGTTGAAGTTGTTATTTTTTATTTTTCTGCCTTGTTTTAAGAAATTTCTTTACGGATTAAATCCAGTTTAAATAACGACACCTAAAAATTATAGTGTTTTAGTTTTTGTAATTCATTATTCAACTGGCTACACGTCGGAAGTTCGCGGAAATAGCTTTTTACACACATTGTTCACGTGAAGCATGCCGAGTAACGAGTCTGCATATCGGCTACTCGGTAATTATCAGAAGCTTTGGAATTGACTGTATTCAATGTCGTGTTATATGCATGTATATGGGCCTGTTTTCGCGAATAACAGAATATACGACTCCAACAGAAATAAAAGAGTACAACACTCGCCCCGTTTAAATAGTTGCGGATTTTGTCTGGACTCAGTTTATCAACGCGCTCGACTGCCAAAATAAAATTTACCGTTTGCTGGTCGCACGCATTAATAGCAAGAACAATCCAGATTGAAAATAGTGCCCCCCCCCCCCCCCCCTAATGTCGCAAACAGCGAGTAATAGTTAGCGAGTCGACCACACCCTTTGACCGATATTCCCGTGAATGATATTACGTCAATAAAAATAGTGACCTAATAAAATCGTGAAACTAAACAGTCGCAATAGCCATGTTTTTCTTCTCTAAATCAGGAAGCCGATTTATTTATTTTACCTATATTTACCGTTGATTGGAGATGGCAGTGAAAAGGAAATGGAAAAAATTGTTCTAATTTTGTGGCATGCCTCAAGCTCAGATGACGGTATACCATGGTACCGCGGTATTTTTTCATGGTACCGATACCATCATGTAAATATCAATACCGCCCAGCTCTATCATTCGGTTGAAGATAATTCCTATGCATTTGCTACTAGTTCCATCTTAGTCATGGAAAAGTGGTTTCTCAAAAACCATTGAATGGATTAGGCGTGTGAGATTTTTGGGTGATCGCGATCGATTGAAACAAAAATCACAATTTTCCGCTATTGAGCTTGATCCGGATGCATTTAATATGAATGAGGGAATTAGCTTACTAAGCGTATGGGTAGAGGAGGTGGTATTTGTGTTGATGGATGTTGGGATGCATGCACAGTCACATACAATTCCATGCATTTACTTCGAATAGCACCAGTCCCAGAATAAAACGACGTCTAAGAGCGCAGGGCGACCAGCTTGTCCAGAAAATAAGTTTTGGCAAAGGTGAAAGCATGAGTTTTGCCCTTTTCGGACAAGTCTCTTCCAACGTTTGCATATGTGAACGTGCAGAAATTTATACAGGTTATCAATTTATACTATGTCTAACTTGTCTATTACAAACTGCAAGGCAAGAAATTTTGGATAGATGAATGAAAAAGATATTTCGGATAAATCTGGAGAGATGGTCAGCCTGAGAGCAGGTCGGCCTGAGAGCACGCTATTAGCCTATGTGTTTATTGTTGTATACTGATTTTCCAGCAAAGTGCGTTTGTATGAATTGCCGCCATTTATATTCGTCACATTAATTCTCGCTACTTTTCGTCAATTGGTTCCCGGTTGAATCTTATACTAAAGTGGTTAGAATCAGGAACTAGCCACGACTCGCAAACTACTCGGTAATTTCCGTCGGTATTTCTGATCAATTTGTTCTGTACTTCATGTAATACGATAATAGTAATGTGAAACGTGAATGTGTTACACGGAAATCGCAAACTACTCAGTAATTCCCGTCCCTAGCTTAGAATTTATCACACGATTCATGTTGAAAGGACTTGTTGAACCTAGTATGACATGATTTTATCGCCCAAATTACATGACTATGAACACTCGACACTAGAAATTCTAACTGTTTAACAACTTCTAGAAGGCATGGCAGGGTTTTTACGCTTCGCCGAGTGCAATTCTAACGCTATCTCGCTATTCGGAAGGTCTATATTTTGGTTGTTTTTAAAAATAAATTGCAAAAGCAAGCCTATATGTACGATCATACTTCATATGGGAATTGCTACCGGACGTAATATCGGCTTACAGAAAGATAAATATATTATCATTGTAAACCCTGGCCCATTCTAATTTCATTACGCAAACATGGATATAGAGTACAACATTTAACATGTTTTCGTTGTAGGTTTATTCGATGCATTTGAGACATTTTAAAATGTTACTATTCATAAAATTATACTTAATTTTCCAATTTGCTACTATTTATATAAAAAATGATTTTGAACAAAAATTTACTTCGATGATTAAATTGAAAAATCGCACAGGCTTAGAATGGATGCAACATAAAATTGATAACAAATTAAGTCAATATAGGATCAAGAAGTTGACCAAGTTTAAAGTCAATATGTCAAAAGAAATTCTGGTGGGAATTTTGGAAAAAAAAATTTCATTTCTGTCAAAAGCAAAAACTGGTAGTTTTGACCAGAATTGCGTACCTGGTGCCACAAGGTGTTAAAGTTTCTTCTAATATGCCTATTGGACTTATGGGGTTCATATAGATGGCATTCAATTTTGCAAAAAAAACCCACCCCAAAACTGATCGCTTTGATGCAATAGTGAGTCACCTCCCTAATGGGAGACCTTGATCAGATAAAAACTGTATGCATAGTCGCATACCTTGACCGTAAGGGGTGACATAAGATCTGTCACTAAGTATCTTCTAATATGTCCAGTGAACTTCTCATCAAAGGGAGTTCATTTATGCAAAAAATTAAAAATTTTGTCTGCAATTTGGGGTGGCCTTGTCATTTTCCATTGGCCCAAAATCAACAGACATCTTCGGGAAACCAGGGTAACATCCTAGCCAAGTATATGGTGATGATCAAATAAAAACTGCAACGGATAGTCGCACTCCAAATCGCAATACTGAAAATTCCCATAGATTCCCTATGCTATTTGACATTTTAGCCATGCCCCCCAGGCCATGGAGTCGAATATAAATGGTGTCTCGCAATCCGCAATCATATGGGTACCTCACAACACAAATTTCTCGTCTGCTCAATCTTGGTTATCATCATATAGATACTGGGCATAGATATCAACAGTTCCTGATTGTAGGCTTGCGCGATTACGTGATTAAATCGAAAATCGTGATTATGTTTTAAATCGTGAATTTATATGATTAAAAATTAAATAATCTAATAATCGTGACTTTTCTATTGCACACAATATTTCAAAACCTAACTTTCAATTACTTTTTAATGCAATAGGTCATGAAAAATTACATTTTGCTTAGCGAATGTATGCCCATTTGCAGGGCAAGAGAAGACTATTTTTTGTAATGTGTTACTGGAATTCCTGGCTCGAGAATCGAGCCAGGCATGCCAGTGATACATTTTCAAAAATAGTCTTCTCTTGCCCTGCAAATGGACTTTTTTAAACACCATTGGAATTTTCGTCATTGATATTCTTTTGTTGCTATGTCTTGGTAATTTGTATCCAAGCTGATTAATCGAGTAATCACGATTATTTTTTAACAATCGATCGCCATCACTCAACGCAATTATTGCACGCGCCTACCTGGTTGTTGTTTTCGGGTTTCTATTCTTTTCAAAAGTGGGCCATTTTCTGGCCTCTATTTCTGGGTGTCTTTATTTGCAGACTACTGGATATGTTAAATTTTCTGACAAGTGGAAAATATTTGTACAATATATAAGCATTCAAATGAAATAACTTAGCATGGCCAATGATTATAACATTGCTGTTCGCATTCTGGGAAATCAGTGTGGATAATACTCTTTTGTATGAGTCTGTTTTATCAAATTTTTTTGCTTCAACCGTTTAGCACTCAAGGCAGCAAAAAATGGCTTCTGATATTGTGAAATGTCTATTTACAGAGCAAGAGAAGACTATTTTTGAAAATTTAACCCTGGAGTGACAGGCTCGTTAACACCGAGCCAGTCAGTCCAGTGATAAAATTTCAAAAACAGTCTTCTGGCATACAAATGAACATTCATTAAGCAAAAATAAGAATTTTCTTATCAAATCCTGATCATTAAAAGGTTAAATATCTTGATCCATTCATTTCAAGTCAGTATTATGCATGAAAATTCCACAAGCCCAACCCCCCCCCCGTGTACATAGTGGGTATGCCACTAGAGATGGAATATGCCGATGATGTGAACTTCATAGAGGAGGAAAAGAAACCCCCTTGACGAGCTACTCTCAATAGTTGCAAACAAACTAAAAATTAAAAATCTGTGAATGAATCCAAAACATAGTTCACCCACATATACCTATCGGCAAGGTATGAAACTAAAAAAAATGATGAACCACTTCTTGTTGACGAACCATGGAGGAAAAGTGAAGTCCTGGGCTCATTGCTCTACAGTAATGCTCACATTGCTGCATGCTGCATTATGGGAAATATGCCCTTCTGGAAACTGTTTGTAGATCAAAGATGCCCTTGATAAAATGACTACGTTTATACAATGCAACCTGCATATCCTTGATGCTGTATAACTGTAACAGCTGGGCAGCTCTAAAGGCAGCTCTAGATAAGCTTGATGCCTGCAACTACAAACACCTCTGCACCATCACTGGACGATGGCTAGACAACATAATTTCCAACGATGTGCAATATATCACCCCTGTCCGTAAAGGTTGCCCAGCAAGGATAGGTTGACTGTGTGCTAATGATGCAAGAAGATATATGTACATTCTCAGTGGCCTTGGAAATCGATTCATTGACAAGTTGGGGAAACACTGCAATATTTAAAAAATAACTTAGCATGGCCAGTGATTATAACTTTGCTGTTCACATTCTGAGAGATCATTGTGGATAATATTAATTTGTATGAGGCTGTGTTTTCACAATGTTTCCTTCAACCATTTAACACTCAAATCAGGCTTTATTCCAGAATAGCTTTTTTTCCTTACTCTAATTCCTGATTCTACTGAATGTCGTAAAGTTCATTGACAAGTGGAAAGCACTTGTAGAATATAAAAACATCCAAGTGAAATAGATCTTAGCATCATCAATGATTATAACTTTGCTGTTCACATTCTGAGAGATCAGTGTAGATAATACTCTTTTGCATGAGCCATGAGTCTGTGTTTTCACAACGTTTCCTTTAAACATTTGAAATATATTTTCATTATTTACAACTAAAATCTTCCTAGTCAACATCTTTTCCGTATAATGACCTGGCATGAAAGAGTTAATGCTGCTGAACTTGACCCTCCCTCCCTCCCTCTGCGAAAAATAAAAATAAAGAAGAAAATATGAATATACACCCTAAGCATGCCACCATGCGATTCTCAAGATGGATGTTTGCTAGATTTAACTACTATAGAAATTTCAATGACGCTTCACATGGCCAATGATTATACCAGCTGTTCACATTCTGAGCACCTCTGTGTGGATATTTCTACTATCTATGAGGCCATTGCATATTATGTCTGCTCCGTGATGTCTGCGGAGATTGTGAGCAGCACAAGACTTATAAAAATTCAGAATAGTAACACTTCTATGCCATTTTGAAAGAATCTAAGACTAATTAATGTATCGGAATCTTCTGCAAAATTCATTTGTTGGATAATTTATTACATTTAGAAAGATGGATCGCTTTTTGATTCTGAAGGATCTCAAATCCAGCGAACTAGATTAAAGGGAGCTGTCTTGTGCTGTAGATGGTGGGAAATGGTTTGTCCCACAGCAAGAAGGATGTGTTCAAATTATTTTACAAATAATCTGCTTCTGTTTAACTGAAACATTCAGTAAATAGTCACACCTTAAATGATCACATTATGGAGCAGTGATACGTCGTGGTAACTAAAGATGGTGGTCTCTTACATGTAGTGCAAGTCATTCATTATAGAATGACAATATTTCTTACACATTATCTAACCAATGAAAATCATGCATTGAATATGACACATGTGTTCATATCCATTATGGCGAAAAAATGAAATGGACTGAAAGATTTTCATTGGTTAGATAACGCGTAAGAAATATTTTCATTCGTTAGATAACGTCCATGACACCGCAAATGTTTCCTAGTGACGAGAATGATGAAAATATCAACAAGACGTTAAGTTGTTGACTAACATTTTCTAATATATACATAGTACCTAGTTATGAAATGCGTTTGTAAATTTGCAAGATAGACGCAGAAATTTAAAAAGTTGGATTAAAAATAATTTCAAATCTGAAATTACGATGATTTGTTTGTCATTATTTTCTGTGGCGCATTGGTGAGTGAGCAAGTATGCATCACAGTGATGAAAACGAGCAGAGCAAAAGTGTGCATTCAACCTGGTTTCAGGGATAAACTTTATTGGAAAATTTGTCAAAATATTTTAATTGATAAATAGAATCTCAAACTCTGTCCTATTTAATATCACTATTATCAACCTCAATGAAAATTCGTATTAGATGTGATCTTGTTTCAGATTCTCTATGTTATTCATGAGACTATCAGTTGGTTCTCTCTGTATCTGGCCAATGATTAAACTTTCCATATTCTGAATTATCTTTGTGGATATGGCACGTCAGAATGAGGCTCTGTTACAGAATCACTATTGTCTACAATATTTCATGGAATTGAAACCTGAACTTCTATTTTAGCACACCGTCTATATTCAGCTTCTACTCAATCGTGATTTCTATTCTTTTCAAAAGTATCTTAACTAGGCTTGTGCGATTTTTCAATTTAATTGTCAAAGTCTATTTATTTTTTAAATCGCGATTTTTTCGATGTAAAGAGTAAAAAAATCGGAAAATCGTACATAATTGTTTGAAAAGTAACAATTAAAAATGTCTACTTACCAAGAATAAGAAAATAATCCATTCATATTATGATATCCGTGTTGTTTTGTCTACGTGAGTCAAATAAATTATTCGAACAAACCCCTCTGTTACTAGACTAAGCACGCATTAATAACACAATGAATAGGTAAACAAGATCGAGTGGTCAAAGTAAACAAGTCCGTACCGCAATACAAAGAATGAGGCGTGTTTTCGGTGAGTCCATATCGAATGGTCAGGGTAAGATTAAATGACATGTATCGTTGTACCGCCATCATTTGTGCTGCCGACATGAAGCGCTTATAAAACAATGTCTCCGATTGGTTTAATCACTGCATATTGACCAAGTATGATTAGTTTTACATTGTGCGCACGGCTTCACGGAAATGATCACAATACTCAGTTTAATTGGTTGAATGACGTCTTATAACCTTTATTGAAGCTGCTAGAAAACAGCATTCTCGATACCACAGATGATGTCCATTCGTTAACGTCGTCTCTGAAGGATAACATACGCGCATATATATCGGGAAAATATTCAGGTACCGCTACTAAGGAATTAGTGAGCTTTGCAACATATGTAGATCCCTGTTTTAAAACAGTGTCATTATCAGCAGAGGAGTGTAACCATGTACGGACATGTTAGTGAGGGATAAATACATCCATGTAAAATTCAACAGCTCGAAGTCGTCGTTAAAATCATCATCTAGTAGTGACACGCTGACCACACTGGCGAAGAGAACGCTAGCTACACTGTTCGCAAAAACAAAGCCAGTACCAAGTGAGAACTGTTCTGATGACACGTTGAAGCGTGAAATCTCTATGTATGAGAGCCAGCCATGTGTTAGTTTGGACATAAATCCCGTGGATTGGTGGCGGCTTAATTGTGGGCATTATCCTACAATAGCTCGGTATGCTAGGAAATACTTGTGTATATGTGCGACGAGTGTGCCGTCAGAAAGACTTCAGTTTATCAGGCAGCATCGTAAGTACTAAACGAACATTGCTCAGGCCAGAGATGGTCAATACGCTTGCATTCATGTCGGCAAATCTTTGAAAATAGGGCTATCATAGACCGCCTATGTATTTCCGAACAGATCATACAAAAAAATCTATTAAATATTTTTAAAACAATTTGATTGGAAGCTGTTGCTAAGGCAGCAACAGTCTCCAGTCAAATTATTTTCAAATTATTCAACACACTTTCTGTATAATCTGTTTGGAAATGAGAATTAATGTTTTGCATGAAGTGAGTGAATGAATGACTGACAGTTAAACATCAATTAATTACCAAACAATCATACAATATTGGATATTTTGAAAATAATTTGATTGGCAATTGTTGCATCCTAAGGCAGCAACAATGTCTGGTCAAATTATTTCCCAAATATCCGACAGGTTTTCTGTATGATTTTCTTTGGAAACGAGAATTAGAACCGTGCATGAAATATTAGTGAATTAGTTAATGAATTTAATTAATGAAATCAATTAATTACGTGTTTGTTATATTTGATCATATGAACACACATTCTGTTATCTTGTAAGCGTTTTAACGTTAATGATTAAACTAATAAATAGAAATATATTTAATAAATAAAATATTGATACTGAAATCGTATCATTATTATTGCTATTCTATGATTCTATGACCATGCAATCTGAAATTATCTATAGTTCGCGCATGCTTAGTACTCACCTTCCGGCTGTCAGAATTGCTGTGGTCAATCGTCTCGATATCTCAGATAATCAATTTGCAACTTGAAATTGAATTGTCTTGAGTGGTATAATTTTACCCATCCCAACCACAACAAATATGTAAAAGTGAAACTAATAGCTGGCTTTTAAGCCTTTGCTGCCGTTCTTTTTGGTGCTATTAGAAGTGAATGCATGAGAAGTGTAGTTGTATACCCATCCCAACTCGAACACAAATACCATTTCATTCTCTCACCATATACCCAATCAATATATTGGAAAATCGCGATTTTTTTCAAAAAATCGATCGCGATCACCCATGGCAAAAATCGCACAAGCCTAATCTTAACCCTGTCCCTGTCTGCTATTGAGAGGATGGCTTTACACTACAATATTCAAACATTGAAATGAAATGTTTTTAAAACATGGCCAATGATTATAACTTTGCTGTTCACATTCTGAGAGATCAGTGAGGATAATACTCTTTTGTATGAGGCTGTGTTTTAGTAATGTTTTCTTTAAACATGTTAAATATATTTTCATCTAGTCATAAGTGAGATCTTACTCGTCAAATTGTATGCAAAATGTTCAACATCTTTTCTGTATGATGGCATTGTGGCATGAAAAAGTTAATGTTGCTGAAGCTGAACCCCGCCACCACCTAAAAAAAAAAGAAGAAATTAAAAAATATAAAATATATGAAACTACATCCTAAGCATATGATAGTCAAGATACATGTTTGCTAGATTTAATTGCCATACAAATTTTATTGATGCTTCACATTAGAGCTGGGCGATATTGGCTTTGAGAAGACGATAACGATATCTAGGAAAATATCGCGATATCACAATAGATTGTCTAGGTGATTGGGCTTGTACTGAGGATAAGGGTATTTTAACTTGTCGTAATTGCCACGAAAACCCAACCCTCACCGTGGTCACGGCTAATACCACAAACAGATCATCTAGAACAATACTGATGGGCAGTAGCATGGATTAAATTGCTCTCATTATTCCTGCGTGAATATTAACCACGCCCAAACTTTGTATTTTATGCCGTTCTCATCATTTTATTCAACTAGGTAACAAATTTGTTGCGAAACTGACATTCGCCATTTGCAAAAGGGAAATCTTAAAGCTTAAATCTGATTGGCTAAAATGGAATTAGGTCTACAGTCACGTTCGACTAGCCAAATATAGTTAACTAGAGATGATTATTTTTCAGCCGAACACCATTTTCTGCTGGCAAATAATCAGCTACAGTTATTTACAGTTCGCCAGTTGAACACACCCTAGATCTGCGTTTCCAGTAAATCTGGACCGCGAAAGCATGAATATAACACATTGTCACATTTCACCCTAAAAGCTGAAATGTGTCCTGTCGAAATAATTTGTCCAATTTAACCTGATTAATGTGAAAGTAATTTGATGGAAAGTTGGTGTCGCAGATACTAAAATCTTTCTTTAAATTATTTTCAAAATAATTAACGGGTCTTATTTTGGACTGTTACATTTAGCGCATTCGGCATAGCAGTGCCTGTGGTTGTCGATGCTTGGCAGACTAATGCTCCCAAGCACTGTGTATTATAGAGGCACACGTGTTGTGATTATAGTGTTGAACCGATGTTAAAATTGAAAGGTCACATTTGTGGCTTCCTAAATTCTGATATATCTACATTATAGGCCTATTCATCATGAACGATTTCTGTCATCAAACCATGAAGGCAGTTTATTATTACTGACCTTGTAATTACATCATTAGCTTGGAACGTGAGCATGGTATTCCAATTTATTTATCTGGACCTGTCAATTTGTTGTTGGAAGGGCAGAGAAATTGATAAATTAATGATTTCTGATAAGAATGCACTTCGCGCAAAAAATAAAATGAAAAAATATTCTTTTACTTAGTCTCATAGGACTGGGGGTGGTTAAAAATGTATCAGATATATCTTTTCCTGAGGTAATATTTTATAATTTCGCCCCGTTATTCGTTAGAAAATCACAATTTCAAATGAATATTTGTGTCGTAATATTTTATCTCATTGATTACGAGAGCCCGTTAATTAGTACAGTTTTGTAATAACCGCCCACCCAAGTAAAGAGGAGCCGATGAAATGAGAAAAAATACTCAACCCCAGTGAACTGTAATCACTTCTTATGGTGGCAGGTCGCTATGGCGAGTTCATATTCTCAGCAGAGGGTGGTCTATTTAGATCTGTTATAATGGTGAAATTGTGCCAATGCGTGGAGAACTCACAGCTAGTGGGTTAGTAATGACATCATCAGAATGAAGGGATTTTCCGATTTGAAAAATTAAAGTGTAGCTAAATGTAGTCTATCTATCAAAATGGCTACCATTTTATGTTTTGCAGAAATAGAAGTAATATGCGGATACGCCAGCATTTATTACCATAAAACATGGAATAAAAACGTGGAATAATCAAGATAGCATGAAAAATATATATGCATTGATATGGCACACGGCCCATTATAGAGTAAGATTAAGTAAATAATTATAAACTTTGAATTGACTCTGGTTACCATAGTACTGTATAGAAATAAATACGACTAACTAGTCAGTTCTGTTTCATATTGATTTTATTCATGAATACAACATAAACAACTGACGATATTGCTGATATTCGGAAATCAGACGATAACGATAATATCGCGATATTCTCGATATTGTCGGGAAATGGCCCAGCTCTACTTCACATGGCCAATGATTATACCAGCTGTTCACATTCTGAGCACATCTGTGTGGATATTTCTACTTTCTATGAGGCCATGTTTGCACATTATATCTGCTCCGTGATATCTGCTGAGTTTGTGAGCTGCACAAGAGTTATAAAAGATTCAGAAAAGTAACTCTTGTATGCCATTTTGAAACAATCTAAGGCTGTGTTTACATTAGAGGGTTTATCTGGAGTAGTGCCATACTTCAGTGTGTTGTTACTCTGGATTAACTCTAGTGTGAACATGGCCGAGGACTAATGTATCAGAATGTTCTGCAAAATCGAGTTGTTGGATAATGTATTACATTTAGAAAGATGGATCGCTTTTAATTCTGAATGATTCTAAATCCAGAAAACTAGTTTAAAGGGAGCTAACTCATGCTGTATTTGGTCGAAAATGGTTTGTCCCACAGCAAGAAGAATGTGTTCAAATTATTTTACAAAAAATCTGTTTGAGTTTAACTGAAACATTCAGTAAATACTGCCCACATCTGACTTAAATGACCACCTTATGGAGTAGCGATACATGGTGACTAAAAATAGTGGTCTCTTAGTGCAAGTCAGTCATCATATTTCGCCATAATATATATGAACATGTGTAATATTCAATGAAAGATTTTCATTTTTTAGATAAAGCTTAATAATCCAACATGCCCTGTGACTACGTGAATGTTTCCTCGTGACAAGGATGGCGAAAATGTCAACAAGACAGAAAAACAATGTTTTTTGTCATTATTTTTTGTGGCGCATTGGTTAGAACTCTTAGCAAGTGATGCGTCACAGTGACGCAAACGAACAGAGTAAAAGTGTGTGTTCAACCCGATTTCATGGATAAACTTTATTGGTAAATTTGTCCAAATATCATTTTAATTGATAAATAGAATCTCAAACTGTGTCCCATTTAATATCACTATTATCAACCTCGACAAAAATTATCGCATTGCACTCACTATTTAAAGCTCGTGCAATGCGATAATTATCTACTCGGTTGATAATAGTGATATTAAACGTGACCTTGTTTCAGATCCTTTATATTATTTTTGAGACTATCAATTGGTTCTCTCTGTACCTGGCCAATGATTAAGCATTCCATATTCTGAATTCTCTCTGTGGATATGGCACGTCAGAATGAGGCTCTGTTACAGAATCACTATAGTCTACAATATTTCATGGAATTGAAACCTGGACTTCTATTGTAGCACACCATCTGCATTCAGCTTCTACTCAATCCTGATTTCTATTGTTTTCAAAAGCATCTTAGCACACTCCTATTGATAAGATGGCTGTACACTACAGTATTCAAACATTCAAATGAAATCAAGGTTTTAAAAATGGCCAATGATTATAACTTTGCTGTTCACATTCTGAGAGATCAATGTGGATAATACTCTTTTGTATGAGGCTGTGTTTTAGCAATGTTTCCTTTAAATGTATCCATATGGGTTCCAGGTCAAGGCTTGTCTGGTTGTTTATTATCGTGAGACTTGTAATATAACTGAACATGTGTGTCTGACTGTCTGTGTCCACCGTGATAACTCGGTTTCTACTGAATCGAACTTCACCAACAAATTTGTAAAAGTCTACCTGCATAATTCAAGTTCTAGTTATAGCCAAACTTGGGTGGATGGTTGGCATTGGGGTTCTGAAGAACTGTATTGATTTTTGGCGCAAAAAGCCACGGCCAACTAAGAGAGCAAGGTGCCATGACTATGAAATTTCTGAATTGCTTGTTTGAAATTGTTTTCAAGATAAGCTTGTTTGAAATTGTTTTCAAGAAAATCAGATTATTGAATATGATGATTGTACTTAGCAATTTGTGGCTTCTAGTTGTGATATCATATGGTTACATACTATATATTGGATTCTTGCGACTATCAGTTGGTTATTTCTGTACCTGGCCAATGATTAAACTTTCCATATTCTGAATTATCTCTGTGGATATGGCACGTCAGAATGAGGCTCTGTTACAGAAATACTCTAGACTACATTGTTTCATGGAATTGAAACCTGAATTTAGCACGCCATATGTATTCAGATTTTACTCGATGCTGATGTTTATATTTTTCTAAAGTGCCATATCCACATCTTCTATTAACCCTTTAGCTCTCAAAGTTGTTCAAGAAAATTTAAATTTTCTCCTGGAAAATGTCCATTTGCAGACCAAGAGAAGACTATTTTTTGAAAATTTACCACTTGTAAATTTTCAAAAAGTACTTTGCTCTTGGTCTGCAAATGGACATTTTCAAAGACCACTGCAGAAGCCATGTTTTGCCTGATATGAGTGTTAAATGGTTAATGTGATGTGTTTACTTACGGACACTACTGGATGTGTTAAGTTTTTGACATGTGTAAAACAGTACATGAGTACAATATTTGAACATTCGAGTGAAATAACTCTTAGCATGGCCAATGATTATAACTTTGCTGTTCACATTCTGAGAGATCAGTGTGGATAATACTCTTTTGTATGAGGCTGCGTTTTCACAATGTTCCATTTAAACATTTTAATCCATTCAGCACTGACATTCTAAAAACTCTATTTCAAAGAAATTATACATGAAAACTCTTGAAAATTTCTAAAATAAATTGCCTGGAGTATATGTGTTTTGGCAGCGTTTAACACTTGAGGCGGCTAACACATCTTCTGCAAGGATCTTGGAAAATGTCCATTTACAGACCAAAAGAATAATATTTTTGAAAATTTACCACTGGAATGACTGACTCGGTAAACAGGCCAATCATTCCAGTGATAAATTTTCAAAGATAATCTCTCGGTTTTCAAGTGAACATTTTCTTGGAGAAATTTGAGAAGTTACGGGTTAACATATTGTATGTAGCATGAAGCATATAGAATGAAATGGACAATGACATCAGATCCTCTTTGAACGTGTTCTCAAAATAATAGTGGATATACTACCGTGAAATTAGCAATTTGTGGCTTCTAGTTGTGATATGCTTACTTATAGTGTATTGTACTCATGAGACTATCATTGGATCTTTCTGCACCTGGCCAATGATTAAACATTCCATATTCTGAATTATCTCTGTGGATATGGCACGTCAGAATGAGGCTGTGTCACAGAATCAATATAGTCTACAATATTTCGTCAAAATTAAACCTGCACATATAATTTGTAGCACATATTCATTCAGCTTCTAGTCAATTCTGATAATCCACCCCTACCCCCACCCCACTCCTTATAAATACATATTTTTGGAGTATATAACATGTGCTTTTACCACATATCTGTTTGTGTGTCCTGGTGGCTATGTCTATTTCTGTATCTGTGTGGATATGGCACGTCAGAATGAGGCTCTGTTACAGAGTTACTATCTCTGCATGCATCTTCCAGGGAAATTATTTTCTAAACATTCAGCACCATTCCTGTATGAATACATAAGGAGCGGTGCGAAAATGGGAGGGGATTTGCGCAAGAGATATGAAACTGTTAATGTTTCTGAATCTACACCACCCACCCACCCCACGACCTAAGAACAAATGAAATGTAATGAAAAAGCTTCATAATAATCTTGTCACCGGAGTGCTGGGAGGAAGTTTCGTTATTTCTTCTTCATTCTTTTTGATTGAGTTAGACTTCAAGACACGTGGGCTCAATTGTCCATTCAAATAAAATAACTTAGCATGGCCAATGATTATAACTTTGCTGTTCACATTCTGAGAGATCAGTGTGGATAATACTCATTTGTATGAGGCTGTGTTTTCACAATGTTTTCTTTAAGCAATTTAATCCATACAGCACAGTAAAATCGTTTTTCCTCTATATATGTTCTGGTAGCATAGTGTATGAAAGAGTTATGCTTCTGTATTAACCATTTAACATTCAAGGTGGGGGGGGGGGGTGTGGCCAAACAGCTTTTGCGTGGGTCTTGGAAAATGTCCATTTGCAGACCAAGAGAAGACTAGTTTTGAAGATTTGCTATTGGAACAGTCATTCCAGTTTTAAATTTCCAGAAATAGTAATCTCTTTGTCTGTAAATTGACATTTTCTCTAGAAAATTTAAATTTTCTTGAACAAATTTGAGTGTTAAAGGGTTAATCTATTGTATGTGGCATGAAGCATATAGAATGAAATGGACAAGGACATCTGACTTTGAACATGTTTTCAAAAAATAATCAGCATATTGGCTGTACAAAGTAAATATATTGGGTATATTGTATTCTTGAAACTATTGTTGGTTCTTTCTGTACATAGCCAATGATTAAACTTTCCATATTCTGAATTATCTGTGTGGATATGGCACGTCAGAATGAGGCTCTGTTACAGAATCACTATCTCTGCACGCATCTTCCAGTGAAATTATTTTCTAAATATTCAGCACCTTTCCTGCACGAATACATAAGGAATGGTGCGAGTTCGGAGGGAGTTGCCCAAGACATATGTTAAGACATTAATGTTTCTGAATCTGCCCACTCCCACCCCGCTCCAAAGAACAAATGCAATGAAATGAAATGAAACCCGTTCATAAAATTTTTGTCAACAGAGTGATTCGAGGAAGTGGTGCTTAGATGCTCCAGAAAGCCATACAGTGTGTCTAGGATTTCTGTCACGCTTAGTCAAAACTGATAATTTCATAGTTCTGCATACAACTTGCAATACTGAAGAACATGAAATGAAATGAAATGAAATTTATTGGTACAGAACGAAATTACACGCTTTGACCATACATAGATCTATAATGTAACATAGAACGTTGGCATAGTATAACAGTTTAACTAGAATTTATAAACAGAAACAAATGCATAATACGAACATGAAATTACATTACATATGCGCGACGAGCCACATAGCTCTTGTAGCAAGAGGATGGCGCTTCTCCAAGACAGGTGGCCAGAATACAACCTGTCTAAAAAATATGCACAGTTGCTAATGGAGGGATCCGATCTGTCACTCAAGTATTTGACGTCATATTAAATTACTTTATTAGAGGACTAATGTCATAATCATTAATAGGTTTAAGCCAAATTAGCCTTTCAAGTTGTCTTGAGTAATGCCCATTTGCAGGCCAAGAGATTATCATTTTTGAAAATTGACCACTAATGACTGGCGCAATCGTAGAGGCAGTCAATCCAGTTTTAAATTTTCAAAAAGATAAGCTTTTCTTGGCATATGAATAGACATTTTCTGAGAGAAAATTAAAATCTTCTTGACCAAATTTGTCCATTAAAGTGTTAATTATTAGCTCACCTGGCCCTTGGGCCAAGTGACCTTGTGCCGTGGCGATCGTGCGTCAACTTTTGCTTTAAAACACTACTCCTCATTAACTGCTTGGGCTATTTCAATCAAATTTGGTGGAAAGGATCCTATGGCCATAGGCTCTGGAAGATCCATTCAGAATTTTGATTCATCAATTTTTTGGGTGAAAATCTTAGATTTTATTAACAATGTATCGGAAATTGTCAAATTACTTCTTCTCATTACCATTCTGAGCGATTTCAACAAAATTGGGCTGAAAGGATCCTGTGGTGATGGGCTCCAGAACTTCCATTCAGGATTTTGATTCATCAATTTTTTGGGCGAAGATCTGAGATTTTATGAAAAATTTCCCGGAAATGGTCTAACTGCTTCTCCTTCGCTGCTTGCCATATTTCAACCAAATTTAGTTAGATAGATTCTATCGTGGTAGACTAGAATTTCTATTCAGAATTTTGATTGATCAATTTTTTTGGTGAAAATCTTAGATTTTATGAAAAGTGTACCGGAAATTGTTAAATTCCCTCTTCACATTACCATTATGAGCGATTTCAACAAAATCTGGCTGAAAGGATCCCGTGATGATGGGCTCCAGAATTTTAATTCATCAATTTTTTTTAATCTTACATTTTATTAACAATTTAATGCAAATTGTCAAATTGCTTCTTCTTGGATAAAATGATCCTATGATCATAGGTGCCAGAATTTCCATTCAGAATTTTGCTTGAAATTTTTTTTCCATCTTGTTTAAATGTAAAGAATCATGTATATTTAAATGCAAATGTTTCAAATGCTAATGGTCCAGGTGAGTGTCACAGGCCCTTGGGCCTCTTATTTACACATATTATGCACTAGGACTAACATGTGCATGTAGTTCAGTCCAGCTAAAGCAGTAACAACTTTCACACCTAAAGTCAAATTATTTTCAAAATCTTCAACAGATTTTATGTAATGGCAAATGAAAATGAAAAGATAAGGATGCAACAAGGAAATGGTCAAGATTCACTCATCTGTCAAATCTTTATAAATCTACTCATAGATTTGCAATTTATGTGTTTATGTCATAGACTAGTCATATGTACATATATAACAGATTACGTAATTTGCTGAACATTTTAAAACAGGTTTATTTGGAAGCTATTGCTTGTTGTTACCTAAGGCAGCAAAAAACTCCAGTCAGTTTATTTAACAGAGATCGTCAAAACAAATTTCATGTGCCGCTGCATTAAACTGAAAATACTAGAATTCAGAAATGGAATGGTTAATTACAGGTAATTACATGTGTATTGCTAAATTTTATCACCCTTCAATTATAGAGCTGTTTGTAAGCTATGGATGTGACAGATTAAATTGTAAAGAAACTCAGTGAGTGATTGATGGTTATCAGTGAAGTGTCTAGATACAAAGAGAGCTAATTATGCAACAGCCTAGCTCTACTCCCAGATGTATGGATAGGTGATACATCCTGTGCTTAAGCGTATATTGAATGTTTTGACAATAATTTGACTAAAGGTCATTGCGTTCCAATGTTGATATGCTTTTTAAAATTTCCGGTTATGCTAAACTTTATTTTGAAAATAATTTGACTGATTTAAATCTTAAGAAACATTAATTTAAGCATACTTTATGTAATTTAACTGTACTTGGGCTTCACAGCAATGTAATGTAATGTTCACTTATTGACATCAGTGCAATAAGGGTTAAACTTAAAGTATCCAAAATAGATACGTTTCAGTATTGCAAAGTACATATATAAATATATTATACATAAGCGTAGACAATTGTTGTAGATATATAAGATTTAAATGAAATAATTTAGACCTAGGTTTTAGACAGTCTTGGACATTTTAGGCATCAGTATAATAAGGGTTAAAGTGTCCAAAGTAGATATCTTTGAACATTGCAATGTACATAGATGATATTACACATATGCTTAGACAGTTGTTCTCGGTATATACTCTTTCAAAGAAATAATTTAGACTAAGATTTTAGGTTTTAGACAGTTTTAGGTGTCCAAAACAAATTTTGAGCCGTCTATTTAAACCATGGTTTAAACCACTAGTCTCCAAATTTTGCCAACCCTGTCTGCAGCTGTAGTAATAGAAACATCATACAGCTGCAATCAGTCCTTCTTCGCTTTTGCCCCCATTCTTGACTTGAGAGTATCGAGTCCTGCTTTCTTGCCCTCACCTCGTAGCATGCTTAGCAGATTTATGCAGTAACGCCCTCTCCTGGCTTTGTATTTTCTAGCTCAGAGTAGGGCGAATTCCAAGGCTCTCTGTGCTGGTGTCTCTTCTAGCATACTTGGCACATGGCCAAACATGGATCATCTTTGCTGGGCGACTTTTACAGACAGCGGAAACGTATTACACATCTTGTATAGTGCTTTGTTGGAAATTATGTTGTCTGGCCTTCGGTGTCCAGTGATGGGGTGTAGGTGTTTATGGTGGCAGGCATCGAGTTTGTCTAGAGCTGCCTTTGGAGCTGCCCAGCTGGTATACCTATACAGCATCAAGGATACACAGGTTGCATTGTATAAACGTAGCCTTTTTATCAAGGACATCTTTGATCTATGAATTCATAGCTTCCAGAAGGACTCGAAAACTATGATCCCCATGATACAGCGTGCAGCAATGTCAGGCAGTACTACAAAGCAGTGAGTCCAGGATTTTATTTTTCCTCCATGGTTCGCTGCCACGAAGTGGATCGTCGGTATATGTGGGTGAACTCTTGTTTCATTCATAAAGAGATTCTCAATTTTTAGTTTGCTTGCAGCTATTGGGAGAAGTTCGTCAGGGGGTTTCTTTTCCTCATCTATGAAGTCCACATCATCGGCATGTTCCATCTCTAGCGGCATACCCAGTATTGACACTGGGGTTTTTGGTCTTGTGGAACTTTCCCGCACGGATTTCATTGCAGCAGCAAGGTAACAGGTGAAAAGCACCGGAGATAGACCATCTCCTTGTGGAGTGCCGATTGATGTCTCAAACTCTACAGACGTCACTGACTTGACTCGTACTCTCAGCTTGGTGTCTGCACGCAGTAGTCTCAATAGTCGTAGCTCATCTTCATTGCAACTGGCCTGGCGTAGTACATCTAGGATCTTTGAGCGTTTAATTGTGTCGAAGGCTCGTGACATGTCAATGCCCATTTTGTGAAATCCCAGTGTTTAGACATGACTACCGATACAAGCTTGCATCGAGCCAATACAATGTCCATGCAGCTGCATCCATTGAAGCCACTGACATGATTCGGTGAAGCCACTGACATGATTCGGATGCAGCATAGAGTAACATTGGATAGGATTTTCCGTATGCTGTTGAGGAGCACAACAGGCCGCAGATTGCCTGAGGACCATGTGGCTTCATGGGCCTGGGTAGTGCGATAAGGGTGCCTTGGCATACAGCATCGATGGGAAGGTGGTGCATAAAAGCTAAATTGATTAGGTGTGTGATCGGTCATGCTCATGCCATCAGGTCCAGATGCACGTCTATTTTGCAGGGCTTTAAGCATCTTCTCAACTTCTGTTGTTTTAATTGGTGTTAGTAGTGGCCTGGGGTCTTCTGAGAATGGGTGTAAGGGCTCATCTTCGTGGTCCTTAAACCATTCTTGAATCGCCCTGACTTTTCTCTGGTCAGTCCCGATAAAGTGTCCTTCAGAGCTGTGTACAGTGAGTGGTGGTGTGTTGTCAGTAACTCTCAGGGCTCGGGCTGCCCGAAACATTTTGTGACAGCCATCCGTTTCATCTGCTAGGAAGTCTGCTTGTTGAATAGCAAGATCTTTTAAGCGTTCGCTAATGTGGCGCAGAATGTTATTGTGCTCCCGGCTTAGTTTGGTGCAGTCTTCACTTTGATAGATGCGCAGTCGTAACGCTTTCTGCTCTGCTGACAGTTTTACTACTAGAGGGTTGTCAGTATACCTAGTTTGGTTGTTTTTAAGAACACCTATGGTGCTGGTAGCTGATGATTCCATAGATTTCAGTATTTTGGTTAGGGCTTCGTTTGGATTGGAGCTGACATCGATGTTGGCTATCTGCTCCCCGAGGGCTTTTTTGTATGACATTTAAGTGTCAGTGTCGCTTATGAACTTGGGTAGGTTGTAGGTGACTCTACCCTCTTGCTTGGTATGGCATTTATATATTAGGTATAGATCGTTCATCTGAAGGCATGTAATGACTAGCTTATGGTCAGAATTGAAGGAGCTTCACATGGCCAATGATTATACCAGCTGTTCACATTCTGAGAATAATCTGTGTGGATTTCTATTTTCTATGAGGCCATGTTTGCACCTTGTATCTGCTCTATCATAGCCACTGAGTTTATGTGAAGTGATGTATAAGGATGTGTAAGGCGACGTAAAACATAATGTTAAAGGACAATTCCGGGATTGGTAAAAGTGTACTTTAATTTAAAGACAATTATATGACTAACATATTGGATCATAAATAAAAACAATAGACAAATAATACTAGTAATTATACCATGGGATTATTTTATCTCCCGGGCGGCGCCATTTTCTTGCAACAAGAGCGAGATTTCACGAAATCCTGACGTCATCCCCGCACCAATGCTATCTTTGCCGAGCACGAAGGCTGTACAGAGTAAATAGTACATGCATGGAGGCCTAACATGCGCTAATTTGTAATCGTTAGGAAATTGTCCAGTTAAGCTAGTAAGTTTTTCAAGTAATTCTAGTATCCGATGTCGGTGGAGAATCGTTAACCCCTAGACCGGCTGAAGCATATATTCCATTTTCTCTATCCTATCAGAATGTGTTCATTTTGGTAACACTGCTGCTGTAAGTCATTGCTGTGCATGACAGCAACACGTTTCAGCAACATTTTTTTTCAAAATGTACTCCGGCACTATCTCTGTTAGGAGGCTATTATGCATTTTACACCACGCGATACGGGTTAAATGAAGTGGCACACTTGACACATGCATATTGTCAACTTACTCAGCCGACTCAAGATACCGCTATAGCATGTGTCGCAGGCAGTGTAAATAAATTTTCCAAGAAAACATATGATATGATAATATTGCCGGAACCACAGAACCGATTGTAATAATTCTGATACCTACCTGTAGCTGCAAATTCGAAGATTTATCCAATGCTAGGGATGTTAGAATCGGCCTAGTGGTTCAAAAGATACTCTGCAGGAAAAACTACACTAGTAAAATTTCAAACAGAAATTTCAGAATGCACTCTATCCATCATCCCATATCAGAATGAGTATTACAGCTACAATGACAGAATTTGCTGTGCCGAAGGTTTACAATGTTATCACATAATTGTAAAAATTCCATCAAAATTTCTTAATTATTGAAATTACAGCTTGCCAGGCAATATTGATCGATGGTGAAAATTCCCAGATTTTTATGTCAAAATGTTAATTCATTTGGTGATATCTCTGGCAATATTCACGTGAGCAAAATTAAAAGGATAACATACTCTCAGATCGTATCTTAGATGAATAATCTTTTTTATATATTCCAGTCTTTTGACCCTCTTGTCCGATATTAACATCCATTATATCATATTAATCCCGAGGTCGGCACCTATTTAGAAATCCTAGACTCATTGGAATCACTTCAGCGGTTCGTTTGCTAGTATCATTTACGTATACCTCCTTAAAATATATACCCGCATCTATTGGCCTCGCTCCTCCAGTCATAGCAATAGCGGTGGTGCGGGGCTCACGTAACTAGACGCGATAAAATGGCAGCCGCCCGATGTGCGAAAAATTGTTAATTTTACAGACTTTATCTAGCGATAGTTGGTTACGCTATTTCTATCTGATTATTTATTCTGGCGCAATTTCATTAAACATGTAATAATTTTTCAAATAAAGCACACTTTATCATCCCGGAATTGTCCTATAAACAATTACCCGATTATGTATTAATAACTATGTAGTACTTGTAACGGCACCAAATTTGTCTTTTATTAAATGCGCATGTAGGTATATTGAAATTCCATGTGTCTCAGTCCAGCCATCTATCTATCACACTGCTTTTAGTGATAAATATGTAGCAATCAAATTTTGCTAACAGAACTCACATCTGAGGATATTGGCGGAGCATGTAAAATTTTTATTTTCTGTTTTTAACTGTCTGACTGCTGCTACCAGACAATCATTTCAATGGGCAATAACTCTGGACTTGCTGAGTATTTTGCAAACAATTTGACTGAAAGTTGTTGGTGGCTATGGAAAAATGTTATGTGCAGAAATTTAGCAGGCAGACAGTTAATTCTACAATATGTAAAACTAAAAAGAATTTGTGTGAAATTATTACGATTCTTTTTTGTAGAAGTAATTTCTAAATATCGAAGTCGCATTTCAAACTTGGAGGATGATATCAATGACCTTGAGCTTGCGGAGTTGGAGGAGAAGGAATTTCGTGCCTCAGAGAACAAGCTAAATCAAGCAAAGCGGGTCCTCGAGCAGAAAAAACAACAGAAGAAAAACCCGTTGTTATTAGAATCAACCAAGCGACGGACATGGTTTCAGAGTCGCACACAGCGTATGGCTGAGAAAAGTAAGTGACTTATAAATAGTTCCCATTGAAATCCATTGTGCATTGATGCAGCCTATTATGCGGTTCAATGTCACTGCTGTGTAATTTTTATGCCAGTACACAAATTTTGGTGTCTGTATGTTTCAGGGTAACAGTATATTAATTACCATTGCTCCATAAGGGGAAATGAATATTGTGTGTGTGTGTGTGCGTGCGTGCGTGCGTGCGTGTGTGTGTCTGTGTGTGAGATTTGGTTTAAATCTTGGCACCACAAAGCAACTTAATGTAAAAAATAATTTCAAGATTTTGGCCATTGTCCAGATGAAAAGAGCAACGTGATCAGCATCTCATAATATCGCAGAAACTACTGATGAGATTTGACTCAAATCGTAGCACAAGAATGGGCGTGACCCTATACTAGGATTTCGCAACTCACTATGACTCAAATAATCTGGAAAAGTAGGAGGTTAAGTGTCTGCAATCTGATTGCTATTGTTCCTCGTTGCATGTGGACAAGACACTTAAACATTTCATGACGAAGCCGGCCAAAACCGGCCTTTGCGTTAGGCTTGAGGAATGTCCATTTGCAGGCCAAGAGAACACTATGTTTGAAAATTTACCACTGAAATCACTGGCTCAGTAACCGAGCCAGTCATTTCAGTGGTAAATTAAAAAAAAATGCCATTCTCATGGCCTGCAAATCGACACTTAAATTTCAAATATTTTGATTTTGAGAAACAAAAATTTAGCCATTAAAGATAATTGAATATTGATGTCATTTCAGATTCACTGCGGCTGAGTGAATATAAGCGTGGAAAAAAGAACGAGCAAACTGTAAGTGGACATAGATGTTAATACTCCAGTATAAATGCTTACTGATTATTTAACTTCTCACATGATAGATTAACCCGGTTACCTTTAAATTGTTCCAAGAAAATTTAAATTTTCTCAGAAAATTACCATTTGCAGACCAAGAGATTATTTTTGAAAGTTTGTCACTGGAATGACTGTCTCGGTTATCAAACCAGTCATTCCAGTGAACAATTTTCAAAAATAATCCCTTGGTCTGCAAATGGACATTTCTCAAAATCACTGCGGAGGCCATTTTTGGCTGATCTGAGTGTTAAAGGGTTAAAGGTCAAGACGACTGAAAGCGCCCTCTGCAATGGTCTTGAAGAATGTCCATCTGCAGACCAAGAGAATACTATTTTTGAAAATTTATCACTGGATTGACTCGATAATCGAGCGAGTCATTTCCAATGGTAAATTTTCAAACATATTCTTCTCTTGGTCTGCAAATGGACATTTTTTGTTAGATAAGTGTATTGATAAACCTTATTGTTCATTGCAAAGTCATAAAGTCGAGCTTCATGGTCACATTTCTGGTTTATTCCAAACTTAATAACTGCTAATGTTTGCATGGGCAATGCGGTACAGAACAAATTCACATTCCTGATAACAAATTCCCCACACTATATGTATTGTAACAATCAGGCAGCTTTGTCCGAAATGTAAAATATTTGACAGATAGACTGGCTGAGAGACAGATAAACCGACTTATACTAGTTGAGAGTCACTACTAAAAATCAATACTGTTTGATAAAAATAGAAGTTTAGTCATATTTGACATCACAGTTTATAAGATGGTTGTTATAGCAAATCTTCATCTTCTCACATAGCGCTATGCATCTGCTCATCTACTTAACAAAATTTAATGTCTGTGAATTATTCATTAAAAATCAAACCATGTTTACATGCTTAATTTATGTTTCATTTTAGCCTGAGGATCGAGTAAGCCTCGAACTTGCTAAATCCCAGCTGTATTCCGCCCGATTTGCAAAAAAGAAGCTCAAACCAAAACGAATACGTGCATGTTCTGAACCAGGCGGTGAGGGAGGAGGGGGTGGACGAAGAGGTAAGCGCTGAAGATTTTTGAAGACTACGTTAATAATAATTATCCCTATGTAACTGTATCCATCATTGTTTAGGACTCTTTATCACTAATCAGACTGATGTCAAAAGGTTAATTTTTACAGTCTTTAAAAGAAAGGTTGGTGTATATTTTGGAAACAATGTTGCTGAAAGATGTTGCTATCATAGACATTATTAGCAATGTTATTGCCAAAATAAACACCAGTTATTTTACGAAAGGAAATTGGAATTGAAAAACCTGACCATTTAGAGTAGCTCGTTCACTACCATAAAAAGCATACTTTCTCCATATCACAATCCTGAAAAAAATCAGGAAAATAGGGTGGTCTTATATATTGCTCAAAATTTGTTTTATATATATTTATCCTAGAAATAAATAAATACATTTTTAAGATCTCCAATTACAAGTAGAGAAATGAACAACAAATTTAGTGAGTGGACCACTCAAGTTATTGCAAGCCCTATAAAGTGGGCATTTATGATGGGATTGGCTGATATCTTTAGCTCTACATTTAACCATCTAACTCTTGAGTTTTTGCACAGGACATATTCCAGTGGTTATATCTCCGGAACTGCTAAATATTCTGAAAACAATTTGACTGAAACCACCAACAACTTTCAGTCATTTTGTTTTCAAAGTATTCAGCAAGTCAGTTTTTACTCATTAAAATTAATGTCTTGTGGGTTGCAGCAGCGAGACAGGTAATAATAATGATCATCTCTGTTTCAGGTGCTTCGAATAAACAAGCCAAAAGGTCATTTAGCAAGAAGAAATCATCATTTTCACAGGAGTTGACGAATACTAGTCGCAAAGCTTTGAAAGGGCTCAGACATGGGTAAGAATCTAGCCATTCATAATTTGTTTACCTTTTAATGCTCTTTAACCATTCCAAAACAGAAAAATATTAAATATTTTCTTAGTCTCTCTCCGAAACCAGCGAATATGAACACTATATATATATATATATATATATATATATATATATATATATATATATATATATATATATATATATGTAAATTAATAATAGATTTGATTGATAAATAATTTTTTCAGAATAAGTGAATACTAAATTTTGGAGATTTTAGCTCTAATTATTTGTTTTCAGGCCTTCATATCAGGAAAGAAAGGAGCTTGGGATGATGGGAAAGAAAAAGCAACCCAAAGGAACAGGATCCTCTAACAGGTATGTTTACCAGCATTCTGCTCATGTACCAGCATTCTACACATGTTTAGCAACTTTCAATACTGCTGACCCGTTGACATGTTAGGCCCAATGTTTTATGAACTAGATTATACGCTGTTGTTTATAGTGAAATTAGTTTGACTGAAAGCTGTTGCTGTCTCTGGAAGTTGCAGACTCCAGTCAAAAGACTCAGATTATTCAGCAGTTTGTCTTGATTAACCCCTGTGAAATGCATATGGTAGTAAAATTAATAGTCCGCATGCATTCATGATGTTGCTACATGCACTGTTGCCAAGCTTTATATATTGATGAAGCTTTGCCAAAACATGTGCTATATATCAGAACTAACCTTCCTTATAATGAGAGGGAACGATAAAAAAGACATGGTTTGTTGTATTGGTTAAAAATATATTGATGCATTTGACAAAGGATTGGAAATTAATCTGTGATAATCTTACAAGTAATATGTAATCCAAGTCATTGACAGCCACATTGAAATGCCATTTCTCTACATTATATAAATTAGCATGTCTCAGATTAGTATCAAGTTTCATATTGTCTTGATTCCCCATTCTGATGAGTTTTTATATACGGTTTGCTTAGTTCTTGATCAACTATTTAGCAGGTTTTACTATTTACATGTTGCTCCTTTCAATAGAAAGAAGGTTGCTTGCCAGTTCTGAATGAAAGATGTTGTCTGAATAATCACTCGATAGTAAATAATAGACTGGTTGAAGTACATTTTAACACGCACGCACGCACGCACACACACATGCATGCACGCACACACACCAGATTGCAACAAAAGGTTGTTTGGTGGTTTTAGATTTGTTGAGATGTACAGAATAACATACCAAAAATCTATCAAAATCTACCAATTAGAATGGAAAAATTAGGTCAAATCCAATATGGCGGATATTTTGACATTTTCCAAATATCCCATCAACTGCGCATTAAATGTGTTATTCATGAATAGGAAACCCTCTATGAGGGTTAAAAACCCCAGTGTCTGATTACACTGTGACATCATAATGACATCATATAGTAATATCATGAGTTCGTGTTCTGATTTGATTGAGAAAACATACAAAATGTTAAGATTTATCTACAAGTTTGACAATGTTATTTGAAAAGTAAGTAATTATTATTTGTATTTACAAAAGATAAACTTCTGTTGCTGTCTATGAATGGTGCTTCATTACAAACCTGTAATCAGATGAGATTCGGGCCCTTGCATGTAATCAACATACCAGCACTTATTCATAATTCGTCACAATCACATTGCATCTCTGTCATATTCTTGATCACCGATAGAATGGTTATGCGGGTTATCATATGATTCCAGTTGTCATGGCCCACAAACAACGGTGCATGGCAATCCATAACCCCTGCAATGACAGTGGGACATACCGCAGGCAGGTGAGCAGCTGCAATGGACCACTTACCTTCAAGAAATTGTCAGCATTCTTTCTCGCCATTATGGGCACAAATTGATTGTCATCACATTGTTAACCCGAGTCCTCAGTCTAACAAATGTTTCCTGGATGGGCGGCATTCTGGTGTAGCAAATGATTGCGCAGTAGCCACATTTTTACTGAATAAGTTATAGTGCAAGGATGTAAGCAAATCTGTACATTTTCAACCAAACAGGATAACCATTGCTTGGCATTCCAAGCCTTCAAACAAATGTCAGTCAAATTTGTGGATAAATCTTAACATGTTGGACATTCTTTCAGTCAAATCAGAACACGAAGTCATAATCTTATGATATAATCTCATTATGATGTAGAGTAATCGGACACTGTTTTTTTTAATCCTCATAGTCGGTTCCTATTCATGAATAATACATTTAATGAGTATTTGATGCAACATTTCTGAGATATTTGGCCGAAAAATATAGAAATATCCGCCGTCTTGAATTTGTCCTAATTTTTTCAGTTTTCAATTGGTCGATTTTGATAGATTTTTAGTATGTTATTCTGTACACCTCACCAATCCAAAAACTTTCAAAAGCATTTTGTTGCAATTCTTGGGGTTTATGTGCTTGTTTTTTTCGTATATTGACCAGACTATAAGCAAAATAACTGTTTTTCTGTCTCACATTCTTCCCATATTTTCTTTTCTTTGCAGGCACAAAGGAAAAAGATGATATTGAGACGGATATGATAATGACTATGTAAATATGAAATAAATTGCTCATAATTTGAAAGATGAATTGTTTGTGGTCTTGTTACATGCAGTGATGAGCACCCCTGGACTTGGCATTAGGGGTGCATGATTGATCAATATTTCGATATATCACAATTCTATCAATAATCATGAATTTTTACGATGCTAAGCTAAGAAAATAAAAAAATCATGAACAAATTATTACGAGATATTGAATATTTTGAAATTACTTTGGCTTGAAGCTGATGCTGCATAAGACAGCAACAGCTTCCAGTCAAAGTAGTTTCAATGTATTTAGATAGCAACCGCTTCCAAACAGTAATTAAAAATATAATCAACAGTTTGATGCTAGTTTTCATTGCCACTCTTACTAATGTGTTTACAACACGCCACCCCTAAGACGTCTTCCAATATTGGGATTTATGATATATATCGATATATCGCGATTTTATCCCAGTATATATTGCGATATTGTCGAGGGCAGTATTACGCAGCACTACTCGACATATCCTTCACTATTAGCAATTCATAGAAATATTCAGAAATACTGATACAATGGAGAACCTTGGATTACTACATTTAATATTTGCAAATGTCATCACACTTGTATATGAGTACCAGGTGATAGTCCTGTCTATGTGAGGTTCATCCTTTCAGCGTAAAGTTGGCAAAAAATGGCTTGCACATTTGTCTTGAAAAATATCAATTTGCAGGCCAAGAGAAGACTATTTTTGACAACTGAGCCAGTCATTTCATTGATAAACTTTAAAAAATAGTATTCTCTTGGCAAAAAACTGCAGATCAGCTCAAGGCTGCATGCCTCTTCCTGCATGAAGCCAAAACGGAGTTCACTAGAGCTGTTCGGTATTGATATTTTACGTTCGGTACTGGTATCAGTATTTTTGGACCCAATTACCTCAGTATTGGTACGGTATCGGTATTGTGTTGATACTATACTATACATTGATAATATCTGTCACTGTAAGACAGTACAGTGTTACGATGGCTTTCTAGCCCGCTGGTGATGCAAGAATGGGTTATATTCAGCTACATTACTTTACAATCACAGTGAATCCGAAAACAACCGAATGTCCCCAAAAATAAATCATAGATTGCAATTGGTGAACTAATGTATTCATATTCATTTTTATGGCTATTATCGTTTGAGCATGTTAGATTTCTTTGACATTATTACGAAAATCATGATAGTTAAAAAAGCTGTTACCTTCATATCGCCAGAGAATGTCGTAAATCTCCAAATCTCATCATCAACTCACAAAATTAGTCGCTATTAAATCCATACTAATCCTTATTAAATCCCTCAGGGTTTTTAAAAAATGTTATGACCTGCTTCATTATAAGACTTCTTAGAAACCTAATTCAATAATTGTGAAAAAATTACTGAGGGACATAACGAGAATTGCCCAAGGAGGAGAGTTGATGGAATTCTCTTCTCTTTTGCGCAATTTGTGGCATCCATCTTGGACATTAATGATTATCATATTATAATTACTACCTAATGCGGCTCTCTGATTGGCTGTATTGTAACACACCCTCGATCCCGTAAAGTTGCGAAAATATATCGTAGTTGAATATCTGTGGACGTTCGTAAACATCTATTTTTGCGGATTTCAGCCTAGTTGTGCCAGGATTTAATTTTAAAATAACCAGTTATTGTTTCATCATTCGATGTGGAATATTTATCAGGATTTATTGTGAAAATCACGATTTTTTTTCAACTGCCCGGTGCTATTTCTGGCTTGACAGAATCTGCTGCGGTTGCTCCGAATCATTAGAGGATTATCCTTACTGAACAACAATAATGGCGCACTAATATTTGGACATGACAAATGCACAAAAATTAATTTGATTATGTTTTTGTGAGCTGTACTCTGCATACTCTAATTGTGGTAACCTTTTCGAATAAAAAAGTTGAATATTTTGAAATTTGCACAGCACCGATGTAATGGTATCGATACTGTACGGTAAATATGGCATACCAAACAGCTCTAGAGATCGCTCACCGTATACCTATCCGAAAGCACAGAAATGAATGATGACAGTACCCCTCTTCACACACACACACACACCCCCCCCACCCCCATCGGGACACTGAGATGGCAAATAAGAGCGGATTCTTAGGTTCCTTCCTCTGCAACTATACACAACCATTGGAATCACTATGCTACTGAAAATATCGCCTTCCAGTCCTTTTGGAAGTTGTGGATTCGCGTCTAAAATCCAAATGAGTCGAGATGCAATCGTATTATGCTACATGTGATTCCAAAATGCTGTACAATTGCAATAGCTGAGCTGCGCAGCTCCAAATGCCCTCTTGAACAAACTTTATGCATGTCAGCGCAGATACATCCGCGAACCATTACACATCGCCGCTGGCCACACAGTATAATATCAAATGTAGCACACAGTCGACTGCGATGGTCTATGTTCGGACATGTTCTTCGAATGTCTGAAAATAAGCCTGCTGAGAAAGCACTAAAATTTTCAGTGGTACTGGTAGGTGCCAACAGGAATGTCGCAAAGGATGGCACAACATCAAATGCTAAGTGTTTTGCGATCAGACCTCAAAGAACATAATCCAGGGCTTCGTTTCTAGAAATATGTGGTGAGCTATAAATTGCTCTCCATGATCAATGCTAAGTGAGTGATCACTCCTCTGGTAGAATTAAAATGTGAAAATCTGTCAATAACTCAGTTTTAATATTTGAGGCGAGTGATTAATTGCTCCCCTGCGATGAAAAGTTATGTGAGCGAGAGTGATAGCTCGCCTCAGAAATGAAGCCCTGGTAATCTAGGACCACTAAAGATGAGAAAGAACCTAAATGAGTTCAGGACACGTGCAGTGGACAATAAATACACAGTGAAAGTTGAAGAAAAACTGATTGCAGCTGAAAGAAGTTTTCACATCTTCAGTTGCAGAGCACAATCATATCATCATCATCATCATCATCATCATCATCATCGTCTTGGCCTGCAAATGGACGTTGAGTAAGCAGAAATTGTGAATATCTTGATCATTAACGGATTAACAATCATTATGTGATCAGCAGAATGGCTCATAGATGTCACCATCCGCGACGGCGTCAGCATTAACATTCTGAGTTTAGCAAAACTTCTCGGCTTATATTTCAGGATTGGTTAATCCTATTGCAACTTAGCTGGGATACATGGTTTACCTATGACCTGAGGAAGCAAAATGATGATGTTGGGGTCACAAGGTTAAAGGTCATAGTCACTGTGACCTTGATACAGAACTGCTTTTTCAACATTAAGTTTTGTTTCACCTGCGAAGCAGAAAGTGAGACATAGGTATCACTTTTCCGATGGCGACGGCGTCAACATTAAGTTATTGCGTGTAGCAAAACTTCTTGGCTTATATTTCAGGATTGGGTAATCCTATTGGAACTAATCTTGGGAATATGGTGGCCTATAGAGTTAGGAAGCAGCATGGTGACAGGTCATAAGGTCAATAGTCACTGTGACAAAGTGGAGACAGGCGAGACATTTGATTCTATGGAATTCTTGTGATATATGGCCACCATATGGCAATGTTTCACTTGTAAATGCATTTCACATAAATCTGCTAATGAGGGTATGGGTTCACATCTGTTTCTGAACAATAAGAAATGGCCACTCATTCAAACCTCACTTAGGACAATGTTTTATCCAGAGTTGTCTATATATGATCAGCTTTTTTGGTGATGACACTGCTTAAGATTTGTTTCTGGTGAAAAAATTTGACTATATTAATCAGATAATTTGTCAGTGTCTTGACACATTTAGTTAACCCCTTAACCCCAAAATTATTGTAACGCTGGTTCTAGTGCTTGAACAGACTCCTGTCAAATTTACTAAGTGTCGGTGTGATTCCCTTGTGTGAATATCTATCTCTGTATTGCATTCATATTGTGCCGGCATGAAACATGCTTAACAAACGTAACTGTAACTGACATAGTCCAATGTAACTGTAACTAGTTACATTTAAATGTAACTGACCCCAGGCCTGATGTGATCAGACCATCCCTGATGTCTAAATCTGGGGTACAGTAGCGGAGAGAATCAGTCCTCTTTAAGATAACTCAACATGCCGCCATGTACATACACACACACACACACATGTGCCCACAGTGCAATATCCACCCCAGGCGATGCCTATTACAGCTCGTTGACAGATGGGAATTTAAATGCGATGGAGTACCTACCAGTATCAAGAGCCAATCACATATGGAAGACGATCATCCCCAATCTTTTCACTATTCGCGAGCCATCTATTTGACAATGCCATAATCTTGGCCAGCAAAGATTGCCTGTCTGATGCGTATTTAGACAATTTAACAATGACTCGCCAGCAGATCCTACACGCGAGGAGACCACTTTAAATCCTATATATACCATGGCAATATCTGAGTGGCCAAAACAACGACCTATTTGCCTCTATCACCTGCAGACACTAGCTCAATCCATAGATGGTGACTACAGCAGATCAACAGCATCAGACAGTATCTCATCCTTGACGCTAAACGTATACCAGAACGTGCAAGCATTACAGGAATAGGTGTGATTGTTGTTAACGTACTGGGTGGATTGACTCTTGCAGCCACTGTTATGCTCACAAGCCTGAGAGGCTGGTCCAGAGTGAATCATCAACAAATTATTCAGCAACGGTCGGCAGGTATCAGACGAAAACTACGACTACATCTGGAAGCACTAGATTCTACCATGTTGAGAATGACAATGTGCCAACAATTCCTCAAAGTCTCTGGCAGACATGTAGACATGGAAGTGCTAAAAGAGTACAGATAGTGTGTTGCATGTGTAACAATTTAAAATAAGTACCATGGATGGCCTTTCCAGTAAACCTCATGCCAGTCGCTTATGATCATGTCGATAGTCACTTACAGGACTGGCGGTATGATCAGCGAACGAAAAGAAGAAGTTGCCTGGAGACAACTGCACTTCCTTTGTACACATGCGACCACTCCCAATGGGCTCCCAGGCCTAGCACCACTCCATCAGTCGATGGGTGCTCTTGCACCAGCTTCTACATCAATTTTGCAACCTTGCTATCAGCATCAAGGATGCAAAGAAAGCTCAGTCCTCAGTTGTCTCATTTGTAATATACAGTGAGATCCTCTATGACCTGTGTGCAATCCTGCTCTAGGCGAATGACTGACCCACAGCTCAACAGTCATAGCATCTCAGCAGTCAATAGAGTACAGCGAGATTTAAATGCCGACTTGGACTACAGATTCCATGATGTAGGCAACAGCATTATGTACTGTGAGATGAGGAGACTACTCGGGCTTCTCGTAGTTGCAGCAAAAAATGCATATTACCAGCATTGAGCATGACCAGCCAGACATGTGGGAGTACTTCATCCCACACATCCACAACACTCGCATCAGCCAGAATTGGTGAAATTAACTAGTTCCTGGAAGCATTGTGTCACTGTCACATTACAGCCCAAGACAAAGCTGCAACACTCAATGAGATTGGTGGAAAAGAAGAGCAATCCAGTTCAACAATCTTAAGAATATGATCAGTGCCGACCGTGGTAGGCTACTTACCAAGTTTCAACATGCCTTGCAGAAGTGCCACTGACAGCTTAACTGCTATATCTCCACATTTATGGCTCATTCCAAGCAACTTGGTCATGGATGTCGATGAGCTGAAAATCAAGGGCTATAACATTATAACATGATTGTTCCCTTGTGTCAACATCAGATTAAACACAAGACATAATCAGGCCGACCGCGAATAGAAGCATAAAGGCTGAGTTTGATGCAAACGTTTAGGGCAGACAGATTGTGGAGACAGAAACAATTCCGAACCTGAGATGGCAACTGTATGTCATCTTGGCTCTACAAGTTGTGTTGGGTTGGTTATTGGTATCATCATCGGTCTACTCAGACAGTAGTAGATCATCCAGGAGATTGTTCTTGGCCTCAGCTGTGGCCCCAGTTCCTACTGCTGTAAGACATTGAACTAGATTGGTATGGCAAACAGCTGCTACACATCTAGCTGGCACACAAACTCATGGACTAGAGGCTTTTTCCAGCCTGTCGTACCGCAATGTCTTGTCCAACTCGGAGCTGGATCATGCTATTGCTGTCTGCAGTGTCTTGACGACCTCTGATAGCTACTCCCGATACTTGTAGAAGTCTTTGGTATACAGGAGCTGCTCAATGACGCTCCCACCTATGATGTGATACGCGGCGAAGCATATCTGTCCAGTATTGAATGTTAGGTGAGGTTTCTGTGCTGTCAGCTCACCACTCGAGCTGAGTTAACTGATCCGATGTATTCTTGTACCCAATGCACTCTTGTTATTATTAGTACGTCCTGAGTTCGGCTATGTGTAAGCTATCGCTAGCGAGATGATGAGCGCTGTATAGATTGATATCCCTGAATATGCACTACAACACATTGCAACGGCAATTAACTATGTCGAGGTTGGATGCAGACATTTAATAAAACTGTACAAAGACTCCTTAAATGATGATGTCGACTGAACAGATTGTGAAGACAAAAAGCGCCTAGCAGTTCGTGTCACCAGGGATATGGCTGCAAATATGAGTCGTCAAGATGACAGGTGGTAATTAAATTATTCATGCAGCTAGTTCCTTTGTCCTCCCACACCCGCCAGTTCTTGAGCACTGTCTGGGAATAACTCACCCCATCACAAATATTGCCATCATTGGTATCTCTTATAGGTGATGAAGAAGAACTAACAGCCTCGGATGAGGAGAAAGCTCAGACTTCTTCACCAGTGTGTTCACTAGGGCGTTGCAGTTAGAAGACAGACCAAAAACAATGAGTGAAGACGACACATCCCAGGATGAAAGTAAGATTGCAGAAGACGTTAAGAAGAAACCGACGATAAAAACTGACAAGTCACCGGGGCCTGATCATGTACATCTGAGAATTTTCAAAGAAATGTATAGGGTTATATGTAGGCCAATAGCAAAAATGTTTATCACAGCACTCATCACAGTCATGGTGCCGCAGAATTGGATGACTGAATATAACTGCTATTTTTAGCTCACCTGGCCTGAAAGGCCAAGTGAGCTTATGTCATGGCGACTCCGTCGTGTGTCCGTCCGTCCATCAACTTTTCGTTTGAAATGACTTCTCAAGAACCACTGGGCCGATTTCAATTATATTTGGCAGAAAGCATCCCTAGGGCATAGATATTCAAGTTTGTTCAAACGAAGCCGATCGGCCAAAATCCAAGATGGTCGCCGGCCAAAATGGCCGATTTTTAGAAACACTTTAAAAAATCTTCTCCGAAACCACTGGAGGAATTGATTCAAAACTCATGACACATCATCTATTGCAACGGTAGACCAAGTTTGTTCAAGGCAACCTGATTGGCCTATTTGCCTGGTGGCCATCTTGGATGACCTAGTTTTCGCGAAAATGACCTCCCGAACCGCTGAAGGGATAGGTCTGAAATTTGGTAAATATGCTTAGGGACCAAGGTCCATTCAAGTTTGTTCAAGGGAAGTTTGTACGTTAAAAAACATGGCCGCCATCAACCAATCAAAATTTAGCATTTGTTGGTCATATTGGCTTTTTTGTATTTGATGTATTTTGATGGCGAAAATTGCTTTATATATGCTTATCAGTGTGGCGAGTTCAAATATGCCACTTTCGAGACTATCGGATAAACGGTTTGGCTGCCATCTTGGTTTGTTTTCCTGTCATAGGCTCCCATAGTAAAGCAATGGGCCCATAGTAAAGCAATGGGGGAATTCTTTAAACGACTTCTTCTCAAGAACCACTGGGCCAATTTCAATTATATTTTGGAGGAATCATTCATAGGGCATAGAGATCTAAGTTTGTTCAAACGAAGCGGATCGGTCAAAATCCAAGATGGCCGTCGGCCAAAATGGCTGATTTTTAGAAACACTAAAAAAAATTTCCTAAACCGCTGGAGGAATAGATTCAAACCTCATAACACATCATCTGTGGAAACGGTAGACCCTAGTTTGTTCAAGGCAACCTGATTGGGCAATTTGCTTGGCAGCCATCTTGGATGACCTAGTTTTCGCGAAAACGACTTCTCCCGAACCGCTGAAGGGATAGAGCGGAAATTTTGTAAATATGCTTAGGGACCAAGCGCCTTTCAAGTTTGTTCAAGGGAAGTTTGTTCGTTAAAAAACATGGCGAAAATTGCTTTGTATATACTTATCAGTGTGGCGAGTTCAAATATGCCACTTTTGAGACTGTCGGATAAACGGTTTGGCTGCCATCTTGGTTTGTTTTCCGCCATAGTAAAGCAATGGGGAATTCTTTAAACGACAACTTCTCAAGAACCACTGGGCCGATTTCAATTATATTTGGGAGGAAACATTCATAGGGCATAGAGATCTATAACTTTGTTCAAATGAACCCGATGGCCATCTTGGATTTAGGCCAATTTTTAGGAAACATAAAAAAAAATCTCCGAAACCACTTGGAGGATTGATGTAAACCTCATGAAATATGATTTATGGCAAGGGAACTTGATTGGTCAAATAGTTTGGCGGCCATCTTGGTTGACCTAGTTGTAGCGAAAATGACTTATTCTCCAGAAGCGCTGAAGGGATCGGGCCAAAATTTGGCATATATGATTAGGGCCTAAGGGTCATTAATGTTTGTTCAAGAGAAGTTGATCCGTCAAAAAACATGGCCGCCGTGGGACAATCAAAATATAGCATGTTTGGTGGCCATATTGGATTTTTTTATTTGATGGATTTTGAGGACGAAATTGGTTTTATGTGTTTTTGGGTATTTTGATCTCAAATTTGCAATTTTTGAAACTATCGGATAAACGGTTTGGTGGCCATCTTGTTGATAAAGAGCATTCTAGTTGAAATGCCTATTGTCCAGGTGAGCGATACAGGCCCGTTGGGCCTCTTGTTAAGAAAGGGAGTCAGAAGTTGGCAAGCGACTATAGTGAGCTTAACCTGCATATTGCGTAAGGTGATGGAATCAATTATCTCGCCTGGCCCAAAGTCCGGCATCTGTCGTCCGTCAAATTGCATCTCATGTATGCTTTGATCGAATTCAACCAAATTTGGCTGGAACGATCCTATGGTGGTAGGCTCCAGAACATCTATTCAGAATTTTGATTGGTCAATTTTTCTGGCGTCCATCTGGGATTTTCCGAAAACCAGTTAAAAAGGCACGCCTCCAAAATAAATGGCCCGACTTCAAAGAAACTTGGATGGACTAATTCTATCAAGGATTGCAGGCTGACATCCGCATACAGAGGCAACTCTGAGTATGTCTCGCCTTCTTCAAACAAGAAACTGCTCGACATCCTCGGACGACGTGATCTTCACAGGAGCTTACCATAGCTACGTGGAATGTACGTGGTCTGAGTGCAACATCAAAGAGGCAAACCTGAGGTGCAGATTGTGAACATTATAACATCGATATTTCATGCATTCAAGAGACTAAAGTAGCTAAACACTTAGCAGCATCTACAGACAGGCCGTAAGCTAGTACTCATGGAACAAAAACAGGCCACATACCGGGATTAGGCTTCGTAATCTGACCAAGGGTCTTGGACCATGTCATTAGTTTTGGATATGTCAGTGATCTCTTTGCATTCATCGACCTGGCTATAGCCACGCAAAAACACACCACCACTAAGTGTTGCATTGTCAGCGCATATGGCCCAACTACCAAAAAAGCCAAAGAGAATCCAGCATTATTAGATTCGTTCTATGCAGAATTGAGCTCGGCCATTACAATCCCAGCTAGATGGCAACTGTTCGTGTGTGGCGATTTCAACTCCAAGCTGGGTAAACTCGGAATTGCGAACAAAAGTTCAGGGCTTGGCTTATGCATGGGATCGTATGGAGAGGGGGCATGCAATAGCAATGGAGATGCACTGGTGACATTCCTTAGTTCCAATGGCCTATTGCCACAAAAACGGCTTTTAAACACCCATGCCATCACCGGACACATTGTTGATCGCAAAGCCCCAAAAGGTTCTAAGGCTACAACAGCTGTCTTCAACCAAATAGATTTAATACTATGCAAGACCGAAACAAAACCCCTACTTCTGAATGCGCGTTCATATGGAGGCACAGACCTCAATTTTGACCATAAGCCGGTCATTACATGCCTTCAGATGAACGATCTCTACCTGATGTACAAACACCATACCAGGCAAGAGGGTAGTCACCTACAACCTACCCAAGCTCATCAGTGACACTGACACTCAAATGTCTTACAAAAAGGCCCTCGGGGAGCAGATAGTTAACATTGACGTCAGCTCCGATCCGAACGAAGCCCTAACCAAAATACTGAAATCTATGACATCATCAGCTACCAGCACCATAGGTGTTCTTAAAACAACGGAACTAGGTATACTGACGACCCTCTAGTAGTAAAACTGTCAGCAGAGCAGAAAGCGTTACGGCTGCACATCTATCAAAGTGTCCAAACTATGCTGGGAGCGCAATAACATTCTGCGCCACATTAGCGAATGCTTAAAAGACCTTGCCATTCAACAAGCAGACTCCATAGCAGATGAAATGACTGTCACAAAATGTTTTGGGCAGCCCGGGCCCTGAGAGTTACTGACTACACACCACTACTCACTGTACACAACCCTGAATGACACTATCAGGACTGACCAGGGCAAAGCCGAGGCGATTCGAGAATGGTTCAAGGAACAGTTCACTGACTACGATGATGAGCCCTTGCACCCGTTGTCAGGAGACACCAGGCCATTACTAACACCAATTAAAAAAGTAGAAGTTGAGAAGACACTTAAAGCCCTGAAAATGGACGTGCATCTGGACCTGATGGCATGAGCAATGAACTATTCAAATATGCTAGTGACATTATCTCAAACCCGATCACGCGCCTAATTAATTCAGCTTTTATTCGCCACCTTCCCATCGACGCTGTAGGCCAAGGCACCCTTATCGCACTACCCAAGCCGAAGAAGCCACCTGGCCCCACAGCCAATCTGCGCCCCATTGTACTCCTCAACAGCATACGGAAAATCCTATCCAATGTTACTCTATGCCGCATCCAAGACAAGATCGATTACTTCACAGGATCATGTCAAAGTGACTTCAAACGTGGACGCAGCTGCGCAGACATTGTATGGGCTCAACGCATGCTTGTGTCGGAAGTCATGTCCAAACACTGGGCTTTCCACAAAATGGGCATTAGCATGTCACGAGCCTTTGACACAATTGAACGCTCAAAGATCCTAGATGTACTATGCCAGGCCAGTTGCAATGAAGATGAGCTACGACTAGTGAGACTACTGCTCGCAGACACCAAGCTGAGAGTACGAGTCACGTCAGTGAAGTCTGTAGAGTTTGAGACATCAATCGGCTCCCCACAGGGAGATGGTCTATCTCCAGTTTTTTTCACCGGTTGACTTGCTGCTGCATTGAAATCTGTACAGGAAAGTTCCACAAGAGCCCCCCCAGTGTCGCAAGAGGTGGAATATGCCGATGATGTGGACTTCATAGATGAGGAATAGAAACCCCTTGACGAACTTCTCCCAAGCAAGCAAACTAAGAATTGAGAATCTCTATGAATGAATCCAAAACAGAGTTCACCCACATATACCTATCTACAAAGCATGAAACTAAAGAAAATGACGATCCACTTCGTGGCAGCGAACCATGGAGGAAAAGTACAATCCTGGTCACTGCTTTGTGGTACTGCTGACAATGCTGCACGCTGCATCATTGGGAACATAGCTTTCCAGTCCTTCTGGAAGCTATGGATTCGTAGATCAAAGATGCCCTTGATTAAAAGGCTACGTTTATATAATGCAGCCTGTGTATCCTTGATGCTGTATAGCTAACAGCTGGGCAGCTCCAAAGGCAGCTTTAGACAAACTTGATGCCTGTCACCGCAAACACCTACGCACCGCCATTGGACACTGATGGCCAGACAGCATAATTTCCAACGATGCACTGTACAAGATGGGTAATACGTCGCCGTTGTCTGTAAAAGTTGCCCAGCAAAAATGGTCCATGTTTGGCCATGTGCTAAGGATGCCAGAAGAGACACCAGCACAGAGAGCTTTGGAATTCGCCCTACTCGGAGCCAGCAAATACAAAGCCAGAAGAGGACGTCATTGCATAAATCTGCTAAGCGTGCTACAAGGTGACCTCAAGAAAGCAGGACTCGGTACACTCAAGTCAAGATTGGACCTGAGGAAGCTAGGAATTATGGCTGAGGACAAGACAAGGTGGGCAAAAATGAAGAAAGACTGATTGCAGCTGTATGATGTTTCTACTACAACAGCCGCAGAATACAGTAATCATACATACATACATACATACTAATTCTTTATTGGTACACCGTAACAATTCTAACGAGAATTCTGATTAGTCAATGTTTCCGGCGGCCATCTTGAAAATTGGTTGGGAGGACCCTAGCAAAGTACGCACCAGAACTTGTATACAGAATTTTGATTGGTATATAAAATTTCTGGAAATCAGTTAAAAGCCTACTCAGTAACCACTTGGTCGATTACAAGCAAACTCTGTTGGAAGGACCCTAGAGTCATATTCTTCAGAAATTGTATACAGAATTTTGACTGATCAATTTTATTATGGTGGCCATCTTGAATTTTCCAAACAATACCGGTAACTCGTTTAAAGTGCCACTCCTCATTAACTGCTTGGGCAATTTCAACCAGACTTGGCTGGCAGGAAACTAGGCTGGTAGGTTTCAGAATTTTGATTGGTCCATTTTTCAGGCGGCCATTTTTGATTTTCTGAAAATTTGGCAAAATCAGTTAATAATACTCCTTATTAACCGCTAGAACGATTTCAAGCAAACTTGGCTGGAATGGCACTAGAGTGGCGTGCTTTAGAGCTGATATATTGAATTTTGATTGGTCAATTTTTAGCGGCCATCTTGAATTTAACGAAATATCTCTGGAAATCTTTTAAAACACTACTCATTAACTGCTTGGGCAATTTTAACCAAACTGCCTGAAGGATACTAGGGTGGTAGCTTTCAGAACATGTATACGAAATTCTGATTTGTCAATTTTTCTGGTGGCCATCTTGGATTTAATGAAACTTTCTAGAAATAAGTCTTGGCCGATGTCAAGCAAACTCTGTTAGAAGAATCTTAAAGGTGTATGCTTCCGAATTTGTATACAGACTTGATTGGTCCATTTTTCTGGCGGCCATCTTGGATTTTCTGAAAATTTTGGGAAATCAGTTAATGATACTCCTCATTAACTGCTAGAACGATTTCAAGCAAACTTGACTGGAAGGACACGAGAGTGGTGTGCTTTAGAGCTGGTATATTGAATTTTAATTCGTCAATCTTTTGGGCGGCCATCTTGGAATTTAAAAAAAAAAGGCAGGAAATCATTTAAAACTACTTCAAATTAACTGCTTGGGCAATTTCAACCAGACTTGGCTGAAAGGATACTAGGCTGATAGGTTTCAGAACGTGGATACAGAATTTTGATTGGGGTATTTTTCCGGCGGCCATACTGGATTTTCTAAAAAGTTTGGGGAATTATTTTAAATGCTACCGCTCGTTAACCACTTGAACAATTTCAAGCAAACTTGGCTGGAAGGACGCTAGAGTGGCGTGCTTCAGAGCACGTATACAGAATTTTGATTGGTCTATTTGTTCAGGAACTGCTGTATGGACTAGGCAGAAACTCGGATTTAGTTTCATCGATACCTACGGTTGATTAAAATTTGTTCAAGAGAACGTGATGCTTGATAAAACCTAGTTGTTATGGACCAATCAAAATGTTGTGTTTGATGGCCATATTGGATTTTCTTATCTGCTGGGTGGACCCTAAGGTTCAATCTGATTGCGTGGTCAGCGTTCGTCATTAATTTCCCACTAAATATCGATTTACTGAATTCGCAAATTTGTGTTTTATGTCTTGTTACTGCTGAATTTATAGTATTATGTCTGTTCAAATGATAATGGTCCAAGTGAGAGTTAAAGCCCTTGGGCCTCTTGTTAGAGACTGCATCATTGAACACATGAAATGTAATTCCATGTTCAGCGATACTCAGTTTGTCTTCCTTCCGGACAGATCCACACGTCTATCATAGGAAATACACAATTAGAACCGAACTATCCTATTACAGCGGTATACACACGCTATATATAACAGGTAGATCCGATCACTTCGGAGGCCAACAGTAGACTGACTTTCATTAGCGTTACGAGAATCCGAAGTAATGGCGACTACAAATATCAAAGTAAAATAGCGACTCAGAAGAAAACGATCGTCACTGAAATTTTAAAACAATTTCCCAATCTTATTGCTTCAGAATAACTTGTAACCTGCGATATTACGAGCGATAACTATTGTATCATCATCATTACTACTGTAATAAATTACTTACCTTGATTTCTTCAGATGTATGTTCAGGGTACCTGTTTCTTTCAGGGTTCTATTTCTAACAATTGGTCCTTTTTGCGTTATCCCACACTCTTTGTTTTGGTGACATCGTCAAAGCATGTTTATTTTAATAGATACATCATTTTTACACATTTGAAGATTTTATCAAAATGCTGCAGAAATAAGTAATTATTATTTGACGTGTGAAAAACATGTTTTCACTATTACTTTTTACAGGGTCCATAGAAATGTTCATAACTGATAAAGAAATGAAACAAACTGGTCCAGTTTTCGTGTCAGACGACATCTGTCAGTTGCTGTCAAACACGGCATGTTGATTTCATCAACATAATAATAATTTTTTTCTAAGGGTGCACCAAAGGGACATGTGGTGCTTATATTTTTTACAAATCTAGATTGAGTTTTTTCATGCACATGCCCAATCCAGACACGGCCATAGTTTCTATATATGGTAACAACTAATATAATTATAACATTTTATGATGTGCAAAATAATCCATATTTTCATTTTAAACACCAGCTACTTTACAACGCAAGTATGCACGATTTTGGTTTTAAAACGGTGTTGCTGCTCTCCATGTATACCGTGTATTGCGAAAAATGGAATTTGACCAGGTCTAGATTTACTACAATAAATTAAGTTGTGCGCCCTTTTTAGCGACGTTTGTATCATTATTTTTTGCAGACAGACTCCTGTTGTCATATATATATATATGAGAATGTCATGGGTAATCGACTTCAACCTAGAATAATGATGGATTTAAAGCAGTGGAACTCTGTGGTTGACATTGTCCGAGAAGGAAAAATGGTTAATGGTCTTTTCATCGAGAATGATTTTCATTTATCTTTAACTGAGACTGAACTTAAAATCACAATAATACCGCTTGTGAAAAAACTAAATAAGACCTTTGAGCACACATTTTCACGCAAGTTATTGAATAGCGTTTTAGGAATTAGAATGCCAGTGGATCTTAATGAGTCTGCTGTGACTGGTGAGGGTGGTGAGCAAATACAGGGGGAGATAATGATTCATGATACAATACTTCCTATGGATTGTGGTAGTGTAAGTAATACATCTGACGAAATTGATTCACTATTTGCCGAGAATGGTAGCATACAACAGGCTGATTCCGTTATACCAGACTGTAATTCGGTGAATAATGTATAAGATGAACAACCCAATCCATTAAATACGGATTTAGATACCAAGTGCCCTTTATGTAAGGGGAGTGCTCTTTTAGAAAACGGTGAGGGTAATGTGTTCTGACATTATTGCCCTGACAAAGAGGAGAAGGAGATTATTGTACGATCCTTTGCAAGTATTCTCTCTGATGAGATTTCAGTTCAGATTCGTAAGAACTGTTATGGCTGTACATATAACAGACCTAGTCAACGCGAACACACATGTTGTGGGATAACCTATACCTCTATAACTTCAGACCAATCGATTTCATTCAGGAGTATAGTGATTTAGCAATAGAAAATTTATCAGCTGATGTATTTTCATCTCATTTCATTTTAAATCCAGACTTGTTTAGACAGAAAGATGAACTCTTTAGACGTTGTAAGACCAATTGGTTGAACGAAGTTATCGAAGAGACATATAAAATCCGTAGGAGTACCTTATAATTTCACCATCTTGATTATTATATTAATTATTACACTGATTATTATTTTCATTTTGCATTGCTAATTGGCTCCTTTTTTGTTATATTACTGATTATATATTACTGATTTTGAATATTACTGATTTTGAATATTAAAACAAATATATATCCAACAATTGTCGTTACGATTATTTATTATAAGAAAGAGTTTCAAGGAAAAAGAACAGAAGTAGTGGAGAGAAAGAATAATGCTCCAATTTACTCATCCTGCAAATATAATACTTGCTGGTCCAACTCAGTCAGGGAAGACAGAGCTGGTTAAACAACTGATCAATAAAAACATCTAATCTATCCCTGTCCTACCTGGGCAATTTGGTGTTATGGAGCTTGGCAGGACAGTTACATGTCACTTCAAAATGATGTTGAATTTCAAGGTTTTAACTTCGACCTTGATCGAGTAACTCCTACACTTATTGTTATTGATGATTTAATGGAAAGTGTTGATGAACGAGTTACAAAACCGTTTACTAAGCGTTCCCACCATGAAAACTGTAGTGTTATTCATATTGTCCAAAATCTATTCCATAAAGGTCGAGAACATATGGATATCTCGATTAACTGTCACTATCTCATACTCTTTAAGAACCCACGTGACATATCAAATATAAGTGTTCTGGCTAGACAGATGTTTCCAGGAAATGGTAATTTTTTACAAGAAGTTTATAAGGACGCCACTGAACAGCCCTTCTCATTTCTACTTATAGACTTGAAACAGAACACCCCAGATACTCTAAGATTAAGAAGCAAGATTCTACGACACGAGACTTGTATTATTTATAGACAGAAGAAGAATGGGTAGAAAGAATATGATGAAATACAAGGCGATTTTACAAAAAAATGGCGAAGTCATCTCCATCTGTTAGGAGAATAATGATAAGAAACGCTGATAAAGTGTTAATTAAAGCCATTTGTGAATGTTGTCTGAACGTGCTACATGGTAACATTAAACTCTCCAGCAGAAACCTTAAAAAATTAGCAAAATACAAGTTGGAGTTACGTCGTTTAAGTAATAAAAGACTATGTCTTCAAAAGAGACGCAGCATTTTACAAAAAGCTGGATTCCTGGGAAGTCTTTTGGGTGCAAATCGTCTGACAACTAGAAAAATCTTTGGACTGGGTTAAAAACATGGAGTCAGTGCAGAAGATGGCACTTGTTCCTTATGAACTACTTGACAGTCTACATACAGAGTCGAAAATAAAGCTAATGAATACCAATCCATATATACGTAAAGTTGTAGGTTTAGATGATGAAATTAGAAGAATCTTAGCTAGAAATGATATTCAAGCATCATCGAAAGCCGATCTTTACTCAGAAGCACTTCAGAAATTTAGAATGTTCTATGAACAGCCAGGGGTTGCTATGGGAAATCAGCCAGTATCAGTTGATTATTCCACTTCAAATTACAACACGTTATCAGGTGGAGATACTGGTGACAGTGTAAAAACAGGAATCTCAGATGAGGTTATTCTAGTCTTCACGTCTATTATCTAAAAGATCACGTTATAAAGGGGAGCGATTACTTAAATTCCTTCAGAAAACTGGTGGGATTCAAGTTGATAAGAATAACCAAGTCTCAATTAATGGGGAATCTTTCCCGGGTAATAACTTAGTTGATCTCATAGCACGTTTGTCAAACTCAGGATATCAACCGGCTAAACATTCATCAAGAAGTTCTGATGATCGAGTGAATGGGGTATTTAATGGTTTTTTACGATCTGTAAATGTACCACATCAGGTGATTGGGAATGTAGAAAGTTGGAATGATATTCTAGACCAGAACATTGGACATAGAAGTCGAGCTCAAGAAAAACATTCTCATAGAAAGCCAGCAAGTCCCCCACCCTCACCACATACAAGACAAGTGAAATCAAAGCAATCCCCTAGAAAGCTTCGATCTAGACATCGAAAACCTCTATCATGGTTAAGTCTCTAACACGGTCTACAATACTAGATAGAAATACATCGAAAAAACTTCCTAAGAGATATTATAACACAAAACATCCAAGCTAGTTTTAGTAGTGTTGAAAAGATATCCAAGTCTTTTAAAGGGACGATTTCACGTGCCCGAATTCAAGAATGGTTATCTAGTCAGAGAGCATACACTCTACACAAACCAAAGAGAGTGAGATTTGAACGTGACAGAATTAAAGTGTCAGTCGTTGATCAGCTCTGGCAAATGGATCTCAGTAACATGGTTTCACTCAGTAAAGAAAATGACAATATGAGATACTTGCTTTTTAACATTGATGTTTTTTCAAAATTTCTATGGGTTATACCTTTAACTTCGAAAACAGGGAATTCTATTATCAATGGAGTTAAATCGCTATTTATTTCAACCAAAAGACGCCCAAGATCAGTAAAAACAGATAAAGGTGGGGAATTTGTAAACTCCAGTCTTAAATCATATCTAAAAGAATATGGAATTCACTTCTATACCTCTCAGAATGAGACTCATGCAGCAGTAGTGGAAAGGGTACAGAGAACATTAAAAATTAAGATCTGGAGGTATATCACATATAAAGGAAGTTTACGTTATATTGATGCTTTACCTGATATAGTTAAAGGTTACAATGAATCATATCACAGTAGTATAAAAATTAAACTTATTAACGCCACAAGACAAGCTGAGTTTCAGATATGGCGAAAATAAGTCAAAGAGAAAGAGGAAAATAAAAGTCTTTAAAGCAGGAGAGAAAGTTAGAATTTCAGAATTAAAAACACCTTTTAAAAAAGACTTTCAACCAGCTTGGTCTGAGGAAATTTTCTATATAAAAGAGAAAGTACCTTTACGGGCTAATAGTTATAAACTAATTGATTACGATAATGATCCGATAATCAGTACGTTTTACTCTGAAGAACTTCAAAAAGTTAAAAGTGAAAATGGTGAGAACCCTCTATACATGATAGAAAAGATTATTAAGACTAAACGAAAGAAATGGCAGAAAGAATATTTTGTCAAATGGTTGGGATTCCCTAAGAAGTTTAACTCATGGGTGACTGAATTTCATAATACAAAGTAAAAAAAAAATGGATGAGAATCAGTCTGTAAGAGGCACTAGACTCTGGAATATATGTGGTGAGAAAGTACCAAGGGAAGAGATTATGTATATAGCACAGATGGGGCTAATTTACATTGTCATCATTACATGTATATTAAACCTCAGTTTACTTAATGAGGATAAAGAAATTTGGATCTCACTATGTTTGGGGTGTCTGGGATATATTTTACCTGCACCTACTATCAAAACCATTAAAAGAGTATCAGCTACAGCAGCTACAACACCTGTTTGAAAAGAAATGGAGAGTAACCATTTCTACATTACACTACCAAGTAATTCATCTATGAATTACTTTCCTGCCAACTCAGTTGCCAGGTTTACTACAAAACTCCCTATGAACTTGGATTTATCAGGTTCATGTGAGGTGGGTTTAGTTGGAATTCAGTACTCAAGATCATGGTTAACCCTTGAAAAGGATGCTCACGTGAAATTTACTTCACCAGCTAACAAAAAAGGGAGATTTCTCACAGTGCGAAAAGGGTTTTACACAATTAAAGAACGCGTTAATCAACTTAAGCGTGATGTGAAAGTACAGCTTACTGAATTTGTTGAAAACATTCAGTTCATGTATAATGAAGATAAAGTTTTTAGAATTTCTTTAATGATTGGACCTGGATATTCAGTTACGTTTGACCCCCAATTAGCTCAGACAAAAACGATGAATGGTACAAAACGGCGGGCGTTTTTTGGTAATTCTGGGGAATCAACTACTAGAGCATTACTTTTTGTTTATTCCGACATTGTTCAACCAAACATTATTGGTGATACCATAGCACCGCTATTACGGGTCTTACCACTAGTGAAGAAATCTGCTTTAATAGAGCGCGAGTTTGTAAACTTACATTATCTTCCTGTTGCCAAAACATCAATCGACACTATTAAAATCAAGCTAACCAATTCATATGGGAAGCTTATTTCATTTAAGAGTGGTAAATCAGTCATAAAACTTCATTTTAGAAAAATTAAAAGTTAGTTTTACTTTAACTGTTGAATCGATAACGTCAGAAAAACAGCAGATAGAATGAGACCTGTCTATAAACCTGATAAAATGGCTTTACGTAACTATTACGTAACCCAGGTCGATCGAGGGATAACTGTTTTCGTGGGTGGTCATAATCAAAGAGGTCATGGATTAGGTAACATTTTTGGGAGTTTAATGCGCTCCGCTATACCACTGGTAGGAAAGGTGGGAAGAAGTGTAGGTAAACAAGCGTTATCGGCAGGTGTTGGTTTAACCAGTGATGTATTAGCAGGAAAAGATTTTAAGTCTTCTGCTAAGTCAAGAGCATTATCAGCTGGAAAAGCCTTAATTCCTGAAACAATTACAGGGTTACGCGATCGACTAGGTGTCGGAAGAGCGGTTAAAAAGACAAAGTCTCGAAGACAGAGCATCAAACCGCTGAAAAGATCGAATAAACACGGACGTGCTAAAAGAGTCAGAAGGAATACAGTAACAGGGGCAGCGGATATTTTCTCATAATGGATTCTAGAGCTTGTCTTTGCACAAAATTAGAACTCGACTTGTTTACTGTTAAACCTGTTTTAGCTACTATGGAAGAGGGTTCATGGCAGCGTTACCAGCCAGTGAATACCATTTCAAACTCCAACTCAGCCCCATTAGAGTTTTTTTTATCTCTGTGAATGGACAAGATTATTTAGATTTATCTCAGAGTTACCTTACTGTAAAAGTTAGAGTACGGAAAGTTGAGGAAGGGCATGATTGTGATGTTGCTGAGGGGGATCAGGTTGCCCCTGTGAATTTACTACTTCATTCATTATTTTCACAAGTAGATGTCTTTTTAAATGGCCAGCGTATATCGGATGCACATGATACCTATCCATACAGAGCTTTTATTCAGACGATTTTCTCATACTCGTCTGATGCATTATAATCTCAATTATCTGCAGCTTTATGGGTAAGATACGGCAGGTCAGCATGATTCTCTGACAGAAGCAAATGTCGGTTTTACTGAATGGAAAGAATGGTGCGCTAATAGTAAAACAATTGAATTAGCAGGGAGGATACACTCTGATATTTATGCAAGATCGTTATATACCTAATGGGGTCTCGATACGACTCAGACTACAAAGAAGTAGTGATGAGTTTGTTCTCATGAAAGCTGGGGATAAGGAGTTTAAAGTGGTGATTGATGACGCCACATTCTGTGTTAGAAAAGTGAGCATGCCGAAGCATTATTGAAGACACCGGCAAAATATCCAATCAAAAGGGTTGTAATGAAACGTTTCACAATTCCTGCAACATCATTATCGTTTAATGCTGATAATACACTAATTGGACCTCTACCTAGTCATTGTCTTGTTGGAATCGTTAGTAATGCTGCCTATAATGGTGACTATTTAAAAAAAACCATATGCCTTCAATCATAATGACATTTCATACTTCACTTGTTATTTAAATGGTAATCAAGTTTCATCAGAGGCATTAACCCCCGACTTCAACGCAGGAAATTATATAAGATCATACCTAACATTATTTGATGGCACTGGATCGTTATTCAGTGATACTGGCACACCGATTACTATTGCAGAATATGCGAAGAGCTATTGTTTCTTCAGTCAAGACTTCACAGCTGACTTAACAGCTGGAGAACATACATATCCAACAAAGCAAGGGAATCTACGTCTACAGTTCAACTTTAAAACAGCATTACCTGAGACTATGAATGTAATTTTATATGCTGAATATGATAATCTGATTGAAATATATTATGCAAGAAATGTAACAATTGATTATTAATTGAAGAGAGATGCTGTACACATCAGATTTACGTTTTCTACTAGTTAAAGACAAAGCTGCAAAAACAATGTTCCGTGGAGTGTATGCTAAGCACAGAATTCCGAAAAGGGTTAGAAGACCCGGTTTCTTAATAATTAATACAGAAAAACATTCACACTCTGGTGAGCATTGGGTTGTCATGTTCTTACGGGAGAGATCGCAAAAAGTTACAAATGAATTCTTCGACTCATTCGGGTGACCACCTTGGAGAGAACTTGTAGCAGCCACTGTACATAAGAATTGTCTTTATAATGACGGGATTGTACAGGACATATTATCGACAAAGTGTGGTGAATTCTGCATATTATACACCGTTCGACAAGTGTTTCATTTAAAAACATATTAAAGATGTTAAAAAATACTGAGCTCAATGATGGAATTGGAACGGAATGTTAAAAAAATCTCTTCAATATAAAGTAATCATTCTTGTAAAAATATGAATTCGTTTTCCGACTTTTCAATACATTTCAACATAAGGAAGATAATTCCGCCCACCTATATATATATCATAACAGAGTTCTCTCCCATGTATGTAATCCCCATACCCGGCTAATATAATGTGCTAGGTTACAGCGCTTCAAGTGACAGCGATAACTAGCCTATTTCTGCTATACAGCTTCTTTTGTCTATTAACCATTCAAGTGTTGAGTTTTTACAGATGACATATTTCAATGGTTATTTCTCCGGGAATGCTGAATATTTTGAAAATAATTTGACTGAGAGTTGTCGGCAGCTAAGCCCGCAACAACTTTCAATCGAATTGTTTTCAAAATATTCAGCGGTTCCAGAGTTATTACCCATTGAAATAATTGTCTGTTGGTTTGTAGCAATGAGTCCAGTTGACTGGGATGTGGTGGGAGTAATAGATGATAGAGCAGAAAGCCAGAGTAACTGATATGACTATTACTACTGGCTGTCTATAATACTACAATTACCAGATCTGTTGCGATAATGAAAAGTTTATTAAAGCCAAAATGCTGAAAATCACTACTATCACACTAGAAAATTCTCCCTCTCCTAATAGAGATTCTCATCTAAACTTTAATAAACTTTAAATTATCAAAGACTCTTTAGCTGAAAAGGGTGTTGACCTTAAACGGGGAGTGAAATACATATGTTCCCGCTTGAAGCAAGGGGTTGGTGAGAAAAAAACCTGAACGAGAACTGTACATTTTCGTATTAATATTCTTACTCTGTAAGCAAAGTGAAATTTGCTTTATTAATTCGGTACAGTATATACAGTTTCAAACATTGTGGACGATTGCATTGAATTACACCAAAGTTAAGAAAAATAAGTTAGGATATCGTAATGAGAGCGTGATGTTTTAAAAATCTAACATCACAAGAAGTGAAACAGGAGTACGTTCAAGTGAAAACCATCATGAATTAACCCTTTTCATGTTGTACACAGGGGGGGAGGGAGTTTTTCCTGGACAAGTCTTAAAAGTGTCCAGAATACGCTGACTATTAGATAATTTTGAAAACATTTTGACCGAAACTTGTTATGATCTAATTTAACATGAAGCCGGAGTTAAAATGTTTTCAAAAGACTCTTCAAGTCATAGATATTTATTGTAAACACTTCTCAGTAGAGGAATAGATAACCACCCGACTGTTACGTTTTTACAGATGCCATATTTAAATGGTTATATCTCCGGACACAGTGAATATTTTGAAAATAATTTGACTGAACGTTGTTAATGACTAGGCCTGCAACAACTTTCAGTCAAATTGTTTTCAAAATATTTAACGGGTTCAGAGTTATTACCCATTGAAATAATTGTCTGGTGACTTGTAACAGCGAGATAGTTAAGAAGGTAGATAGCCAAATGGAAGTGTTTAAAAATTCCCTCTGAGTACTCTTTTATCATAAGTAAACCTAAATGTTTTAGATAACTTCTTAGACAAAATGGCGTGATTTGGACCTTGCACAATTGAGTTCGGATAATCAATAGCTGTCTCTAATTCATGATTATCTATTGCTTGACGAATTGTACCAAAGCCTATAAAACTATTTTTAAAGGAAAGTGCTATTCCCTTCATTTTGATTACGACCTCTTCAACGCCATTGGATAATTTCAGTGAATATGATTTTCATCCACTACATACATATTCTGTAATTTTATAATCTCTTGGAACCTCATTTGTAAATTTACCTAGTCTATCATGGGTAATAGGAATTATATCTGGGAGAGTTGAATCTTGATAATATATGATCGAATCCGTGTCGTAATACAAGGTCTATTTCCCTGTTTTTTTAAGGTTTTCGTAAAGTAGTAATTGCGCATAACTAGCCAAAATGACATTAGATTTATTCCCACGTGTTTGATAGTCTTCTGACCAGTCAGTTTGTACTAGTAATAAATTCTCGCTACACAATGTAACATTCTTTATCTTTTGTGTATGGTCAAACAATAATCTATTTAGAACACTAGGATTTGTAATGTACTCGCATTTACCAAAATTTCTGAGGGCAAAATAACCCCAAAATGCGTTCAAAATAAGTTTTCCCAGGGCTCTGAGTGATGGATTAGACTTAACTTCCATCTTTTTTAGTAATATGCCCTCAGCGTTAAAGTATTCCTCAATATACCGGTCTTTATCAGACTTGGTAATGACGTCATCTGGGAACCCACTAGCCGATTGTTTTATTTTCAAATATTTCAAAATATATTAGGAAAAAAGACTGTCTGACTTTTCAGAATAATGCCATATCTCATGAAAAATAATAATTTTATACCCTAGCTGGACTGCTTTTCAACACTAGGCCAAGTACCAATCAAACTACGTTCTGAGTCAGAATGACAACATGGAGTTTGTTGCTGTTTTTCAACACATATTCTACACAGTGTAAATGCCAGCTTACCATTACATTTCATTGGTAGACATGGAAGGAAAAGGTTTCTAGGTGGTAGAATTTCACATTTAATTAGACCAAAGTATTAATTTACTCGATCCGTTGATTTAAAACCCTCTGTTATAATCTCTGGTATCCCTATCGGATAAGTAGAAGTTTTACAGACATATGGATAAAGGCTACAAATATCTACATATGCTATTTTCTCATTAGCGGAAATTTTATGATATAATTTCGTAGCACCCGTTCGACCACCAAACAAAGCATTATGTGGTATTATAGATGCGAAAAAGTTTATGCTCTCAGTGAATTCTTTAATATACGGATCGATTCTAAAAGTGTATCATACTCGCAACCCCAAATTTCATGCACAGTTAACCCATTTTTTCTTCATATTCAAGCCATCTACAGCCCAGTATTGAAAATTTTCGAGCTGGTGTGAAACCTAGAGGTGGTATAACAGTATAACTTTCTGTAAACCTTATTACACAGTGAAGCCAAGGAAATAGAATTCACGAAGGGTGGAATTCCTGTCTCTTTAATTAAAATTGAGTTAAATTTAGCGCATCCTTTCCGCAATAAATCCACATCCGCTGCACAATATTCATACAATGATTTTTGAAAATCAAATTCGTTATTTTTAACACTTTCAGACCATTTTTCAAAAGCCACTTTAACATCCATAGTCATATTTTCAATACCATATTTCTCAGCCGGTAACATCAGACCTTTAGATAATTGAAATGCAGGTGTGTTTGTGAGATAAGGGAAGTAACCCTTTAATGTTGAAATATCAAACATTTTCGAAAGATTTTGTAAGGCCATTGGTATGAATGATATCGAATCTTTAAACTGAATACCCTTAGCCGAAAAGAAAATTACTTTACATAAAATGCATGTCAAATGCTTTACCGTTGTGAGCAATATAAATATGATCAATATGTTTGAAAATTCGAGTAGTTTTTTTCGCATCGCGTTCAAAGTGTTCACTAATTTCTAAAAGACAGTGCATAAAACTATCCAATGCTGAATAGCCGCTAAAACCGAATTCATGCTTTTCAGGACCACAAGTTAAACATGGTGAAGTAATTTCTTCACTCAAACAATTTGAACATACTTTATGTGCTACGATGAAATTAACCTCATGAATACCAGAACTCCCGTCCGTTTCAACATCCCCAAAAATATATCTCTGAACTAAGTCATCAGACGCTTTCACAGAATCACCTAACCGACCTTTCCAACTCTCAAGTTGATTTGTGAAATTTTGCATAAAACATATATGAGATTTTTCCACAAAATCATGGCAATGAACACATTTAATTAACCTGCAGCTATGCTCTTTCAAACTCGAACTTGGTAAAATTTTATAGCATTTCTGACATGTCTTTCTACGATCACAAATGTCTGTTATAACATGCTGAATTCGTAAACCAGCAAAAACATTTCTCGCAGAAAAGGTATTCCTCAGATTTACAATAATTACTACCGCCGCAAGAATGGCAAATGTATTTACAACTGCCCCCAGCATCTAGAAAACATTTTATTGCAAGCAAAACAGTAATTATGTGACTCTAATAAAGCTGTGAGATTCCTAATATAAGCGAAGTGATTATTAAAAATATATATGTTCAACCTTCTTGCTGAATCACATCCACCTCTAAATATACACGCAGAATTATCGGCTTCACTGAAAACTGAAATACCAATGATATCGGGTAATATATTCTGAAATTGACTGACCTCTTGCAGACCACATGGACCTATTTTCACATTGGCTTTGTGATGTAAATCAGTAGCTTTTTCCAGCTGGTGGTAATTATCTACCAGTCTGTTTAACCCTTTTTTAGGTTGTCTAGTTATTATTTTAACGTTCAGATGTAGGTAATTCCGGATCGAGATAAGCTAATCCTATTACTATTGATCTAGCCAAACATGTATGATCATAATTTGCGACGGAGATCAGACCTTTCTTTATTCTGATTTTTTCTTCCATGTCCGACAAATAGTACCTTTTTAAATCACCAAACCCGCTACCTTCGGGTAGAACAACATGTAAAAAATTAAATATGAAATTTCATCCAACCTCACACTAGTGTTACTCTGTACCACCCTTGAAAGCTCTTCCAAGATAAGCCTGCAGGATATGTCATTAACTTTACTGAATTCTAAAAAAATGGTACATTCAAAGCTGGGTGTTCCATTGTGATTCTAATATAATCATGGGGTTGAGCTTTCACTGAAATTTAAAAATTTTCTAAAATTTGATTGAAAATCAATTCCAAATACGTGTCAATATCAATTAAATCATGCACTCTGAGGTTCTGAGAGATTCTAACTTCATATTCAGATTCCGTAGTTTTAAATTTATGTGAGTAGAGTGATCTACGTAAATTTATTTTGAAATCGCTGTCATCTAATTTGGGCAAGACATTGTTATCATTATTATCATTATCATTATCATTATCATTAACATTATCACCAGCATTATCAGTGGTATTATCATTATTATTAACTTGAACCCCACCCCCTGATTGATCACTATTTTCTTCTGATCGGACATTAATTTCTAAATACATGTTCTCATCATTATTTTTCGTCTTCATAACAATCCTATTAGCGGGTGAATTGGAAATGAGTAACTCGTCCGGTAACAGATGCTCTAAAGCCATGTAATCCACCTCTGAAAAAGGCTTTCGACTCCCTACTGAATCTGCTGAACCATGGAAGATATCCGTTGAATTACACTGTGGAGATAACGAATCACCACATTCCGTAAATTGATAAACATTTCCACTACCCGACCCATCTAAATCGAAATCCATGGGAGGGTAAGTGGAGGGAGAGACACACTGTGAGGAAGTAGATTGCATAGATTGATCGAATGTAGATTCCATGCCGTTATTATCCTCCGATCATGATCTGAATGAGAGGGGTCGCGAGAGTAATGGAAATTCATCTGCTGAGGAAGGTAGCGAAAGTGGGGGTAATTCATCAGTTGAGAGAGGTAGCGAGAGTGACGGTAATCCATTTCCGGAGTGTGATTGCCTCCTATTGAAAGCTGGAATATGGAGATCCAAGGGTGTCTGAAAAAACAATGATTAAGTAAATGTATTCTTGATAAAAAAATAAGAAATCCTAGCAGAATATAAGAGTGGTACATTTACAGCCATTTAAATAGTTAATTTAGAAGATTCATTCTATTAACTCAATAAGTTATTACAATGGTAAATTTTGAAAATTCAATGTTGAATTACCTGATTCAGTTATCGAAATAGCGAATTTTGAAAATTCAATGATAAATTACTAAATTTACACAATACAATAGATTTACAATTTAATTAATTAATTAATTGTAATAAAAAGCATATTATTTCTATTTACTCACTTACTACAGAAAGATTTTTGAGAGCCATAAGTCCAGTAAGAATTTTCTGAAACCAATGCCTGATCAAAGTTTTCATCATTCTTGACATCATCTTTCTTTTCATTGCTGCCCGATTCCAGTCTTACAAAGACCGGTGTCGAGATATTTGTCAATTTCTCATTCAAATTAAAAGAATTCACTGTGTTATTTTCAGTGCGGTCTATCACCGACGATATCATCTCAAAGGTTTCACAATATTCATATTCTCTTTCTCTCTTCTTATTACTATATTCCCCGCTTCATCAACACTCCCTATACGCCAGTTCAGCATTGAGGAAGTAGCGTACACCTCCTCGGTCTCATCGTCCGAGATTTCAATCGGAAAATCGTATGTAAAACCAGACATAGCGCTATTTCTCAGAGTGGAATCAATTTTTAAATAGTTTTACTTTAAGAGTGATCACCCTACTAGAAATTAGGTTCCTTTTTATACCATCTTTTATGCAATCCAAAAATGCGCAAATATTTCCCCCACCCTGTCATGGAAAAAGCACCCACCCGTCAGAAGAAAACATTCTCCAATTTCAGCAGGAAATTCTGGCGGGCAAAATCTTTGGCACAATAACTGTCAAATGAGAAGTGATAATTTATCCTCTTTCAAGTGAAAATGTGCTCCTGATAGTATGATGACACTGGTTGAATGCATCATATTTACAATAACAACTAATAATACCTTGATTATGAGACTTTTGTTAATTAGACATATCCCGCCACTCTCTCTTTTCATCCCATTCTCCTTCCTCTCTTTTTTCCCAATCCTCGGCTTTGGCATTCATCTCTATAGACTTCATCTTTTCGTCATAAAGAAATGTAAAAATGGGGTGGGGGTCAATACATAGTCTTTTATTTACATTACGACAAAATTCGAGACAGGATAGTATATTTCCGAATGTGATTCCGTCTTCTGTGAAGCATTTTAGAAATATACCCTCGCAGATTTAAAAAAGCTCAAATTCATTCCGGATTCTTGTCATATGATTGACAATTCTCACTAAATCAGTGTTCATTTCCTCCATGACAAACATTTTGAAGAGAATTGCTGGATACGTCTACTCTCATCGGTGACAAAATGGGATTATACTTGTGTTATCATTTGTACAGAGGTGTAATTCAATGGGGTAAGTGGAATTTCATTATTATTAATTAACCCTCCAAGTCCGTATAGATGATGATTTCCACAAAATATTATGTAAAGAATGAAACTTGTATAATCTTTTGAAAATAATTTGACTGAGAGTTAATATGGAAGAAGGTAATAAGGATTCTCAGTTAAGCTCCTCTCAGATATGTGGTAATAGGAACATCCCTCTAACATAGAAAAAGTAATATTTCATTTCAGACTAATGTGTTTATCGCTTCAATGTGCGCGCGCACCAAATCCTTTAGTGCTTGAATGTACACACGTGCCAAATCCAAAGCACATGCCAAAACTGTAGATCTAATTATAACGAATGACACGTACAGCTCTCAGGCGGGGGTGGAGTGTAAAACGTTATCGTATTTTACATCAGAGCAGAGTGATGCTGGCTAATACATATGCTGTGCGGTTAATAGTATTCTATCTGTAACAGTTTGAGTTGAAAAGGTTTGGATGAATGTAGCTATATATATTAGATACCATTTCTCTCCCAGTATACAGCATTATATCGCGAAGGCTGACTCTCATGAGTGCGAACCATCGGCTAATAATTTCAATGAGTAAACACTTGTAACCTAGCCAAATTGAAAACAATTTGACTGAAAGTCAATGATAGCTTAACTAGGAATAATTTTCAGTCAAATCGCTTTCAAAATATTCAAACAGTTCAGCGATATAACCCGTGGAATATAATAACCGCAAGCACTTAACATCCAGAGAGTTGATCCATGATGATCAGACAGTAAGCATGAACATCTAACGCGCTCTCAGCGAGCGCTGATACACAACGCGTTCTCTGAGAGCGGATGATACGCAACATGTTCTCTGTGAGCAGATGATGCGGACCGCGCTCTCTATGAGCGCATGATACTGAACGCACTCTTTATGAGCGCGTAATACGTAGCACACTCTCTGTGAGCAAATGATATGGAACGCGCTCTCTGTGAGCAAAGTATTTTCAAAATACAATAATTTAAGTAGAAGAACACTTTTAAAGTAGAAGTGTCCGAATCATAGTTTTCTTAATAGCTCACTGATCAGGCTTTCCCTACTCATTTCTATGCTCATAAGTGTAAGTGAAGTTTTAAGAAGAGCTAGGGTTTCTTAGTACATCTACGCCAGATCATTAATCATAGTTTTCCCACTCATTTCCCCCTTAACCAATCCATACATTTCCCGCTAATTTCTCCCTACCCATTAGCTATATTTAAATGAGATTCCGCCCATGCCCATATATGGAAGTGGGCGTGGGAAAGCTATGTGACGTCACAAAGCTCTCCTCCAATCAAAGTGGGCGCCTACCGCTCGGCATAACTACTAATTTAAGCATCTAAAAGTATACAATTTTAACAATTTTATTTTCAAGCATTTTGGTGTGATTATGCACCTTTAACGCAAAGAGCATCACAATACCTAACAAATGTTTTTACCTTCGATGATCTCATCAGTGACCTAATTAATTGTTTATAATAAATTATAGAACTAATCATTTCTTAAAGAATGCTACCTATTTTGATGAATTTTATCGAGTCGAAATCTAATCGCATCAGTGGCGGGTTCAAGGAGGGTGGGGGGGGGTGATGTTGCGGGCGGATCTGGCGTAGGGGAGACCGGGCTACAGTGAATCATTTTGTCTTCTTTTGGGCCATATCTCTACTGTCATGAGTCCGTGATTCAACTTTCAAGGTAAATATAAATTGTATTGTATTCCTTAAATTTGGCAACATTTTCACAGATCTCCTCAGTCACTATCCTATCACCATATGTGATCAAAATATTGATGTCAACGTGGCCCGTCGTTCCCCATGCCGGGACAATGTGGTCCACTTTACGGCGTACGATGGGCCATTTGTTGAACATATAGAGAAAGGTGTTTAACACTTTCAAATTAATTTTATTAGGAAATTCAACAGAAATAAAAATAAACGGCCATCTGACTGAGAGGCCATTCATGCTGTTCACCAATATCTCTCATGAAACTTGTCACAATTGAACATAAGCCACTGCTCAGAAATAACTTTACATGTTTCCATTTAAAAAACAGAAACATGTCAGTTATTCAGATTTTGAACGTGGTGTACCAAATATTTTGTTGAATATTTTGAACAAAATTTGCTTTGGAAGCCATTGCTACCCTTGCTGGCCAGCGCTGTGTACGGAGAAGGCTTCAGAACCACACAATGTTAAATTCAATGACTTTTACATGACTTTCCATGACCAAAACTACAACATTGTGTGACTTAGAAGTGGAATAAAACTTGACATCCCTGACAAGGTGTTACCCCTTTGAACATAAAAGACAAAATCTCATGAAGGAATTTGAAACTAATGTGAGGTTGGGGGAGGGGGTGGGGTTGTCTGGTGGTGGGGGCGGGGCGGTGTGTGCGTGGGGGTTGGTGGGGGAGTGGTATTGTTACTGCCTAAAGCAGGTTTCAATGGCTTAATTTTCAGTGAACATTTTCTTTAACTTACCAAAGTTTTACTCTTCGACGTCTACAATAGTTTTTTTAAACATAAATCTTTAACTTCTCATTTTTACTGCCTACATTTACAGCAGCATGTATGGTAAAGCCATTTATGAGAAAATTGGAATGGCCCACTGTTCCTATGACCCATTATGCCCCAGTCTCGCCTACGCCCCATAAATTGGTCAAATCCTACAAAACACCCCATCCTTCTTAAACTCAACCACAGCCTTAACAAAGTATATGATCTTTTTACCACCCAGAATAGCGGAAATCTGTTTTAGTACCGGACAGCACAATTCATAATATTTCTCTGTTACAATGTCAATGGGCCTAACGGGCCTAATCTTATAGCTAGGCAAGCTAGCTAACTGGTCTCCATCATTTTGGGAGAATTTCCACAACTGAGAAATGCGGTCAGGTACCCATTAAGAACAATGAAACTCCCATTTAAATACACCCAAACAACTGACAGAATAAGGTAACTGCGCCATATTGCATCTATCTTCGCTATACGTGTAGTAGAAAAGTTATGCCGACGTACGGAAATAACAGATTCTTCACTCTTCGTCATATGCGATTAAATATCCAAAAGTATTCACGAAAGTCAGTTGTTTTACGCTATAGGCCTATACAGGCATTACATTTTCTGTGCATTTTCTGACAATCCTGACAATCTCGACCAAACAGTATTTCGCCTATGAAAATGTGTTTCTTGTAAACACGTTATTTAATTTTTGGGTGGTCAAATAATTGATGGTACAACGCGACAAATTGCTTAATTTGGCAGCATTTGTATGACAACAGCGATTTAGATGTTCTCAAAATTTGGATATTTTCCTGGAAAGAAAATGTTTAGGATAAACATGTATTTAGGCTCCCTTGGCCCCTTCAACGGGCAAGCATTATTTTGGTGACGCTAAAGATGGGCCACACTGTGACCAGTTTATTGGTAAAAAAGAAATTCAGATATATTTGGCGTGTGTGGGTACGCGGTGAGAGGCACGCTTCATGACTTGCGAGTACATATAGACCTACATGTCGGTTATGCATTTTCTCACTGATAATAATGTCATGTAGATGTTATTAGCTCGCCTGGTCAGAATGGCCTGCGTCCGTCAACTTTTTCTTTAAACGACTTCTCAAGAACCACTGGGCCGATTTCAATTATATCCTTATGGCAGAGATTCGAGTTCGTTCAAACGAAACCGATCGGGAACTTTAGCGGCCGACCATCTTGGAGTTTGGCCGAATTTTAGAAATTTCTAAAAAACCTTCTCCAAAACGCTTGTGGAATCGATTCAGAACATCATCTAGAGCAAGAGCTAAGCTAAGTTTGTTCACGAGAACTTGATTAATCAAATGGTTCGCCGGACATCTTGGATGACCTAGCTTTCACGAAAACGACTTCTCCAGAACCGCTGAAGGGATCAGATTAGAGATATGATTAGGGACTAAGGGCCATTAAAATTTATTCAGGAGAACTTGATCAGTCAAAAAACATGGCCGCCGTGGGCCAATCAAAATGTAGCGTGTTTGGCGGCAGTATTGGATTTTATTATTTGATGGATTTTAAGGCTGTAATTGATTATATATATATTATTGGGTATTCTGATTTCAAATTTGCCATTTTCGAAACTGTCAGATAAACGGTTTGGCGACCATTTTGGATAATTTCACGCCAAAAGCTCCCATACTAAAGCAATGTGAAATTTTAAATGTCTTCTCGAGAACCACTGGACCGATTTCAATTATATTTGTCAGGAACAATCCTTAGGGCATAGAGATTCAAGTTTGTTCAAAGGAAGCCGATCGGCCAATTTGGCCAGCAGTCATCTTGGATTTATGCAGATTTTTTAAAATATCTTTAAAAATCTCCAAAACTGCTTGGGGCATCGATTCAAAACTCATGAAATATGATCTAGAGAAGGATCTGAATCAAGTTTGTTGAAGGGAACTTGATTGCCCAAATGGTTCGGCGACCATCTTGAATGACCTGGTTTTTGTAAAAAAGAACCCTACTTCTCCAGAGGCGCTGAACAGATCGGGCCGAAATTTGGCAGATATGCTGAGGGATTAAAGGCCATTAAGGTTTGTTCAAGAGAAGTTAATAAGTAAAGAAAGATGCCCGTCATGGACCAATCAAAATGTAGTGTTTGGCGGCCATATTGGATATTTCTATTTGATGGATTGTGAAGCCGAATTTGGCTTTATATAGGTTTTTAGGTATTCTGATTTCAAATTTGCCATTTTTGTAACGCTCGGGTAAACGGTTTATCGCCCATCTTGGATCTTTTTCCCGGCAAAAACTCCCATACTAAAGCAATGGGAAATGTAAAATGTCTTCTCGAGAACCACTGGACCGATTTCAACTATATTTAACAAGAAGCATCCTTAGGGCATAGGGATATAAGTTTGTTCAAAGGAATATGAGTGGGCAATTTGGCCAGGGGCCATCTTGGGTTTTGGCTGACTTAAAAATACCTTTAAAAATTTCCGAAGAGGCTTTTGGGGTGGGGTGGGTGGGGTTGAGGGTGGGAGAGGGGTGGGATCGATGCAAACCTCGTGAAATATGATCTATAGCAAGAGCTGAGCCAAGTTTGTTCGAGGGAACTTGATTGGCCAAATGGTCTTGGATAACCTAATTTTCGCGAAAATGGCTTCTCCAGAACCACTGAATAGATCGGGCCGAAATTTGGCAGATATGATTTGGGACGAAACGCCATTAAAATTTATGAATGAAAAATTGATATGTCAAAAACCATGTCTGCCATGAATCAATCAAAATTTTGGGTTTTTGGCGGGTGTTTTCTGCATATTTCTGAGAAAATCATAAAAAGACTACTTATTAGCCGCTGGGCCAATTTTAATAAAGCTTGGCTGAACCTTCTTCACAGAAACTTGATTGGTAAAGCTTTCCAGTGGTCATCTTGTTTTGTTCGCTTGTGCCAGTGGCCAATAATTCCAGGTGAGCGATATAGGTCCCTTTGGCCCCTCGTTTCATACGAAAATGGGTAAAAATGAATAATTTCATAGCTAACTAAAGGTCCATTTTTACCCACAGAAATGTAGCAGATGGCTACTGAGGGCATTCAGATTTCCCAATTTTCTTGGGTGTGGGGTGGGTGTGGGGGTTTTGTGGTGTGGTGTGTGGGGTGGGGGGGGGTGAGGGGAGGGGGAGGGTGACACCTAGATCACATTCCGGGGACTACGCCTTCAAAAGTTTCTACCTGGAGAGCCCTCCGCTTCCCCCCCCCCCCTCTCGCTAGTGACAGTGGACATCCCCTCTCAGTCTCTCCGCATTTACTGAAACCTAACTGAAACCCCTGAATCCACCCCTGCTTATCGTGTTATCAAATACCCCTCGTATTCGAAAAAAAAATAATATCTCTTCAAAAATACATCAGAGAAAGTACAGTGACAAAGAAAATATTCTATGTTAACATCATCTTTCATATCCACGATACACGAGAATAGGCCTACTTGCCTAAAATCCCAGAGGTGTGCTTTGGGTGGGGTGTGTGGGGGTGAGGGGTGGGTGTGGGTGTGGGGTGGGGGGGGGGGGTGTTATGCGAGGACTAAGGACCTATAAGTATTTAATAGTGTTCTGAGGATTCTTTTGTGCATATAATATAGACTCCCACAGACCAACTGGCATGCGTGCAGACCTTTAACACAGTATTGCGTCTGAGGTTCAGGTCGCCTAAAAGGACGGCATGGCGAGATCCTGAATTCAGAATTTCCCGAAAGTCTTATTATATATATAATAAAACTTTCTGGAAATTCTGAATTCTGAATCTCGCCATCCCGTTCTTTTAGGCGACCTGAACCTCAAACGCAATAACTATTTGTTCGAAACCACAATAGCAAACAGCCACCAAAGTTTGGTGACGATACATTCATTAAAACGTGCATTATTCCTCAGGTTATATGAATAAACCGTTGGAGATAACCTCGACCACTGCCGTTTTGGCCTCAATATGTATACACTTCTTTGGGAGCCCAAGTCCAACATCCCACCCACCTTTGCTGCAGATGGCCTCAGTGGAGACAGACAGATATAGACATGGCTATAGTGCAGCTCAGAAATAACTACAAATGTTTCCAAAACAATCTAAAACCGTTTAACGTAGGACTACTGTTGAATATTTGGAAGATAATTGAATTGAGACACTTCGTGGCGAGTATGATAATTAGAATGCAGTAATAACACACCAGTTATGTGCTAGCTAAATGGTTTCAAAATATAATTTATAGCTTGAATTAATGTATCTGCACAAATTTGAAAAGCAAAGTTGTTTTAACACTAAATTACCAAAATTCCCTACCGAAAAATAGATTGTTAGATACTTACCCCCTTAATCCTAAATTTGTTTAAGAAACGTTTAGCCTAATATTAGAGACCAAGAGAGGATTATTTTAGAAAATGTATCACTAGAATTACTGGCTCTGTTATCGAGCCAGTCATCACAGTGATAAATTTTCAAAATAGTCTTCTCATGGTCTGCAAATTGATATTTATCAAGAGCACCGGAGATGCCGTTTTTGGCCGTTTTAAGTGTTAAAGGGTTAATTTATTAAACGAGTCTCTATATAATAAATAATTCCATTCCTAGATACATCTGCCATCTGGTGTCCATTGAAATGTGTGAAATGTATCAAAGCACAGGTTGTAAACAGAACGTGTTCACATTTTCCTTGTTGGCGATCACTTTAAGCCATAACACACCACTTAACCAGTGAGCGCGGGGTCTTATTGTGTATCAGTCCGCGGTTAATACGGGAAATAAATTCCTACAAATTACAAATAAATCTCTATTGGAGTAGCACATCAGATCTAGCAAAAATCAAGCAATTCAAGCAATGAAATTGTTGCCAGATGATGGTAATTGGTCCAGTTAACAATCAGCCACCTGTAGGATAAACACGGGTCTTTGTAATGTAATCTAGCCAGCCACACGGGTGCTTATAGGCGCGTAGAAATTTGTTTACGCGAATAGTAATTGGCATTTATCGTTTTCTATACAATGGTAATGAGTGTGTTTATTAAGACATGTTTGAGACCGGCTGTCGTTGTTTGGCGTTCATTATGGACCTCAAACGAGTTTTGAACTCCTGCAGGCAAAACACATGATGCCAATATTGTACACCCCCCCCCCCCCCCCCCCCCCCCCGGCTTTCAGTCTGAGAGAGTTCCCCAACCGCCATGAAAATTAACATTTCGGCCTATATTCAGAAAGTTGTGTTTGCATTTGTAGGAAGCATTATTAAAACCTTTGAAAGTAACTAGTCTTGAAATGTCATTTTAAACAAATTAGAAATTGTTACACATTTGATATATAATGTAACCAGTTATTTTGTGACAGTATGGAAATACTTGGAATACGTCTGAACGTTCAATATGCCTTCAGATGTGCCCATTTCAAACCCGAAATCCTAATAGGCCTATCTGTATTAGAGGTACAAGCAGTTAAATAATTATCTTGAAATTGACTACTAGAGAATAGTTGTTGCTCCCTCGGGCCGTGTAATCATATAGTTGTCTCCAGTAACAATAGTTTACCATATTCACGAGTATTTCCAATATCGTATCAGATAATATGCCCATAGTTCCTATTTTATACGGTATAAATAGGCATTGAGTATGATAAACTACTTTTACTGGAGGCTGTAGCATAGAAACGTACTATATAAGCTTTCTATGGGCTGTCATTATAGTGTAGTTATTGTAAGAGCTAAGGTACCAAATATCGTCCACCGACCGCTGGATTCGACCATATTCTTTATGGCGATTTGAGTTACAGTAGTCTTATGACGGTACCGCGCCAGCACACGGTATTCACACCTGTCTCTCCACATTCTTCTGAAAGCATTCTAACCAAACAGACCAGGAATGGGGTGATGGTTGTTGTGTGCGCGTGTGTGCGTGCGTTCGTGCGTGTGTATGTGCGCGGGAGGGGGTTGGGGGGGGGGGGAGGGGTTCGATCGGATCCGTCACTCATGTAGTTGACGTTATAAACAATGACGTCACAATCATAATGACATATCTAACTACGTCATGAACATCTAAACGTCCATCTACGAATTGTATGACGTTGATGGATTTACAACTTAATAAACATTATGTTGAATATTTTGAAACTAATTTAACTGGCAACCACAGTCCCAGTTAAATTATTATCAAAATATGCAACAGCTTTCCTGCACTTTTAAAATATGTTACTGGTTAATTCATGGTTCACCGTATATAAGTTGATTCCAACACATGTACAAAGTGGGCGTGGCTTACCTAAAAAGGGATCATTCCATTGCTGAACAATCCGTGATGTTGTTATAATGGGCCTTTCCAAGTTTATCCATCGATAATCAATCTAAAAATAGAGGCGTGGCTTCTTCGAGAATACTTTCTCGATCTCGTATCGAAGGAGATCTCGCGAGATACGAATGATCGATCATAATTTTATGATGTCATAACCAAGTAAGCTACGTGCAGGATGACGTCATAATCATGACGTCATGAATGACTCAATAAACGCTTAATAGCCCGACACGTTGTACGAATTGTATGGTTTTGCTATTAAATAAACATGCCGTTGAATATTTTAAAACTAATTTGACTGGACGCTGTTTCAAAATATCTGTCAGCTTACCTCTATAGTTTTCTGGAAATTGATGGTTAGGGAGTTCAGAGATCGATCGATCCCAACGCGGACGAGGTATGGGTGGAGCTTAGATAAAGATGGACGGGGCATAGCTAACACTTTCATAACCAACTAAGTTACGTGCAGGATGACGTCATAATCATGACGTCATGAATGACTCAATAAACGCTCAATAGTCCGACACGTTGTACGAATTGTATGGTTTTGCCATCATGGCGTCATGAATGGTTCAATAAACGCTTAATAGCCCGACACGTTGTACGAATTGTATGGTTTTGCTATTAAATAAACATGCCGTTGAATATTTTAAAACTAATTTGACTGGACGCTGTTTCAAAATATCTGTCAGCTTACCTCTATAGTTTTCTGGAAATTGATGGTTAGGGAGTTCAGAGATCGATCGATCCCAACGCGGACGAGGTATGGGGGGAGCTTAGATAAAGATGGACGGGGCATAGCTAACACTTTCATAACCAACTAAGTTACGTGCAGGATGACGTCATAATCATGACGTCATGAATGACTCAATAAACGCTCAATAGTCCGACACGTTGTACGAATTGTATGGTTTTGCCATCATGGCGTCATGAATGGTTCAATAAACGCTTAATAGTCAGACACGTTGTACGAATTGTATGGTTTTGCTATTAAATAAACATGCTGTTGAATATTTTGAAACTAATTTGACTGGGCGCTGTTTCAAAATATCTGTCAGCTTACCTCTATAGTTTTCTGGAAATTGATAGTTAGGGAGTTCAGAGATCGATCGATCCCAACGCGGACGAGGTATGGGTGGAGCTTAGATAAAGATGGACGGGGCATAGCTAACACTGTCATAACCAACTAAGTTACGTGCAGGATGACGTCATAATCATGACGTCATGAATGACTCAATAAACGCTTAACAGTCCGACACGTTGTACGAATTGTATGGTTTTGCCATCATGGCGTCATGAATGGTTCAATAAACGCTTAATAGTCAGACACGTTGTCCGAATTGTATGGTTTTGCTATTAAATAAACATGCTGTTGAATATTTTGAAACTAATTTGACTGGGCGCTGTTTCAAAATATTTGTCAGCTTACCTGTATAGTTTTCTGGAAATTGATAGTCAGCAAGTTCAGAGATGGATCAATCCCAACGTGGACGATGTGTGGGTGGAGCTTAGATAAAGATGGACGGGGCATAGCTAACACTGGAAAGGTCCATTACTCTATTGGATATTTATATGACGGGACGTTGCGAACCAGTCAACAACGTATATGACTGCTTTGAAAAGACGATCCTGTGATGTAGGGAATGAAATCGTTAACTCATGCAATTAGGATTTATATCTGATAAGCGGCTGCTATACATTTTCTGTTTGGTATTTGGGTAAACCCATAGAAATCTGATCTATGGGTAAACCACGTTATTTGAGGCGAGTATTTTCGAAAAGCCAAATGTACCCAACTCGTCATAGTAACAAACTATTTACTCTAGAAATCTAAAGAAAACAATTTCTTGTCTAGAAGAGTGAGTTGGTGGGTGAAGTGGCACCACACCATTCACTCCGTCTTGGATCGACTTCACACATGAGGTAAGCACGCTATAAAACACGGAACGCTCAAAGTCGGTTACAATGCTAAAACGATATTTAAATGCCTCTGTGAGATTTAATTAATTATAAGAATCTTCTGAAAATTAGTAGCTAAATAAGAGAAGTTTGCTGACTAGTTTGAACATATGCCATGTATCATATGAACAAACTTGAAGACAATTAACCGTTAAGTGGTAAGTGGTTAGGGTGACTGAGGGCGTTTATATTGGGATTGATCTGAAAGGTGACCCCCCCCCCCACCCACCTCCCACACCCCACCCCCGCTGTATAGGCTCGTTTCGCCGTTTTGTGAAGCTCTTTTCTAGATGTATATAGGCACTACGTCATTAGTTCCGCTTCCTAGCCGGCTTCCAACTTTTATTACAATCTTTTGGCAGGTGCGTTACCGGCTTGTGTAAATATTGTCATGGAAACTGATTTCGACAAGTACTAATGACTATGTGACAGCACCGAATGCTTTCTAGTAAAATTAATTACACTCGCAATATGGAGCCAATTAGGAGAGTAATTGTTTTCCTCTACCCAAAGCAGTTTCCGGGATTTTGAAAGCGATAGATACCGGTTTTTTCTTTCTGAAACGATTTAATTTCAAGCCGTGCTGTATTACATATGCCCTACGAGCACACGGACACATCTTGGCTAATTTCTATGGGCGGTACCCGTATGTCGAAGTAACACGAACAGTTTTGATTGATATAATCAATCAGCCTTAATATGAAATGTTTTATTTAAAATGTGTGTATCAAACTCTTTGTAATCGGAATAATAATGGTAAGAAGCAATCTATAAAGAAAATAGAGGTTGAAACTCAAAGCTAAGGGTTTTGTGTATATGATTAATTTAGATTAGCTTTACACATTTTAGAAAGGCTACATACAGTCTACATTGAATAAAATTAAGACTACATGCATATGAATTAAATCAACAGTTATTGCATTATTCTGTAAAATCAGATTTTGATTGTTTTAATTGAACAAAATTAAAAATTCTGCTAATTGGACTAATTAAAATATGGAATACAGATTTTAAATGGATTTTCTACATAGTAAAAACATTGACTAAGATTTGATCTAAAAATCTGATCATCAATGGAATAATGCTAGGTAGAGATATACGCCAAGGGAGTATCCCCGACCAGACAGAATTGTCAGAAATCGGCGAATATGAGTGTAAATAAAGTGAACTTGAACTTGGTAGTCGGGGCCTACCCGCACTCGGCATGCAGGGAGTTCCGCCGACTGGCTGTCATACAGCAACCGACAATGTCGCCGTCAACAAGGCCTTTCCCTAGCGACTAAACTATGGAGCACCGTCCTCCTAGCGAGAAAAGTGCACACTATGTTAGTAGGAGTAATGGGGTGAAATATACACGCTTTTCGACGGGCTTTCCAAAGTCACGTTATTTCGAGTGGGCAAAGCTTAATTGCCCATGGTGTGCCAAAAAGGGGCGTGTTCTGGTGGTCGTTGTAGAAACATGCCAACCAGAATGCGCCCATTGTTGACACTACATAAATGGGCAATTAAGCCCCGCCCACTCGAAATCATGTAACTTGCAAAAGCCAATCATAAAGCGCATCTATCGCACCCATGCGGTTAGTGGCGCTGATGATCAAGACGTCAGAAAGACAGTCTTTAATTATAGGTTTTTACTTTGAAAATGGGTCGTCTTATACTACTTTTTTCTAAGATATAAAATGCACTCTAAAAATACATATTTTCGTTATTTCATCTTCTTCCTACTCCTACAAATCTTGCTGTACTTACTCAGTACCACTACCAACAGTAAAATAAGGTCCATTACTACTAGTACTAGGTCTAACCATACAATAACTATAATGAAAATATCCAACACTACTCGTACACAGAGATGTTCACCCTAGCTCGCTCTATCGCAAAATTGAGTTGCAGAAACCGAGTTCACTATTTATCTCAACCTCACCTGTCAAACAAAACAGTTTGTTATCGCTTACCCATGTAGCGATGGACGTGAAATCTGATTAGCTGAGCGATGGACGCACAATTATCGATTAGGGTTGTAGAGATAGACGCGCATACATTATAGCCATACATGTCAATCAAAATATTGATTACCCCTGTAGCGATGGATGCACAATCTGATTGGCTGAGCGATAGATGCGCATAAGTTATTGATTACACCTGTAGTGATGGACACACACTCTGATTGGCTGAGTGATATATGTACATAGCTTATCGATTACCCCAGTAACAATGGACGCACAACCTGATTGGCTGAACAAAAGACACACAATTATAGATTAGGGCTGTAGCGATAGACGTACATAAATGAAAACCAGCTCTTACTTGGATATTGGTTATTGGCGCAAGTAGTTAAACATTGAGTGGCAATCAATTATTGTAACATAAATCATAGATAACTACACATGTAATATTAGTGGAATATTGTTTATTGGTGCAATTGAGAGTTCCTTCATTAGTGACCAGGAGTGTGTAATAATTAATCGGTATTGTGATGTAAAGCCACTTTAATGATTATTCACAGCACTGCAGTTTTGATCATCACACCAGCCAATTATAGCTCCCTGGAGGGAGCATAACAGCTCTCAAAACACTCAAAAGCAAATTGACAGCAAAATATTGAATATTGGTGCAAGGGATAGTTGCACTTTAGGCATCAGTCTCTTAATCAGATATTGTAGCAGCCAAAAGTGTTAGAAACGTATTAATGTTGATTACATATCACTTTTGCACCCAAACATGTATTATACTTTAAAACAGCCACTACCACTAGTACAGAGACCCGTTTACTTCACTATTTGTTAGAATGACAAGAACAAGAGTTATATTTATATTTGCGTCATGTGTCAGTCAAAAGGCCTGCTAGATGTCAGTCAATATTGATTATTGATTATAGTGATCTTATTGGGTGAGTGACTGATAGACGTGCATACCTTATCGATTGCACCTGTAGTGATAGGCCACATTGGTGAAATTATAGACATGGATTTATGGATTACTCCTGTAGCACATGACGCATATAAAGTATAGTCACCTGCTAACCCAATTTGGATTATTGAGCTGCAGAAATAGACGTACATTGGTGAGATTATATATGTGGATTTATTGATTACCCCTATAGCGATGGGTAGACATGTGGGTGGTGAAATTATAGACGCATAATTATCCATTACACCCGAAGCAATAGCTACACAATGGTGAAATCATAGGCACGATTTTATCGATTGCCCCTGTAACAATAGACACAATTTATAGCTCCTTGTTGCCAATATTGATCACTGTCCGAGTGTGGACACTTTTGGCCATCGGCAGTGTCAAATATTGTAACAGTCATAAGTAACATGCACAAATTGACAGACAGAACCAATACACAATCAATTATGTCATATTGGCGCAATGTGACAGTGTCACATTTTGGCATCTGTCCTCACAATTATTCACTATTGGAAGATGCAAAGGTGACAGACATATGTTCATATTTATTGATTAATTAGTAATATCAGTATGTATATCAGGTTTCCCCCACAAACCTGCATAGATTTTGGTAGATATGTAGAAATACGCTATATTTCAGATTGTACAAACTTTCCACTAGGTACTAACAGCACCGGTCTGATGCCATGGTCGTATGCATCACATGTAAGCACTGTAACAGTAAACCTCTGTGTTGCTATTCCAAATGTTTAATGAAATAAAACTTCAATTTGTGGTTTTCATTACGTAGTATAGTGGGCTGCGCCCAAACAGCACCTCATTTATTAATTATATTCTGAAAATGAGTCTTAAAATATTGTCTATTAACGACTTGACAAGAAGGTAAAGGTGTGTAAAACTTAAAAAAAGACAGATTGTCTAAATGATTTCTCCTGCTGTCGCTTGACACTGCACACAAGTGAGGCCACCATGTTATGGCTAGCTGCACCTATGTGGAATGCACACCTAGCATGCTTGTGTGTCACCTTGTGAGTGTCAGTGGCGCAATTGGCAAGTTTTATTTACTATCACACTGATATTTTGCCCAAGTCTAAAATATAGCCATTCTTCAGCATTGCGAATAAACATTAAAGTAGTCTCCCCTCTGGATACACTAGTATATTGCTTTGGAAATTTTTCTTTAACATGAATTTTGAACTAGCACAAACTCGCTAAATTTGCCCTATGCCCACACAATACCATACGCCATACGCCCACTCACATCGCTCCTCTGTATGTGGCCGTACTTGCAGACTTTTGATCCCTTGCTATGTGAAGTAACATTGCGCCTATGGGATTGAGGGTAACCAATCAGGTCATCATGTATTTCTATATAACAAGGAAGTAGCTCAGGCGGTAACGAGTAGAGCAGTGAAACCGGCGACCCCGGGATCGCGTCTCCGTTCAGCCAACTGACGATCGCTGGAAACATGGACAATCTCCTTCACTCCTCGTCGCCTGTCTCCACCCAGGAGTATAAATGGGTACCAGTGTAAAAAACTGCAGAAGTTACCAATGGACTGAAATAAAACCAGCCTAGATTGGCGTGAATGGGACGTGGAATCAGGTACTTGATAGACGCCAACCAAACCAATAATTTCTTTTAGTGTGGATATCATAGCCTGCAAGCATGGTACTCGATATTGGCGGGAGGGCGAGACCGTGCGATAGGATGAGGCAAAATACGGTGTTGGAGGCATGGTGCAAATCAGTAAACGGTCATGACATAAACTGAAAATCGAAAATCTTTCTCCCGGACTCCTTCGGTCCGTGGGTTAGGTACGTTTCTGAAAAGGTCTTAAAATATTGAATATTAACGATCTGTCATGTAGGTAAATGTGTGTAAGAATTTTCGGAAACATGGTTTTAAATAGTTGTTGTTATCATTTCTCCCATTATTGCTTGGCACTCAGCCTGTGCATACGAGGTTGGCACCATGCTAGCGAGGCTACCGTCGTAGGGGCAGTTGCACTGCCAAGGGGATGGGAACGCGCTGCACTCACGTGTCACCTCAGAGCAGCAATCACCCAGGCTCGATGGGTGCTGCTCTTGCACCTCAAGCGGGCTAAATCATACTAGCTAGAGTGGTATGGCTGTGGCAGGGCAGCAGTACCAGCAGGCGCGGTAGTAGTAGTGCTTGAAACTGCTTGAATGTTGCTGTTACTCTGTTGTGATCCCCCTGTTTATCAGGGTAATGCTAATCTGGTTAGCCACACCATCACCGATTAGTATTTTCTTCAGTTTATGCACGGTTCATTGCAGCGTTAGTCAGGAGAATAGAAGATTGATATCAAATAAAATAAGATTAAGAGTTTATGTACAGTTACTAAGAAGGTTTTATGTACAGTGTTCATGTGGCACAAGTTTGTGGGCAGGTTCAGACTGGTCCACCTTTTCCTTTCTGCCTCCTTGCTTTGAAGAGATAGTTCAGGTCTCTAGCTCTAAAGTGTTGTACCCTATATAGCACAGCCATCGTGATGCAGATTCTATGGCTTCAAGTAGAGAAGGATCGGACAGATTTCTGAACTCTAGATGTAGCTCTTCTTTGCTAGGATCGAGCGTCAGGCGGCGGAGCAAGTCGTCATTGATTTTGCTTTCGAGAAGGCTTTCTATATGTTTTCTTATCTGTAGCATGTTGCTCTAGGATGGACATTTTCGCAGCGAAACAGGAAGTGATCTATATTTTCCAGCTCTGAGTGGAATAGTGGGCATATATCAGATTCACAACCATTGGTGACTCTTTCTTGAACTCTAGAGGGTATAAGTTCCAGTGAGGAGTTTCACTTTGATGGTAGCTCACTGGATATCTCGTACCTTGGCTGTTGTGGTCCATATGTTGTGTGTTACTCCAATCTTACAGTTGTCCACATTCAGATGTTTCAGAGAGCATTTAGTGTGTGCCTCTTCCTGTAATGTCTTGGCCCAAAAGGAGTTGATACTTGAGCGTACTCTTGTGGTCCAAGCTGCCTTGTCTATAGGACTCTCCGGGAACATAATGGGCTACCAAGGTCATACTTTTCGAACAACATTGCAACCATGCAGAACCAACTCTTCTGATCGACGATTGACTATAAGCTGTCTATGTGCTAGATTTGCGATGGTAGAACATTTGGTACAGGCAATAGCAGCAAACAGTGTGAGACGCCACGCATCGATCTAAGCCTCAAAGGGTCTGGCACCGAGAATGTATACGACTGTACTTGCACATGATTTTGGGAGATGCTGGCTATATCGCAATATCATTTGGTGGAATAGCTGCAGGGCCTTTAGTTCACTCTGATTTATCCATACTGACTCTAAGCCATGTGCATAACATGGTAAGACATACGTTGTGTATAACTTATATGCCAGTGGATGAGGAAGGCTGATTAGTCCATGGAGTCCTGCTTCCATCATCATGTATAGGGTACGACCGCCTTTGTTGTTTCTATCTTGGACAAGAGATGAAAGTTGTGCTGTGATATTGATACTTCTGCTGATACCTAGGTATGTAAACTCATCAGATACTGGAACTGGTACGTTATCAATCTTCCAGCACTGTATGTCATTCCAGATTTCAGTTGGTATGCTTGAGTTAACAATTGATATAGTTGTCTTCTTAGGATGTTGTTTGTACCTTTTGTAGTTTGCATAGTTCTCGACTATTGATAGTGAGCTGCATATCACTAAGAGAGTCTGTCTGGAGAACGATATCATCAGCACAAGCAACCCTGGCCAGATCTATTGTACCTATTTTGACGCCTGAGTTTATGAGACCAAGTTTGATTGGCAGATCATTTATGTACACCTTATAGTCATAGGCACTGGTAACACCGCCTTGCCTGACACCTTGTTTGATTTCGAAGAAATCACTAATTTGATTGGGGGATCTTACTCTGGTGGTTAAATCTTGGTATGAGTGTCTTCATATGGAGCAGGTTCCACAGAGCCCATAGTTGTGGTACTTTCTGTTTAGAGAGGCATGACTAACAACATCAAAAGCTTTCTGAGCATCGATAGTTACGACATACAATGACGAGTGTTGATGTTTAGCCTCTAGGATAGCTTCGGTGACCACCACTGATGCCAGTGTGGGGCAGGCGCCTTTACTGAAACCAAATTGCAGGTCATCTTGGTTCTTATCTATGGCATCTCTCGAGTGAGCCAGTAACATGTGCTCCAGGATTTTGGAGATGATCAGAGGGGTGGTGATGCCTCGATAATTGTCTAGGTACTGAGCTTGTTTACCTTTCTTGTGTATTGCTGTAAGGAGACCTGATTTGAGTGATGATGGGATGTGTCTGAGGTTCACCATAGCACTACATATCTTAGCTAGAGGTGAAACAACTGAGTTCAGGGCGTACTTGAAGTGTTCTGCAGAAAGACCAAATTTATCTGAAGCTTTCCCATTCTTGATCTTGGAGAAGTATTGCTTAACCTCATTTACAGTTATTGTTATTATGGGTGGCTGGTGGTTTTTTATTGCTTCTGTTAATAACTGGACATATGTGACAATAGTATGGTAGCCCTGATCATATGTGTCATTGTTCTCTGGATTGGCTAGCTTAGAGAAATGTGTATACATGGCTTTTAAGATGTCCTCTTCTCTCATAATATGGACGTCATCAATCACAAGTTCAGCCAGACGGTGTACCAGTTGCTTACGCCGTATTTTCACAATGCGATAGAAGAGACGAGAATCAGTAGAGGCTGCAGTTGAAATCTGATTGTATAATTTCATTCTGGATTCTGCTGCTGCTCTAAACTGGATATGGCGTAGGTTTCTATTTGCGGATTTATGCTCTATAGTTGTGCCATGGGAACTGCTAGGTCTTCCAGCTTTTTTCCAGAGGTAGTGGCTTTCACGCAAGATCTTGATTGCTTCCACGATATCCCTGTTCATGATCCTGCATGTTCTATTTAGCTTTGTGGATTTTTTGTGGAATATTAGATTCAGCAAGCCTTTTGACTGACAGACGACGCACATATAAATACAAGACTCTTGTTCTCGTCACTGGCAGATAGTGAAGTAAACGTGTCTCTGTGCTAATGTAATGACAGTTTTTTATAATACAAGTTCGGGGGCAAAAGTGATATGTAATCGTATTACCAAATTAATCAACATTGGCGTGTCCCTACCACTTTTGGCTGCTACAATATTTGATTAAGAGGCTGATGCCTAAAGTGCAGCTATCCCTTACACCAATAGTCAAAAATTTATTGCCAATTTGCTTTTGAGTGTATTGAGAGCAGTGATTCTCCCTGGGGTGGGGTGGGGTGGGGTGCTTAATTGGCTGGCATAATGGTCAAAGCTGAGCTGTGTCATTAGTTCAAAATATCCACGAATTCACAATTGCTTTTTTTCTTGCTTTAAGCTGTCAATTCATTCAGATAATGTTGTAGCTGGTATTATTGGATGGAGTATGGCTAAAACTGCAGTGCTGTGAATAATCTTTAAAGTGGCATTATGTCAAAATACCGATTAATTCACACTTGTGGCCACTAATGAATGTCCGTCACCCTTTTCGTTAAATGGCCTCTTCTCAGGAACCACTCAGTTGATTTCAATTGTATTTGGCAGGAAGCATCCTTATGACATATGGATCCAAGTTTGACCTGTCGCCATCTTGAATTTTGGCTGATTTTTTAGAAACATGTTAAAAATCTTCTCCGAAGCTGCTTGGGAGATCGATTCATAACTCATGAAATATGATCTGGGGCAAGAGCTGAAACAAGTTTGACCAGATGGCTTAGCGGTCATTTTGGAGGACCAAGTTTTCGTGAAAACGACCTCCAGAACTTCTTAACGGATTGGGTCAAAATCTGGGATATATAATTAAGAACTAAGGGCCATTAAAGTTTGTTCAAAGGAAGGTGATACCCCAAAAACATGGCTGCTATTTGATGGATTTTGGAGCTGGAATTGGTCATAGTTTTTTTTACATATTCTGCTTAGCAATTTGCCATTTTTGAAACTGTCGGATAACTGGTTTTTCGTCCATCTTTGATCTTTCTCCCGGCAAACACTCCCATCCTAATGCAATAGGAAATTTTTAATGTCTTCTCGAGAAACACTGGGCCGATTTCAAGTATATTTGACCATAGAGATCCAGGTTTGTTCAAACTGGGCAATTTGCCCCGTGGTCATCTTGGGTTTTGGCCGACTTTTTGAAACGCCTTTAAAATCTTTTTTTTAATCCGCTTGGGATATAGATATATATATCTAGTCAACAGTTGAACCAACTTGTTTGGCCTTATGCTTTAGCGATCATGTTGGATGACCTGGTTTTTGTGAAAATTGTTTCTACAGAACTGCTGAATGGATTTGGGAGATATTATTACACACTAAGGGCCATTAAAATTTGTTTCAAGGGAAGTTGATACACTGCGTCATCTCCTTCTACTTATAGTTAAAGGCCTTTCTTGAAAGGCCTATGTTCCAGGTGAGCGATACAGATCCACTGCATCTCTTGTAATTTGTTTTTATTGCTTCAGGCACACACTCAAGTGTTACAATAATCGATTGTCACTCAAAGTTCAACTACTGGCGCCAATAACCAATATCCAAGTAAGAGCCAGGTTTCATTTATGTGATTCTATCTATAATAATCGCTAATAATCGATCATTTTTGTGTCGATTGCTCAGCCAATTAGATTGCATGTCCATCGCTACAGGGGTAATCATTCGTCTATCACTCTGATAATCAGATTGCACAAGGGTAATTGATAATTTATGCTCATCTATCACACAGCCAATCAGATTGTGCATCCATTGCTACAGGGGTAATCAATAATTTATGCACGTTTATCGCTACAGGTGTAATCGATAATTTATGTTCGTCTATCACTTAGCCAATCAGATTGCACGTTCATCGCAATAGGGGTAATCAATATTTTGATTAACAGGTATGGTTATAATTTATGCGCGTCTATTTCTATAGCCACCAATCGATAATTGTACGTCCATGTGTCAGCTTATCAGATTGCATGTCCACCACTACAGGTGTAATCAACAATGGGTTGTTTTGATTGACAGGTGGAGTTTTTATAAATTAGTGAACTCTGCTTCAGCAGCTCATGACAGTGAGACAATGAGCTAGAGTGAACATCTCTGTGTACTATTAGTAATGGACGTTTTCATTGATTGTCATACTTATAGTATTGTTAGAACTAGTCCTAGAAGTAATGGATCTTATAATTATTCTACTGTTGGTAGTGTTACTGTGTAAGTGCAACATACATTGCGGGTATATCAAGTGATTTACAGAAATCGGAAGAGGAAGAGGAAACAATGAAATAAGTACTTTTAGAGTGTATTTTATAATACCTTAGAAAAAGTAGTATAAGACCACCATGGCAGAAGTAATGGTGAGACATAGACACTTTTTGATTGTCTCTCTCAAGCCACGTGACTTCGAGGGTGCAGGGCTTAATTGCCCATATATGTATTATGAAAAGGGTCATGTGCTGATGGGCGTATGTGTACAAGAACACACACACACACGTACGCACGCACGCACGCACGCACGCACACAGGCCTATTGGCAGTTGAAATCGCGTGACCTGTGAGAGCCAATCAAAAAGTCCGTGTATTTCCCCATGACTACTTGTGCCAATTTTTAAAATTAAAAAGTCATTAATTAAAAACTGTCTTGATCATCAATGCCACTAACAGCTGAGGTGAGATAGACTCGCTTTTTGACTGGTTTTCGCAAGTCACAAGATGATTTAGAGTGGGCGTTGCTTAATTGCCCATATATGGAGGGACAACTATGGGCGTGTTCTGGTGAGCGTGTTTGTACAAGAGGGGCCACCAGACAAGGCCCCTTTTTGGCACTCCATATATGGACAATTAAGCGCCGCCCACTCGAAATCATCTCGTGACTTGCGAAAATCAATCAGAAAGCGTGTCTAGCTCACCCTATTACTAGTTATGTTGAGTCATCCCAACGGCACGCCTTCTATTAATCTCCAGTTGATTGCCATTGTAAGCTCTACGCCCAACAACAACAACAACAACAACAACAACAACAACAACAACAACAACAACAACAACACCGTCGTCGTCGACGACGACGACATAAGAAATATTGTTGCTATAATATTTTAATATCACTAATGTTTGTGTTAAATACAGTTTAGTTAATGCTTACAACAATAATAATATATTCTATTTTATTCTGAATTGATTGGAACAATCCAGAAATTGAGATGCATTTTATTGCAACGTGTCGTTACTATCGCCAATATTTTGACCGCGGGCGCGAAAGCTATACTTGGGGCGAGGGAAAGCATGTTTGCCTCGCGTAAATAGTCAAGTTAGCCAAAGAAAGAAGGTATAATTCAGTAGTAACAGTACCAGTTGCAGCAGCGGCGGCGGCGGCGGCGGCGGTGGTGGTAGTAGTAGTAGTGGTAGTAGTAGTAGTAGTAGTAGTAGTAGTAGTAGTAGTAGTAGTGGTGGTGGTAGTAGTAGTAGTAGTAGTAGTAGTAGTAGTAGTAGTAGTAGTAGTAGTAGTAGTAGTAGTAGTAGTAGTAGTAGTAGTAGTAGTAGTAGTAGTAGTAGTAGTAGTAGTAGTAGTAGTAGTAGCAGCAGCAGCAGCGGTAGTGGTTACATTAGTAGTAACATGAAAACACTGTTTCATCACTCATTGCTCATATGATAGAGTCACAATTACTATTTTATCCGTTGACTTATGCCTTGAAATACTCATTACTCAGTTCAACACTAGCAATAAGAATATTCACATTAATCAGTAAATTCCAGTTAATGTCAGCAAAACTCCAGTTTGATGTCAGCAAACCACCAGCTTGTGTCAGTAAAACACCAGCTGATGTCAGCAAAGCTCCAGTTGATGTCAGCAAAACTCCAGTTGATATCAACAAAACTCCTGTTGCTGTCAGCAAAGCTCCAGTTGATGTCAGCAAAGCAGAATACAGTAATCATACATAGGCCTACATATACGATGGCAATGCCACTATAGTTCAATTGATGAGATCATTAGCTGTCCAATGACACCTACGTACTACGGCCACATAACCTATTTAGCGCCTAAAGCAGAACTTCGTGAAATAATTGCATTTTAATCCACTCTTTACTATTATTCACGGTGAAACATGGATACGTGCGAGGAAACAGAGTACTGGCATCAACGACTCTCAACTTAAAGGTGTTGAATAGTTTGAAACTAATTTGATTGAAACCTGTTGCTGCCATAGGTAGCAACAGCTCCAAGTCAAATTAGTTTCAAAATATTGAATGGAATATTCCTTACATCATAAAGAATTGATCGTTTCTTGAATGTAGTTTTAACCCCATTGTGTTAACGTAACACTTTAATGGCCAAGGCCACCAAAAACGGATTATCTAGTGGTCTTGAGAAATGTCAATTTTTTCATCCAAGAGTATATAATTTTTGAAAATCTACCACTGGAATTCCAGTAGTAAATTTTCAAAAATAGTCTTCGCAGCCGGTAAATAGCTAAGAAAAAACTGGATTTTCTTGACCATTTTCATGGTCAAGCCGCCAGCAAGCAGCACCTGTAGTGCTCTTGTAATGTCTTTTTGCACGACAGCAGAAGTTATTTTTGTAAATTTTGTAAAATCTTGACCATTAAAGGGTTAATTGATACAAGCAGAATATGAGCACTTTGAGTCGCTGTTGACACAAGAGGCATTAAGAGATAAGATGTCCTAAGAACGTGATAATGACCTCTATTACAATGCATTGACACTGAAACCGGGATCCCATACAGGTAAGTTCTCAAATAGTTTGACAGGCGCATGTTACGGTCTATGCAGCAACTCTCAGTCAAGTTGGCTTCAAATTATGCATGAGAATGTTTCTTGCAGTATAAATGTTTGTTTCGTCTTTCGAGTTGAATTAGGCGTTTCAGTGAAATTATTTTCAAACTATTAAGCAACTTTCTCTTCAGTTTGTATATAATTAAGGACGTTCTCTGCGTAGATTGTTGGAATTGTTCGTGTCATGTTCATAATTTTCAAAGACAGTGTAAATTCTACGAAACGGATAAGGTACGGCAATATCTATATGTACGCGTCATCTGTGTCAGCAGATAATAGTCCGTCAGAACATGTGGTCACAGGATCATCTCTCTTAACTCTTGAAATGGCAGCTTCTCAATTACAAGACAGCTATGCAGGAAAGCGGTTGAATATTTAAAAAAAACCTATGAAACCTGTTGCTACCACTGACAAAAGCAGCAACATCTCCCAGTCAAATTAGTTTCAAATTTAATTTCAAAATATTCAACAGAGTATTCTTTACATCATAAGGAAGTTATCGTTTCCGGTCTGTAAGGGTTAAAGAGTAACGGTTAACCCCTTTCATGGCTAAATTTGGAACAGAAAAACATAATATATGCTTATTGAATGTTCATTTGCAGGCCAACAGAACACTATTTTGAAAATAAATTTACCACTGGAGAGTGGGGAGAGGTAGCTCGATTACCCAGCCATGCATTACAGCGCTAAGTTTTATTTTCACAAAGAGTTTTTCCCTGGCCTTCAAATGAACTCAAGACCAGTTCAGAGGCCGGTTCCGGGCGGCCTCGTCATCAGATGGCTAACGGGTAATGAGAAGGGTCAACCTTCATCTTGTAGCGATAAAGACGCATTTCATATGTTAATTGCCATTTGAGAGACTTTTTAGTTCTTTTGTGACAATTTAAAAGGTGTCAGATTAGGAAAGCGTTGATTTATGTGCTTATATTCGTAAACAATGTGCCTTTCCATTTTTAGCCATGACCCGCCCATCACTAGCTAAGCTTCACCCACACCTTGCTCGTGTTGGGATCGATCAATCTCTGAACACCCTGACTATTGATTTCCAAAAAGCTACACATGTAATCTGTTGAATATTTTGAAACTAATGCTGCCTAAGACAGCAACAGCGCCCAGTCAAATTAGTTTCAAAATATTCAACAGCATGTTAATTAAATAGCAAAGAATTACAAAGACATACAATTCATACGACCATTTGAGATTTGCTGACGGTCTATATGGAACCCTTTGTGATGTAATGATTATGACGTCATCAGAATGCGCTGAACGGATTATGACGTCATACGAGGTCTGATAATGGATGGATACTCTGGAAAGGTGAATTATCTATCAGACATTCTACAGGCTCTCACAGAATTTGACATTAACATGAGCTCGTCAAAATAGAATTTATGCCGATTTGATAATACTGACGAGGAGGAGAGTGGGAGGGGGAGAAGCCTGCTAGCCATAGAGAATCTCAGCATCACCCGGAAACAGGCCACCCATCATGATGGGCGGTGCTTACATCCAGCGATCAATTCGCGTCATCGCAGCGTGAGTGTTGTTGGAAGTAGGAAATAAGCTATATTGTCTTTCAGTTATAGGCTATTACTAACTCTGCGAAAATATATAATCCGGTTTTCGCAATAATTTTCTCATTCGGAAAAAACCAGCACTTATCATTTTCAAAGTATAATATCGAGAAGTTTATGAATTTTTTTTACCGTAACTGTTTTTGGCAATAGGACTGTTTTAATTTGTTGCCATATTAATTTGAATGAGATGCGATGCGTAAAATGTTTATAAGCATACATAATGGTGAGTTGATGATCTAATACGTCATGGGAAGGTAAATTGAGGAATCTAGTCTCTCAGTCAATCATATATGACGTCATAATCAACGACGTCACATGTAGACTGGCGCCATAATCAATTACGTCATGACTGACGCGATTAAGTCCGTCATAAACGCTTAATATTCCGCCAAGTTGTACGAATTGTTTGCCTGCTATTTAATATACCTTTCTGTTGAATATTTTGAAACTATTTTGACTGGACGCTGTTGCTGCAACAGCACCTAGTCAAATTAGTTTCAAAATATTCAATAGCTTACACGCATAGTTTTTTGGATATTGAGATTTAGAGTGTAGGGACCGATCTATCCCAATATGGACACAGCGTGGGCGGAGCTTAGATAGAGATGGGCGGGGCATAGCTAAAACTGGATTCCTCCTTGGTTATTCATTAACCCTTCAAACCCTTTAATTTGTTCAAGAAAATTTGAATTTTCTCACAGGAAATGTCCATGTGCAGACCAAGAGACTATTTTTGAAAACTTACCACTGGAATGACTGACTCGGTTATCGAGCCAGTCATTCCAGTGTTAAAATTTCAAAAATAGTCTTGTTCTGCAAACGGACATTTCTCAAGACCACCGTAGAAGCCGTTTTTGGCTGATATGGGTGTTAAAGGGTTAAGATTCAATACTCATAACCAGTTCTGCGCATCCAGTATATAAGCTGATAGAGCGCCTATACCGATTTACGCAAAATTATTAAAAATAATACGACCGTTTTGAAATAGGGTGTATATCGTTTAATTGTTTCAAAACTGAACCCAGGATGTCTAAATTTTAGAAGTATGCCTATAAACTGTTGAATGTATTAAAACTAATTTGATCGCAAGCCGTTGTGTAATTTAGTTTTAAACTAATCAATGTACAATTTTTATCAGTGCTTCGTAAACAATTTTTGTAAACAATATGTTTATGTAGACGTATTGTTATACAACCTGGACCTGCATTCAACATCATATAATTTCATGAATTTTAATGACACCTAATAGGTTATTCTGTTGCTTTGAAAGCGCATCTCCGGAAATGTCTACGTATATAACTGTATTTCGTGTCAATGTTAACAGCCGCTCATTATTCAACATGCTACATTATTTATAAAATCTAAATAATTATTCATTACAAAAAGATTATGTTGCCATCATTATCCGTACGACAGATGCGGGGCGGGGCTGTTTCCTCATTGGCGCGCAAGCGCGCATCCGCATCCACATCGTTTCTTATACGTGATATCTTGTCTATCACCGCACCTACATCGACAACAACATCGTCGTCATCATTATCATCAACATCATCAGCGTCTACAGCGAGTAAATCCTCTCACGAGTCTAGTATTACATATACATGTGACTTGTATGGCTCTGAATGTCCTGGTTCAGAACTAATCAGACGATATAACAACCTGACAACATCTTCTGGAATCGGTAGCGACATCTGTGGTTTGCCTGGGTATAGCTGCCATTGCTGTCCTGCCTGGCCAACCCAGCCGTCTTCAAACCTGTTCGGACTCGGCCTGCCGCGAGCGCAGAGATACGGCATCATCAGTAAGGATTAAACAGTAATAAAAATAATTGGTTTCAATAATAATAATAATAATAATAATAATAATAATAATAATAATAATATGTTATTCTTATTATTATTATTATTATTATTATTATTATTATTATTATTATTATTATTATTATTATTTGAGACTAATAATAATTTCAGTTGTTTCTTCTGCTTATCATTGTCAATGTTCAATTAGCCACATAGGCACCATTTCTAGTTGTACCATTATCTGTGGATTAAATATAAGCTTAGACTACATATCACTTAGGCATATATCAAAAGAATTTGTAAAAGAACATCGAATTTTTCTTGTCAAATTAAACCTATGTAGGCATGTGCTTATAGATAGAAAGATGGTCACGTTGGTCTAGCTGCTTTAAATAATTAACTAATTTTCCACTATATGAATAGGCACAATGGTGATTTGAAAACAGGTAGGCCTTGAAAGAATTAGTTGAATCTTGATAGCATTCGTTTAGGAATCGTTTTAAATACTATAGAAAATTTCTTAAGGTGAGCTCCATTTTGGCAATGCGAATATATAACCATTTGGCCATGTTTTGTTTCAATCTCTTCACTACCAGAAATAAGCAAACGTGCAACAATGGACTGGCTGAGAGTCGGACGGACACCAGACTGAGTTGGGTCGGTTGGGGTGGGTGGGGGTCATCGTTATAGCTCAGTTGACTTGGCTCATGTAGGTCTCAATGCTTGGATGCCTACTCTTTCGCAATCCCAATCCGAACGCCAATCTCATTGAACAGTACCAACCCCACCCCACCTCCAAAAAAAGCCAGAGTGATACTAAAACGTGACACAGGAAATCATCATGTTGCTTGACATGTCACAGAAATGCGATAAACAAGCACATAAATCTCAACAAAACAAAACCATCATAAAGTTCCAGCTCGAGTTACCCCAAGACGGGACGCTATGGAGACCACCGGGAGAGAAGGTAACCTCGGGCCGTGTTGATCACACAGGTCATGGGCAGTAATTGGTGCTAGTTCCGCAACTGGCCGTAGGCCATCAATTTCTAATTGTTTTAACTTATTCCAGAAAGGAAAACAAATTTGCCGCTACTAAAAGATCAGTGATATACAGTACAGCTCATAAATAATCTTACAAGTTTCCGAAACAAAAACAGAAACATGTTAGTTAGTACAACTTTGAACACATAAATGAATTCATGAATCCATTTCCTCATTCAATCATATGACGTCATAATGAACTACGTGACGTGTAAGCTGCCGTCATAATCATGATGTTATGAATGACCCGATATAGTCCGTCTTTAACGCTTAAATAATTAATAGTCCGACACGTTGTACGAATTGTATGTCTTTAACATTTAATTAACATTATGTTGAATATTTTGAAACTAATTTGACTGGGCGCGGTTGCTGCGAGTTTCTGGAAATTGATAGTCAAGAAGTTCAGGGATCGATCGATCCCAACACGAGCGAGGTGTGAGCGGAGATTAACTAGGGATGGGCGGAGCACAGCGAAATCTGAAACGGTCTATTCACTATTGGAAAACATTATTTGAAATATACAACAGTAGCCTACTTTTTACATTGTTTTGAAATTTCTAAGTTATTTCTTAACTGTACTGTAAAGTGACGTCATTGTGACGGTCTTTAACCCATCTCGTGTCAATAACGTCTCAAAGCGCTCAAAATGCTATGTTTATCAATTAACTCTTTAATTTGTCAAGATTTTAAACAAATTTAATTTTTTCTCAGCGAATGAGCATTTGCTAGCCAAGAGAAGACTATTTATTTTGTTAAATTTACCACTGGAATTTAGGAAAATAGTTTTAAAGAGGTAGGTTTTGGAAGGCTTGGTTAATGGTTAAGAAAATCTAAAATTTTTATTATTCAGTGCCCATTTGTAGGCCAAGTGAAGACTTATTTTGAAAATTTGCCACTGAAATGACTGGCTCGGTTACCGAGCCAGTCATTCCAGTGGCAAATATTAAAGAATAGTCTTCTCTTGTCCTGCAAAAGGTCACTTCCCAAGGACATTGCAAATGCCGCTTCGTCCAACTTGACGATTAAAGGAGTATGTTGACACAAAAGGGGTTAATGGGTTCTCTTACTTCTCTATGGACCAATTAAAAGTGGCCATTAAAGACACGTGGTTAACACGTGAAATATAGATTTTAGGGACATAAGATGGTGGTTTTCTAAGACGAGTGGTCATACGATCACATAAGTGGAAAAATCGCCAACTTGTGATCACAGAAAGACGTGGACGTGTAACGACGTTTATTAACAGTAATCAATGGAGGTATCCGATCTGTTGCTTATGTATCTGGCATCATAATCAAATATGTTACTTGCTATGTGCCGTCACAATCAAAATTACGTATTTCCGTCACGATGGTGGCAATAGTCCGTGTCACGAAAGTGTGTGAATTGTGTCTTTGGTAAAATTCATTCTTATGGACATTTTGAAACTAATTTGAGTGGGAGCAGCTGTTGTACAATATCAAAATAGTTTCAAAATATTCAACAGTTTATCTCTAAAAGTTACCTTAAAGTATAGAAAAGTGGGCGGAGCTTAGCTAAAATGTGCCGCGCAAAGGTAGAAATGGATCTTCTGTTAACCGTTGTCTGTCAACTTAACCCTTTAATCGTCGAGTTGGACGAAGCGGCATTTGCAATGTCCTTGAGGAGTGACCTTTTGCAGGCCAAGAGAAGACTTTTTTTTTTAAATTTAACACTGGAATGACTGGCTCAGTAACCGAGCCAGTCATTTCAGTGGTAAATTTTCAAAATTAGTCTTCACTTCGCCTACAAATGGACACTGACTAATAAGAAGAAATATAGATTTTATTAACCATTAACGTTTTAATCGTCAAGCCTGCCAAAATCCGCCTATTAAAAACTATTTTCCTAAATTCCAGTGGTAAATTTACAAAAAAAGTAGTCTTCTCTTGGCTAGAAAATGGTCACTCGCTGAGAAAGCATTACATTTTTTTTTAATCTTGACAAATTAAAGGCTTAATTGATAAACATAGCATTTTGAGCACTTTGAGACGTTGTTGACACGAGAAGGGATTAAAGGCACACAATTCGCACAAGAGTGCTAATATCGTTAGAATTGTTTACCTTTAGAGGCTTAATTTGTGCACCGCTATGTAATGAAATGATTGAAATCTTAACATATGATGATTTCATTCCGTATAAATTAATAGAATTTTTGGATATTAAGTTTAATTAGAGATACCGTAGGCGAGTAGGCATATCCCTATTTCAAGTTTTTTAACTTCACAACTAAAAACATTAATTTTTACGGAATCATATGTTAAAGCTAATTAATTCGCTGAAGCAATTTATTGTAATTATTGCACCCGTCCGTCCCTCCGTACGTCCGTCCCTCCGTCTGTTCACAATATCTTGCAAACAGCATATTAAACAGAACCGCTTAAGATATTTTAATTGAACTTGGTATATTTATCACGTATGATAAGCAGATGTGCTTTTTGAAGGTTGTATTTTTTTCCAGAATTGACCGTTACATGTCCAAGATTTTGGGTGAAAATGGGCTTTTAATACCAAAACTCGTGTTTTTTGGGTCAATTTCCTTGTTAACAGCATATCACATAAGTGTTTAAAATCCTTTTCGTAGATGGCTGTCTGTCCGTCCACAATATCTTGTAAACAACAAGAATACAAAAAATACGACATACCAAAAGATTTAAAATGTAGCTTACACTTTTAAATTCTACTGTCTTGCCATTCATGCTATGTGACTCTGAAATCTAACACTTAGATGGATAGAACAAATAAAAGCAATACTTAACTCAATAGGGAGCATTAATATATTGGCATTGAAAACATGAACAAAATACTTATAACTCAGCATGCAAACAGAGACTGTTTTACAAAACCAATTCAAACAAATTGTATAGAAGAGATAAGCGAGTCAACTGGATGCATGGGAATTGAAAGAAGTGAATGTTATGTGAAATTTGTAACTGCCTAGACGACGAACTGCACTTTCTCTTTAACTGTGTAAAATACAATACAGGAAAGAAAAGGATGTATGGTATCCATGATTATAATGTTACGAATAATCAATCAAAAAAGTTACTCGCGATATGTGACAAACAATAAACTGTCTCTCTATTCGCCATATTAACACCCTATATAATTTCTACCCTCCTTTGTCATTGGTATGGCATGAGTGCAATAAAGTGAAAAAGTAAAAACCCCACAAGAAACAGCCAACTGAAAATTTGTATATGAAGGATTCAACTTTATAGGTCCCAAGATTTTGGTTGAAATGGTATTTTTTATGCAAATACTCACGATTTTTGTTAATGTTCACGTAAACAGACCTAAGTATCCCTATTTCAAGTTTTTTATTTCACATCTAAAACATATTAATTTATACAGAATAATATGAATCATTTCATACAGAATACACATGTGTGCCTTCTGAAGTTTTCCATCTCCATAGGTCAAATATGAGTTGTGATGAAAATTGGCTTTTTAATGCAAAAACTGATGGTTTTTGTTAGCGTTCTCGTAAACAGCATATCATATATAACCGCTTAAGATATCGTAAATGAAATTTGGTTTATCCCGACCTGGGGATACGCAGATGTGCCTTTTAAAGGATTGAGCTTTTAGGCCCAACGCTTTGGGTGAAATGGGTTTTATTGCAAAAATTCACGATTATTATCAATGTTATCGCCAACAGCATATCACACACAATTGCTAAAAGTATTTTAATAAAACTTAGTATTTATCTCCTTTATGGTACATAAATGTGTCTTTTGAAGGATTCGCATTTGTAGGTGGCAAAAACTAAATTTTTGTCAATGTTCTCGAAAGCAGTATATCAGACAGAATCACTTTACTGTTTTTATTTCCAGCTTGGTAATTACCTCCATTATGATGCCCAACTGTTCCTTTTTAAAATTATTTTTGTTCCCTGTAAGAACCATATCACACGCACACACTCAGATTGGATGATTTTAATGAAACTTGGCAATGTCTCCTTTATGGTAAATATCTGATAATCTGGTTTCCATTCATGTATTAATAAAAAGATAGACATAGCGAATGTGGGGGCTAGTTTCGTTTCATTATGTTGAGAGACACAATTTAAGTCTCAAAAAGTTTACAATTGTAGCAATAGGGAATGTTACTTTCAAGCATTCTGTTGTGAATTTAACGTTTAAGTTTTAAATCATAATAAAATTGTTCAGACACAAAAAGAGTCCTACTAGCTTGAGAATATTTAGGACTATGCTTGAAGACTAGTATATAGGCAGTAGCATTGATATTGCATATATTGAAATAAGTTAGTGATATTAAAGTGTCGCATAAAGAATTCACTTCAGTATGTCCTGATTCTATGCGTCGTTGTACAAATTGTTTGCTTTTACTATTTAATAAATATTCTGTTGAATATTTTGAAACTAATTTGACTGGGCGCTGTTGCTGCCATAGGCAGCAACAGCACCCAATCAAATTAGTTACAAAATATTCAACAGCTTCCCTGTATAGTTTTCAGGAAATTGATAGCTATGGCATTCGGGGATCGATCAATCCCAACACGACGAGGTGTGGGTGGAGTTTAGCTAGTGATGGGCGGGGCATAGCTAAAAATGGAAAGGTCCGTTGTGATAGCAAAGTTGAATATGAGTAACAGTTTGATTGACATTTATCACGAAAGAATAATGGAGATAAGACATAAAAGGGTTGATAATTTAAAAAAAATTTGCCTGAAAGTTGTTGGTCTCAAAATATTTAGCAGGTCCAGAGATATAACCCCTACAATGTCGTCTGCTAAAAAGTCAGCAGTCAGACGGTTAAGCTAAGGTGCAGCACTGTGTAGCGCCACTCCTGTGATGAACAGTGGGCAAACGTGCCGATATTTCGGGCCCTTAGGAAACCACATGACTGGGTGCACATTCGTGGTCCTCTTTGACAATTCTTTAATTCTATGTTTCTAAGAGGACATCTGCCTCACCCCATCCACCACCTCCCACCCTCCCCATCCGGATTGCTTGCCTCTTCCCCGCCACACCCACCCACCCACACTTGCTTCTGATTATTATTACTTACGCCCGACTTACGTTCGACCGATGCATAATCCGACATACAGACGTAGGCCTATGCTCGATGCGAGTCGGAACAAAAAACAATGATTGTCAAAATAAATTAACATCTAATTAAATATGTGTAAGTGATATTTGTGGGGGCGAGAGGGAGGGAGGGAGGGAGGGAGGGAGAGAGGGAAGGATGGAGGGAGGGAGGGAGGGAGGGAGGGAGGGAGAGAGGGAGGGAGAGAGAGAGAGAGAGAGAGAGAGAGAGAGAGAGAGAGAGAGAGAGGGAGGGAGGGAGGGAGGGAGGGAGGGAGGGAGGGAGGGGGGGAGAGAGAGAGAGAGAGGGGGAGGGAGGGAGGAAGAGAGGGGGGAGAGAGGGAGAGAGAGAGGGAGGGAGGGAGGGAGAGAGGGAAAGAGAGAGAGGGAGGGAGAGAGAGAGAGGGGGGAGGGAGGGAGGGAGAGAGAGAGAGAGGGAGAGAGAGAGAGGGAGGGAGGGAGGGAGAGAGGGAGGGAGAGAGAGAGAGAGAGAGAGAGAGAGAGGGAGGGAGAGTTTAACAATTAACCTATTTGCGCAAATTGCGGTTAACGCCAACTCATTGAGTTGTGGCTTTAATCATGTATATGGATTCCGTTATTAGCTATTGCATTTTTGGGATTACGGAGTGTTAATTTCGCTACAGATGTGATAACATTGAATTCAGGGGGCCATCTTGGATTTTCGTGTATATACTACCTTGCTCGTTTGATTCATTGGCTGGAAGTCGCACACCAGGTGACGTGATATCTCGCACAGATAGCGAGATTTGATTTCAGTAAATATATTTTGCCAAGAAACACTGTCAGATGGTAATGGGAGTTCATTATTTATGTACCCAAGAATAATTAAATTCTCGTTTCGCTCGTGTTGATACGATCATATTATCAATAAGTCCACAGAACTAGCGATTTTGACAGCCGTTGCCTTTAGACGTGTACTAGGTATTTTCGATCCACATAAACAGAGTTGTATAAGAGAGGACCAACACAAACGACAGAACACCATGTCCGTCAAAAACTCCAAGATTCGTAACTCCCAAGTGCAGCGTTTATTTTTGCAGCATATCTGAACGCTTTGGCACAACAAATTTCGCGTCGCGTATCAGCGGGCGGCCCACACCTAAGAACAACACGCGGCTATAAAAATGCGCTCAAATTATTTATTTAGTGAAAAAACGATGATGCGAGTTGGATAAACGATAATAGAACGAGGAGAGGCATGGTAGAAAGACGACCGCCAATCAAATAGTGATAGATTTATTCACACAATAGTAATAATGCAACTTATTTCCTAAATAATAAATGCGATTTACCTGCAGTAACATACATATACAGACTAGCTGCATCGCTTAGAACCATAATTAAGAACAAATGATTATTTATGGAATTTGATGATAATTATTTTGAAACCTATTTTACTGGAAGCTTTTGCTGCCTAAATAGGTATAGGCTACTTCTGTATTGCTTCATAAAGGTATCGTAATAATTAGTACCATACAAAGTATCTTATACTATACAAGACAGATAATTCATTATCGTAAGCATACTTAACCCTTTGATCGTCCTGAGAGCACTTCAGAAGCTGTTTTGGCCGACATCAATGTTAAAGGATTAAATATGAAGCTTTCATTATTTTACAAACACCCATTCTCATTATTTTACGTTGCGTCTCGCAACTATAGTAGGCCTACATGTACAAATAATTCTGTCTATCTGTCTGTCAAAGTTCACATATTTCTGAGAAAACTGACTAAGTCACCACTATAGCATGTCACATTTGTCAAATACTTGAACACCAGCTACCCGGTATAACCATACACCATGCTTTTAAATTGCGATACTGGGATTTCCGAGATCATCGGCTTAACTGTCTGACCGCTCCAGGCCACCGGACAATAATTTCAGTCGACAATAACTCTGATCTTTCTTTGATTTAAACATATTTTATTGCATAGGCTTTTTACAAAGGGACCGTGTACACGTTCTTACAACTTAGTTAGACCCTTTCCCAAAATCAGGGAATCTACACATGGACTGATCATTGAGATGATTAATTCTAGGACCTGCTGAATATCTTGGGGGAAAACTTGACTGAAAGTCGTTGGTGGTTTAGCTATCGTTCACCCTTCAGTCAAATTGTTTTAAAAATATTTAGCAGATCCAGAGTTATGCCCCATGGAAATTGGAAAATGTAGTCTGCAGAAATTCATCAGACATGCAGTTAGGCCAAATATCTGCTTGTGTTGATTGAGCATTAGGCCTATAATATATCCTGTCACGTGATCATATAGATTCATCCAGCATCAATACACATTCTAATCATTAAGTCACGGAGATATAAGAGTAGCTTTATCATTAAAATATTGTTCGAAGTCTTGATGCTAAATTGAGTGAAAATGACGTAGACACTTGACAGATATGATTGTGAGGCTTCCTAGCATGAATCATCTCAATAACCAGTCCAGGTGTAGATTCGCCGCTTTCTCTGTGCTTGGAATGTTTGACATTATCGTGGACTGTGTTATAGTGGTCACAGTTTTGTCTTGTGTTAAAAGTCGCCGAATTGAGGACGGGCTGAGCCGGGGTTATATACGACTTGTTTTAGAGACTAGCAAATTCGTTGCAGTGTTTAAATCCAACTAAACCATCTTGCTAGATATTTTTTTTAAATTTCGATCCCCAAAATCATATGTTAAAATTCAGTCATCAGTTCAGTCTCCATGCACCTTGAACATGGTGATAAATACTAATAATGACACATCCAGCCTTTTGTTTTGTTTCTCATTTCAGGAACGAATCTCAAATTTTCCTTGAGCATGCATATTTGTAATATCTGTAACATTTTCAAGAGTTAAGATTTTTAATGGCAATATAGAGGTCCATGACCTCTTACGGGCCTGCCATTTTGCCATGCCGGTACTATCGGTACAAGTTGCGTGACTGTGCCTAAGTCATCAAAATACCCCAATCGCTACAATGCCATGGCAAAGCATAGCACAGCAAAATAAAGTTGATCACTATCTTGATGCAAAATCCGCACACGTTATTGGCCCACGTCAATCATACGTGAAAAAGAATATTGCACAAAAGTGCCACAGAGGCTGATTCTGAATTGTTTATAAATGTATTGTTTGCTTGATTGTATAACAGCATACATGTATCAAATCAAAGATGGGCACAGTTTTTAGAATAAGTGTTATGGAACTGTTAGATACTTAAACAAACAAACAAACAAACAATACTGCGAATCTAAGACAGACTATTTAACAGTCAGTTTGAATTTAAAAATGAATGCCCACCATGAAAAATATGTAGTATTAAGCCAAAGCAAATAAATTCAAACTACATCCAGAGATACTTATTAAAGGACTATCCAAAATGTAGATCAGCCATATTAACAAATGATGATGATAATTAAAATAATAATAAATCGATGATGTTTAATGCAATTTGTGATTGCTGTCTTAATCTTTCTTTGTAACAACAATAAAAAAGTATTCTAAAAAGCAATATAACAAAACTATCTTTTCTAAATACTTGGTGACTTATGGAAATTAAGCAATCCGCATGTACATAATATTTTACACAAATAATTGTACTCAAAACCTCCCAACCATCGTGAGCGATTTAAGCATGAAGGGAGTGCCCTTTTCATGGTATGGTGTCAGGGGTGGCGGCATAAATCCGCCTCAAAATTTGGTTTAAATTAGATGTTTTGATGATTTCTTGCACTGTGTACCACAACAGTTAAATAGTCCTACATGAATCATATACATTTTGCAATACAACTTTAAATGTCATCTAATGTATTTTCAAAGAGATACAAGTTCAATCTTCAGCGAACCTACATGAAATAGAAGGGGGGGGGGGATCAAGGGGAGGGATAACTAATTTTACAGATGTGGCACGTGTCACACCACCGTACCTACGCGATTCTTGCTACAGCGACACCATTTTCAAATGACCATATTCTGCATTCAACCATCTATAGAAAACTTTGAGCTTATGGTGTTGCTTAACTGTCACACTGCTGCAAGCAACCAGACAATGATTTCCATGGGCAATAACTCTGGATATGCTGAATATTTTGAAAGCAATTTCAGTCAAATTGTTTTCAAAATATACAGCATATCCAGAGTTAAACCCTATTGAAAACGTAGAAATTCAGCAGCAAGATAGTTTAACAATGCGTCCTTTGCTAAACCAATAAAAGCTTCTACGATATTCTTACGTTTTTCAGATGGTTATGAAGGAATGCACTTTTCGCTTCCACCTGCTGGTTCAGCGGCAGACTATCACCCCGATCCTGGAGGCGGCGGTGGAGGAGGTGATACCGGAACCTGTTTCACAGTGCCAATCCCTCTCCCCATCTATATCCGTGCCAGACCATCACCAAGCCACCACATGGACGACACATTGCCATACTCACTCAATGGTGGGTCAAGGTCATTACAGGTATTCATTTTTAAACACAGAAAATAAAATTAGGCCTACACGTAGACTGGAGGGAGGACAACGGTCATGAATTCGCTGATTACGACAACGACAAAGTGATTGTGGTGGTGAAGAATGGACGAATACAGTTTTAGCCCAGCTCTGGTTAAGCTCCACCCATGCATTGCCCTCCCTAAATCTCAATTTCCAGAGAACTATACAAGTAAGCTGTTGAATATTTTGAAACTAATTTTACTGCTTGCTGATGCTGCCTCTGCGACCAGTTAAATTAGTTTCAAAACATTCAACAGCATGTTTATTGAATAGTAAAGAAAATTCGTACAACTTGACGGACTATTAAGCGTTTTTGATGGACTTAATTACGTCATTGATGACAATCGATTATGACGTCAGCCTACATGTGACGTTGATGATTATGACGTCATAAAATTAATCGTTAAACTGGATTCTTCCGTTGTCTTTAGGTTGGGAAATTACGTGGAATTATACTTGATAATCTTACTAAGAAATTGACTTAAAATCAATATATTTGTCAAATTTAGAAATTGTCATAATCCTTTTAAATAAATTTAGCTGGCCATGCTACTTAGTATGTATCCACAGATGATTGCACGAAGCACGTGCCAGTAGGTGATGGAAATTAGAGTGATCAAACCATCAACAGATATGGTAATGATGATCCAGTTGATGATGATGATGATGATGATGATGATGATGATGATGATCATGACGGTGGTTAATCACTAAAAGTTATTATATAGAAATTTCAGAACTATGAATTTCATTCCAATACCACAGGGTCGTCGTTGTCGTCGGTCTCGGACTGTGTTCAGCGAGCTACAACTTATGGGGCTGGAGAGGCGCTTCGATAAACAGAAATACCTGTCCACACCTGACCGCCTGGAACTCGCCGAGTCGTTAGCATTGAACCAGGTCCAAGTGAAAACGTGGTACCAGAACCGGCGTATGAAATGGAAGAAGCAGGTAAATAAAGATTTTATGTATTAGCCATAGAAGTGAAAACTGTTCTAAGCTTCAACCTTAGAGAACATCCACGGTCGACACCTAGAGACTAACAAATGATCTACAGATTCTACCGGGTGGATGAGCTCTTCTTACGCTTCCACCCGAAAGAACATTAAAGGTCGACATTATAAACCGGCAAATAGTAGCATAGTTTGATGTTTAATGCCAACAGCAGTTATCCCTTACTCGTCCTACGATGGTTACAAATGCTTAGCATGCACACCTTTAAATCAACGCCTGGCCAATATCAACAAATAAGGATGTGCAATTTCAAATGTAAATACATATGTTGCATTGATGGTGACTTTCGTTAAAACAATCAGGACATTCGTGTTCATGAAATCGTTATTTATGCAATCGTTCTTAGAATCAATACGTCACATAAATTGAGGAATCCAGTTTTAGCTTTGCCCCGCCCATCTCTAGTTAAGCCCCACCCACGCTTTGTCCGTGGTGGGATCGATCGATAGATCCCTGCCCTCTCTGAGTCTTGAATTTCCAGATGAAACTTATTTGCCTGGGCGCTGTTGCTTGATTTTGACGTCATTAGATTGGCTGAGATACTGGAATCCTTCATTGAAGTGGTGTGGAATCAGATTTCTTCAGACTATATGTATGCTAATCTTATTATGACCATATTTGGGCACTAGGACGAATACTGGATGAATAAGGATGATCATCAACCAATCGGAATCTTGTATTTCCATTCTTCCTGACACACGCATGCAGGCATATAGGCTATATATTCGATGAAGTATGATAAACACTTTCGTTGAAACAATGTAGAATGTTCTTGACGTTCGTTGAATCAAAGTGGACAACGGTTACCTTTCATTGAAACAATGTCGATAGCAAAATATTTGATCTTGAAATCCATATCCAATGACTTCTTGAGTTATGATATAATAATGTTTAATATCGTTATAATCTAAAATAGACTCTGAAATAATAGCAAACGAGTTCCAGGATCTGACAATTTTAATCCAGACTATGCCATTGCGCATGTTCTAAAGCTTCCACGTTGAGGACCTTCAGAGATCAACAATATAGACTGGCAGATGAAGTCCTCCTATCACTTTCACATTAGAGAGCGTAATCGTCAACACTAGTGATTGGCTGATGCTCTCTTAGGTTTTCATATTAGAGCATCAAAGATTGACACTAGGAACTGACAGACACTCGCATTTTGTTCTTAACGTTATCTTGATGCAATTCATAAACATTCTCTTGTATGCTATGTTGTTGTCAGATGTTGAAGTCGTCATTTAAAACATCATATTTATTTAAATCAAAAGACATTATGTTTTAGAATCTACTGTCCCCTCCATGAAAGGTAAAAAATTAAAGCAATACTCGTCCAATACGTATAGGATTTCAATACAACTTGCACTTCATGTACCGTACACGTGAAACACGGTAAATATATAAATTGACAGACAATTGCCAAATGAAATCCCTTGTATCCACAGAATGTATAGCCCAGGCTCTATGGTAAAACGGAGGTTCGAATTTTGTGGGTCTGGTCCGGGATCCCCGCTCCCTCCCCTCCCTCACCCTTTGCGATTTTCCCACTGCTGAGAGTGCAATAGTGCAATCCACGCATGAAAATCAACTAAATAGATGATTGCCAACATAGCCTTCTCTATGCTATCAAACATAGATCTATTATTAATCAATGTCCAGAAATTATAACCATCTACGGGATTCGTTTGAACTCCCACCCCACCCCTCCCACGCTCCACCCCACCCCAATGTATGATTGTCTATTATATAAATCAGCTGGCGTAGCATTACTCTCGACCAATCGAATCACGGCCTATATTATGGGCCTAGCAAACCTACTGATGTTATTTTCAACCGCAACACCAGCTTCCAATGAAATTATTTGCCAAATATCTATCTTCTTTTCCGATATTTCTGTAGTATTTTATTGGGTATTGACCCAGTAACATGCGCTACCACGGTTGTTTTGAAAATAGGGGTGTGGTGGCTGTTGTAATGCTGTTGATTCACCTCCGGGGCCCTGGACAGCTGTCGTGATTCTCTCCGTATTTATCTCTTCAACAGGTTCTGTCATCTGGCTGCACCGAGGCTCCAACAAAGCCAAAAGGCCGACCGAAGAAAAACTCCATCCCATCCGCATCCGAACTCGACTTGCTCATTGACTCTCCCATCAATTATGAAGCCAATGTCATCGAAAACCTACACATTCAACAAAGCATACCGAACAAACATTGGCCGGAGAAAGAACGCCCTGGAAGCAATGTGGATATAAGTACAGAAGGTGAATTTGAAGTGGACAGACATAGTCGACACGGTCGGATGGCCAGCGACCATCAGCGATCATGTTGAATAATTTTGGCAAAATATGTGAAAACCTTACTGACTTCCCGATATAAACATATTCGCTGCACATTAGCATGATTGATATCCATTCATACACTGAACACACGCGTCTCTATTGCCAATGACCATCGCATGCCACCTTACAACTATGAAGAATAAGCCAAAGAAATAGTGGTGCTATGTTTCATGTCAGACATTTTATATACGAAAGCCTATATTTACGTTAATCTTCCGTCATTGTTTAAAGTTAAACAATATTATATGAATGTTTGGAGATGTAATATTAATTAAACAATACTCAGAAATAAATATTATATAATGGTGCTTTTGTAGTTTTAATGGAAATGTTTGTTAGTCTGTTAATATGACGACCCAGGACCAGTGGCGCTCACCTCGACTGCAAATAGCCTATTTGAACGGACAGGATTCTTACAATGTAGCGCAATCGGAAGCGTGCGCTCTAGATTATTTCCAGATTTAATTTAGTTAAAGACAAGTCAAGCTGGCCATTGAGCAAATTGAACAATTTAATCTTTGCATAGCCTAGATGTTGGGAAGCCTATCGCCATATGAGTCCTTCTGGGCACGTGTAATCCAAATTGTCTCAACTATTATATATATTTATATAGTACCGGTATAGTCCTGAAAATGTAGGCATATCCAAGATGGCTAGCGAGAAAATTGACAGGTCAGATTTTTGCATTAAAAGTCTGAAGTCTACCACGATAAGGGGCCTTTCAGCCAAGTTTGATTAAAATTCTCAGGAAATGTTAATAAAGAAATATCTCATAAAAATTCATATAGGCCTACGACTGACGATTTTCACAAGTGTGATGGTATAGAATTATTCAAACACCTTAGTGGAACAAACACACGGCGTTCATAGGCCCTGCTAGACTTTAATCTGCCGGTTTATCGTGAGCTTTGGAAACGACGACAACTCAATGAACGGTCTGTGGACACAACACTCGAGATTACAAGCATGCTTCCAGCAACATCAAAGATCGGTACAAACACTTTCTGCCGCAGGGAAATGGCAAGATGGTGGAGGGTGGCGTGGCCGGTTAAGATCGTTAACAAATTGAAGTATCTCTCCTCATTTTAAAGCATCCATACCTGCATCGTGATAGTATGTGTTAGCGGCATTAGCGCGGAGGTCGATGTTGCCTCTGAGGTAAATGTTGCCGCCGTTATCATTGGATAGCAACAGCTCCCATCAATGTAGTTTTGTAGTTATTAAGTGGCGCAATATATGACAACCAAATTATTTCTACCACACTATGCGTACTACAAAATCTTGACCTTTTTTGCAATTTAAAACGTTTACAACTAGTTAATACCATTGCATAGCCTACATCAGGGCGTACATTTCGTTGGCGGTGGTGGGGGTGGGACATATATAGTCATCTACACATTTTGGCATTTTAATTTCCCCCTCTTCGTCTATGATGCGTTATTATTACATAGACCTATACACCATTTGTATATATATTTGAAAATAATTTGATTGCATTAATCAGCACCGACGTTCAGTCTAATTATTTTCAAGATTGGACAGATTTAATTCTTAACTCGCTTACGAATCCAGTTTCAATAAAACCCAGACCAAATTCTATGAACTAAATAAAGCGACCAACTGTTTCGTTCTGTCAAGTGACTGAGGGTGAAATCAATTTACAAAACTGACCCACAGGACATTTCCCAACAACTGAGTAACTGTTTATACAAGCTAGTCATGATCCTCAGGCAAACAGTTACCAAGGAAAACAATATGCTAGCAATAAAGAAATGTAAACACCGGGAAAACGAAACTGTTTGTTTTAAATGGTTTGTCTTAAATTGCTCGGCTGCACACTGGTTCTCTAGCTTCAGGACTAAAATATCTGAGAGATGCTATGGAGACGGCGTCACAGAGGTTATAACAAGGGTGGCACTGCTGATTCACAGAGGCCACGTATTACGAACAAAAGCTGCTCACGTTAAAACATGCAATTGAGCTTTTAGTTTTAGCTATGCTCCGCCCATCACTAGCTAAGCTCCACCCACACCTCTCTCGTCTTGGGATCGATAGATCCCTGAACTCCCTGACTCAATTTCCAGAAAACTATACAGGTCAGCTGTTAAATATTGTGAAACTAATTTGACTGGGCGCTGTTGTTGCCTATGGCAGCAGCAGCGTTCAGTCAAATTAGTTTCAAAATATTCAATAGAATGTTTATTAAATAGCAAATACATACGGTACAATTCGTACAACGTATTGGATTATTAAGCGTTAAAAACTAACTATTTCGAATAATTCATGACGTCACCATAACGTTGATTATGACGTCATATGATGGATGGATGAACTTGGAAAGGTTAATTAAATAAGATATGTTCATGAGATATACATTTTGACAACTAAAATTGATTCAAATGTGACTTAACCCTTGAAATTCTAGTGCCTCAATCTCGATGAAAGCTGTTGAATATCTTGAATAGTTCAGCATGAACTTTGATCTTAGCTTCTAATGGACCTTTCCGGTTTTAGCTATGCCTCGCCCATCTCTAGTTAAGCTCCACCCACACCTCGCTCGGGTTGGGATCGATCGATCGATCTCTGAACACCCTGACTATCAATTTCCCAAAAAAATCCCACAGGTAAGCTGTTGAATATTTTGAAACTAATTTGACTGGGTGCTGTTGCTGCCTAAGGCAGCAACAGCGCCCTGCCAAATTAGTTTCAAAATATTCAACAGCATGTTTATTAAATAGCAAAGAATTACAAAGACATGCAATTCATACAATGTGTCGGACTGTGAGATTTTATGACGGACTATATAGAACCCTTTGTGACGTAATGATTGTGACTGTATCATACACGCGCTGAGCTGATTATGACGTCATACGAGGTCAGATGATGGATGGATACTCTGGAAAGGGCCATTCAAAAAAAAAACCCCACCCCCCCCCCCCCCCAAATCACCAGGACAACATGCATGAAAATTGATTGCGAGTGTGCAAATAGAATTGGGGGTATAGACCAAACACTTTCAGCTCAACAACTAAATAAACAGAAGCCTTAGGATGATCCATTTCCAGCTATCAGCCGCCCATTTAGAACTAGCTACGCTCTGACCACTGTTTATGCGTATTGGAATCAATTTGAAATTTAAACTTCAAGGTAACTAATATTTATAAAATAACTGACTTTGAGGGTGGGGGACTATTCCTACATATTACAGCCACGTCTCTCAATCAACTTAGTTTCAAACTATTCATCAGAATGTTTATTAAATTGCAAATTTATCAAATACAATTAGGAATACATTTCTTACACTTTCGTGATGGACCGTGACAAGTGTTCCGTGATTTTGATTGATTGTGACCTCAACTAACAAATCGGACCTCTCTATAGTACATGTTATACATGCTTATCAAATTTCATAATGATTCCGCACAAAACGTTTTTCAGTAAGATCAGCACGTCATTGACATGAAAACCCAACTGAAAATTCTTTTTCCAGAGGAAAAATACTCATTGTGCTGTAAGTATTGGGCACACGAAATGAATAACGGAATAATATTGGGTCTAGTTTATCGACATAAACGGCACAGAAATCTCTCGAATCTAACCTACAGTAATATCAGCTCAACAATCAAATTTAAACAAGATGCTCATGGGCTTGTGAGGCTCACCTGGACCATTAACATTTCAGAATCAAAGATGACCACCAGAAAAATAGACCAATCGAAATTCTGAATAGTATTTGTTGAGACTATAACGATGAGGTACTTCTGGCCAAATTTGGTTAAAATTGGACCATTGTTTGAGGATGAGCGAGTCGTAAAAAACTTGTGGGAAATTTTCAAAATTTATAAAACTTTCACCCAAACTAGAGCTTACCGTCATATGATCGTTCTAGACAAATTAATTTAAAAACGGTCAAGCTCTTAAGGATAAAAAGCGATGTGACAATTTACAGTAATTTTTTTCATAAAATCTAAGATTTTCAAACAAAAATTTGACGAATCAAAATTCAGAATAGAAAAAGCTAGCTAAATGTGGATTGCAAGGAAACCTGTTCAGATGGACACAACTTATGCTCAACAACAGAATAATTCGAGGGAACAGACGTACTAGAGGACGTACAGTTCCACATGTTAGATATATATCAAAGGGTAGATAACAGACACTTAATCTCCTGTTCATAAATGATTACATCACAATCATACACAGAGAAATCAAGACCCCTTTGTACGCTGATTACTTGATGTTACTATGCATGGACAAGCACATCGCCACTGAAAGAATTTGCATGCAAGATATTCTTTCTACATGGATCCTAATGTGAGGGATCGCTGTAAAAAACCCACACCACCCACACTATCTTCACAGTATCACAAAAAGCGAACTTGACTTTACAAGGAAAAACAATCATTGAAGATGAATCTTCAGCATTATTTTGAACAAACACCGGACTTGAAAATAAGACAGATATAGCATCCGAAAGGGCGTGGCAAACACTTTCCCTGATGCGAACGCTAACAGGTACAACCTGTTAGCGTGTAAAAGTTCCTTGATGAATGTTTATACAGGTAGAATAACCAGTTCTAGATTAAGGATCAGCAGCATGGAACTCAAATGCATGGACCAATTTCTGGAAACAGTTAAGAGAGACGTATGCAGAAGTTTGAGATATAAAATACTGTGGTAAAGCTCTTCGACCCTTTTCAAGGACAAAATCTTATCACAATTTGAGGTTACGCAAACACATGATACATTTTGATTGGTCCATGGCGGCTATGTTTCTTTACTTATCAATTTTCCATGAACAAATTATAGTGGCCCTTAGTCCCTAATTATATCTGCCAAATTTCAGTCCAATCCGTTCAGCATTTCTGGAGAAGTCGTTTTCGCGAAAACTAGGTTATTCAAGATGGCCGTCAAACAATTTGGCCAATCAAGTTCCCTTGTTCAAACTTAGTTCAGCTCTTTACGTAGATCATATTTCATGAGTTTGAAATGGATGTCCCTAACGGTTTCGGAGAGGATGTTTAAAGATTTCTTTTTTAAATCGGCCAAAATCCAAGGTCGGCTACGTTTGAACAAACTTGAATCTATATGCCCTAAGGATTGTTTCTGCCAAATATAATTGAAATCAGCCCAGTAGTTCTCGAGAAAAAATTATAAATTTCCCATTTCTTTATTATGGCAACTTTTGGCAGGAAAATGATTAGTCGGGGTCACAGTGTAAAAAATATTTTTTTCGTTCAGAATTTTTGGGGATTTGTAAAACTATATATTTTCGGAAAGCTTTTAATGTGTCAATTTCAAAAACCAATGTTTGCATTTGCACAAGTCTTCATGGCGGCCATCTTGAATTTCAAAATGGCCGCCATCGAAAATCTTTGAAATCCAATATATCTGCAACCATATGACCTAGATTAATAATTTTGATGTCTATATCTATGTTTTCTGGGTCAGTGAATGCATTGGTAACATTTATAATAAACTTCAAATAACAGAAATCATGTTTTGGTAGATAAGTCCTGACTTAATATGTAATTTACAGACAGCATCTGCAAATTTGTAACTTTTTGTGATAATGTTGCAATGATGAATTTTATTTGGCATATAACAGAGTTATCTCACCAATTTAATCTAAGTATTCAAGCAACAATCAATGTGCTGCATCAGTTGCTGTCTACCTAGCAACATTGGCGTCATCTTCATCATCTGATATAGAGACATCAACGATTGAGTCATCATCATTTTCACACTCTGCGCTGCATTCACAAAGCTCAGTGCATGGTAAGTCTTTGGATTTGCACGAGCATCGATGAGAGGAACAATTCGATTTGCATTGACACCTAACCATCTCAATGAGAGACTTTGGAGCTGGTAAAACATCTGTTGTTTTTGCCTTTAGTTGGCCGCCTGTCTCCTTGTAGTATTCATTCTGTAGTGGATCCAGAAACACATGATGTGAAATGTCTGCCTGACCCCACACATTTGCCTGGACTTGTACTCTAAGGGCATGCTGTTTCAAAGCACCAATAGTAGGCGGTAGACTTTCACTATCAGCAAGCTGCTTACAGAATAAATGCCAACATAACTCTGGGATGTTCTCGATTCTAATAGACTTTGGACAGTATGCAGCACACACAAATTTTGCCAGAGTTGAAAGTAGCTCATCTGTGACCTCAGTGCTTCTCGATAAATTTATCAGAGCGTCGATTACATCGCTGTCTGCCTTTAGGAAAAGCTTTAACCATGTTGATTTACCTATCCTAGAGAACCTGCCAATATTGTCTGCTCCAGTAAAGGCATGGAATGCGGGTAATGCTCTTACCTTCTCCATGCTTAGAGTTTTCCATATAGGCCGTAGCTTAATGGTACCAGAAACCATTGAGATAGACGTATTCTTAGGTAGATTGTCATAATATGCTATTGCCAACACTAAGACATCAGTCTCTGGAGAGAAAATCACCAACTCTGCTGTATCAAGATTTCGCTGTGTTGCACATATGGCATGATAGATCATTAATGTATCAGCTTCCTCATGATTGTTGTTCTCAAAATGTAGGCTTCTATTACTTATCGTCTGGCCTGATGCTGATGCTATGACCAATGTAGACGAGTCTTTATTGTACTCAATAGTCTTCTCTGCCAGATACTGCGCAAGGTCATTGTTTGTTTGGTCACGAGACAATAATCTTGTCATAGGGATATGCTTGATACTGGTATCATCTTTGACTTGATATCTAATTGGATCCTTTCCATGTCGTCGTTTCTCTCTGGTCGTGTTTTTCAGGGAATCTGCTTGATATGTATCAAATACAAGAATGATCTCATCATATCCTGCTGTCAGACTCATTAACCTGTCATTAAAACATTTACTAAGGTCGTTGACTGCCACAATAGTTGCTGGTTTCTTTGCCAGCTTCTGGACAAGAACCATTCCATCCACAACTGCGATTCTCCTACTAGATTCCTTAGTTGCGACGGCAGTTACTTCTGTTGCACCTAATAAGAGTGAATCCTGTGCTCTCGGTTTGTGGTAGGTCAGTCAGGAGCTTGATTAACTTCGACTTGTCGGTGCACTGTAGGACAGAGCCACACGGAGCAAACAGCGCCCTCGGTGTCAGTGTGAATTCAAAGTTGCCGATCGAATACTTCAAATCAATGTCTCGACTCGACTTTGCGAGAATCATCAGCCTAGCATATAGATCTTTAGTTTCCTTGAGATGAACAGCTTTGTCATGAATACGTACTGTTGTCTTTTTGTTTCCAGATGTATACATCTTGTTTTTCTCACGCTTCACTGGTGCCCAAAGGCTTAACTCTCCATTAATGCGCTCTTTCACATACTCTTCATATAATGGCTGTCCTCTTTCGTCTACATGCAGGATTTGTGGTACCGACTCTTGTGGTACATAAGCAAGTGAGATAATGTTGTAGATCATGTCACCTTCAGCAGCGAAAGGATTACCATGAATCAGTATGGCAGCCTTTATCTTGTCGATTGTGGTGTGTTCGTGTTGAACAGCACTTGCCCCAATGCCATGGTGATCTCTGACCTTGTCTTCTTGCAAATCAAATTGACACTTGAATTCCCGGGATAACCGTGACAGTTCTGGAGCAGCACGGAAAAATCGCTGTCTCGCATTTGCATTGTTAGATATTCCAATTAGTCCTGAGTGCACTTTCATCATTTTGTTCAGATGCTCACATGCATGACCCGCACCAATTGAAGTGAATGGAATGTCATTCTTAGTCACTGCAATATTTTCAGTTTCAAATTCTTGCCATGTGCCTGGATGATTCTGCTTGAGTGCATACATATCTGCTATGTATCTTGGCCAAAGACGTTTGTATTTGATTCTATTAAAAGCAAAGAATAGTGCTTCTCCATCTTCAAGATGAAGGGTCAGATCAGTATTTCGGGATGCTGCGACAAAGAAAAGGATTGTTTCCACACGGTGCAGATAGTTCATTAATGACTTGAACATCGCATGTTGGGACCTCTTTGTCACCCATGTCTGAAAGAGATTCAGCATATCAGTACTAGACAGCACTTGGAGAAGATTGCTATGAGCCGGCATCACTGATTCTGCCCAGCTGGCTTGGTTTCATTTACTGCATGCCTCATCTATGTCATCTGTAGCTGATACGCATGCATCCCTTAGATTTGGATACTCTTTGAAGAATTCGTCAAAGACCAGTTCATACAATGCGATGTAAGAGTAGATATGAGCATGAAGAGAACGTGAGTAGTGCTTGCATTTCAGGATTTGTGTCGTTGTGGTAGAGCTAAAGACATCAGCCTCGATCCATGTATCATCTATTCCGGAATTCTCAATAGAAGTACCGAGAGCTCTCAATGCAGCCATGACGACATGGAGTTTACCAAGTCTTGGGATAACACCACTCTTTAAATTGGCGTTGACATCTACAAGCTGCACTGCTTTCTCATACAAGGCCATGTCAAAAGTAATGACTGTTAGATGGTCTTTACCAACAGCCATCTCCTTCAATGTGTGTGCTTGTTTAATTACAGTTATTAGCGTTGACCATTCATGAGCCAGCTTTGGGAGAAGAGGCAATGCACCAACATTGGTTAGAGATCTACTTGATGACAGGAGTGAATTATACCCAGCCCACCCAGGAACCAAACACATCTCTTTCCTTTCATCCATCCTCGCAACAACAGATGCTATGACCCAACCCATATGGGTCAGCTGATAAGAGTCTGCAACACCAGTTTTACTCAACACAAAATTACTTTGCATTCCAGGTTGAGCCTTTGGTTTGACGCATGGCAACATAGATGTGTGTTGTGGTGTAATGGATAAGCTCTTTGCATCACCAATGTTTAAAGGTGGTGCCATGGATTCCCCGGGTGCAGAAGCTTTTTGATAGACCACAACAATTGTTCCATGTGTAATACCTTTACCATCAATGGTATCCTCAGCAAAATCGGTGTTGTCCACAGCAAAGAAAACAAATGTCCCTTTCTTTAGAAATGGTGGTACATACAGATTATTGAATTGTCTCATGTTTTCGACAACCGAGTTAGCTATTGCTGTTTCTAGAAGCATGGTACGGTGGTAGGATATGCAACAGTTCTGTGCATGAAGAAGATTCACAATCTTCTTATTCCTGGTGTCATCATGCACAGATAATGCCAATCCTAGAACCTGAGAATTTTCTCTTCTTTGCTGGGATCTGAATTTTTCAGAAGAGGCAGCTTTAGGTTTATGCATCACTTGCCTATCCGATTTAAGTCCAAACATGAGGGTTTGACAAGATGTAAGCACTGCTCTATCAACGAGACACTCTCTGGTTTTGCTTTCCAAACTATCTACAGGTTCAACCATTATCCATCGTATCAGTGTGTATAGTTCACATGGGATGTCATCCATATTGCTGGAAACAAGGACTGAACCAGGTTCACCATCATTCTTAGTGAATGTTGTGATGCTTTTTCGAACAATCTGTGCTGCCCTATAGATCGCCTTCATGCCTTCCATACCATCATCTTCACACATCACAGAATGAACCATTTCTTCCTCACATGCTCCTAGCGAGTACAGAACGGCACACTTGCGCCTGTCCTTTTGAAGGACAGATCTTACATGATTTAGCTCAGAAAGGATTTTCTCTTTCAGCCACTGCCTACTAAATGTAGGTGAATGATTGTCCAAGGATTTATGGTCAAACATGTTAATATATGTTATTTCTATGTCAGCCATAGACAGATAAGCCCCATTTCGGGTGTGTGTATCAACAATATGGATAATTTCAATCAGACATGCCATTTGCCGGGAGAGATCATTCTCAGCATTTCTTGTAGTATCTGAATCTCGTAAAATGTGGAAAACATGCTTCCTCCAGCATGGCTTGTGATACCACCGGACATCAATTGCATGTGCATCACACGGGGAAAGCGGGGTATTTAATCTAGTAAGTATTGCTGTATCTTGTGCTATTTCCAATGCATCTCTTAGGGCTTTACCAGCATTATGAGCTCGTAATTTGAACAACTGCTGATTATGATCGTCTGTCTGGCAGAAGAAACACAGTTCCTTACACAGTGGAATTGTCGAGGAACGTGTAAATACTGAAGTTGATGTCGATGCCTCATCAATAGCACTTTTCCTCTTTATCCCACGTTTCTTAGTAATGTAAGACCCACTAGATAGTGCATCCTCTATGCGATTTCGTGCACGTCGTATTTCTTCTTTGTTAGTGGCAGTAGAGTAACAACTGCGATGCCAACCCGCTTTATGTGAAGATAGGTCACCATATGTGCAAAGTCTAAGCCTTTTCTGAATTTCAATGTATGAACCATCTTTCAATGTTGCTCTCTCTTCGACTGCTTGCAACAAATTGGTAAATGAGTCTACTCTTGGATGCTGCACCATTGGTCCTTTAACAGTAGCATCTGTCTGGCATAAAATGCATAGCTTCCAGTTTGTTAACTCATGTGTTGCATCAAGCTGTACATCGCTCATGATTTACTCAAATTTGATGACAAAATATATTTGATCAATGCTTATTGCAAGATTACAAATGATAAACCTGAAGATTATTGCTGTCTGATTATGCTTATTGCAAATCTATGAGCAGACGATCATTTGAACAACTTTTCTGCAAAAATTTGCTTTCAGTTTACTTTTACTGGTGAATTTGAAAATTACCCTGGGCCATCCATTATTGTAAAATTGTGACACGCCGCTCACCATATACATACTCTGTCATAATATGTTCATTAATAAACATGATGACAATGTGATTACGTAGATAACAGGCCATTGGGCTATATCGTCATTCTATCCCCTCTATAGGATTACTATGGGCTACTGTTACCGTTAAATATTGTAACAAATATTGATTTAGAAAAAAGGTGCGACATTTGCAGATGTTGTGTGAGAATTGCTTATTACTTTGGGAATTATCAACCAAAACATTATTTCTGGCACTTGAAGTTTATTATAAATGTTACCAATGCATTCGTTGACCCAGAAAACCTAGATTTAGACATCAAAATTGTGAATTTAGGGTACATGGTTGCAGATATATCGGATTTCGATGGTGGACATGTTGAAAATTCAAGATGGCCGCCATGAAGACATTTATGCAAATGCAAACATTGGTTTTTGAAATTGGCATATAAAATGCTTTCCAAAAATATATAGTGTTACAAATCCCCAAAAATTCTGAACGAAAATACATAGTGAACCCTACTAGATCCACGACAGTTTCAAAAATGCCAAATTTGAGATCACAATACCCAAAAAGATATATAAAACCAATTTCGGCCTCAAAATCCATCAAAATAAAAAATCCATTATGGCCACCAAACACGCTACATTTTGATTGGCCCATGGTGGCCATGTTTTTGACAGATCATCTTCCCTTGAACAAACTTTAATGGCCCTTAATCCCTAATCATATCTCCCAAATTTCGGCCAGATTTACTTCAGCGGTTCTTGAGAAGTCGTTTTCGGGAAAACTAGGTCATCCAAGAACTATTTGGCCAATCAAGTTCAATTGAACAAACTTGGTTCAGTTCTTGACCTAGACGATATTTCATGAGTATTGCATCAATCCCCAAAAGAGGTTTGGGGAAATTTTTTAGAAACGTAGAATTTTTTTTTAGAGGTTTTTAATAATTGGGCAAAATAAAGGTGGCCACTGGCCAAATTGGCCGATAAGCTTCCTTTGAACAAAGTTGGATCTCTATACCCTAAGGATGCTTCCTGCCACATATAATTGAAATTGGCCAAGCGGTCCTCGAGAAGACATTTCAAATTTCATATTGCCTTAGTATGGGAGTTCTTGGTGGGAAAAAAACCCCCAGATGGCTGCCAAACCATTTATCCGAGTTTCAAAACTGACAAATTTGAAATCAGCATACCGAAAAACCTATATATCAATCTATTTACGGCTTCAATATCAATCAAATAACTATATGGACTGCGTCCCATGTGTCGAGCTCTTTAGTTTTTCTGCATATCACACATATGTGGCAGGATTTCTTGAAATAGTATACAAATTAAATGTCTATATTTAAAACTCTAACATTATTATAATTCTTGAAAAGGAGACAAATCACACAGAAATACACTAAGTCCAAACCATGTAAAAAACTTTTATAATTAATTTTAATTTTGCTTCAAACTGCATGCAATGATGATATATAACAAATCTGTGAAGTTTCATTGGGATAGAATAAGCCCTTGATAAATTAAAAGACCACTGCAAAACTTTAGCATTCTTCTAAGTCTGGGGTTAAGCAGGATATAAATCCCACAAAAATAAACCAAACCCGGTAAAGATGAGGAGAAAATTAGAAAATTTATTGTCATGTAGACTAAATGCACTGATAGTATAAAACAAAACTGCATAGTTTTAATGGGATTGGGTAAGCTCTTGATTGATTAAATCTCAAATGAAATACTTTAACATTCTTCTACTTCTTGGCTTAAGCAGGATACAAATCACACACAAATATTATAAGCCATGGCCAAATGTCAGAAAAGTATAGAAAAAATTTGAAAATCACAATCATTATGATGAGACTGGATACAATCATAAAGCAGAACAAATCTGTAAAGTCGGATAAGGCCTTGACGAATTAAATGCCCATTGAAAAAGTTTAACATTTACATAATTCTTGGTGCAAAATATGCCAAGTCCAAACCCTGTAAGAACAGGGAAAGATTTTAAAATCATTTCAATTATGATGAAGACTAGATGCAATGATGGTATAGATAAAATCTGTAAAGGTTTATTAACATCAACTAAGTCCTTGATGAATTAAATGTCCACTGAAAAACTTTTAACTTTTACCTAATTCTTGTCATGCCGGACATCATTTGGATCGAGATCCGCCACTTCACCATGGGCTCAACAAAAAAATCCATGCCAGCGGTATTTGAGATGATGATGACTTCAGTAATTCAATAATCTCTTAACCCCTGACATTCAAGGCTCTCAATTACAATACAATTATAAATACGCTGCTGAATATTTCTAAAGTTATTTGACTAGAACCTGTGGCTGCCATAGCTAGCAACAAATTCCAGTCAAACAAGAACGACAATCAGAGATTGCTAAAGTATGCCACTACCACACAAACCCAATTCCGCCAAGCACAACCTCCCACCCAAGATTGACTTTCCCCAATTCTGCCAAGCACAACCTCCCACCCAAAATTGGTCACCATGACATTGCCCTTTGACACCAAAATCGATAGGGTTCTTCGAAACAAAAATGACAACCTCCAACTCAAGATTGGTAATGATTCCTTCAATCAAACTCGAGTTATCATGCGGAAATGCAATATTACGTCATTAATTAGGTCACCGTGGCTTTGACCGTTGACCCCAGAATCAATAGGGTTCTTCAGACAACCAAGGAGAAACTCCCATACCAAATTGGTAATGATACCTTCAATAGAACTTGAGTTATCAACTTATCTTCCGGAAACGCAATATTATGCCATTAATTAGGTCACTGTGACCTTAACCGTTGACCCAAAATCGATAGGGTTCTTTGGACTACCAAGGAAAAAGTTCTCCCACCAGATTGGTAACATTCTCTTCAATAGAACTCGAGCTAACATCCGTAAACTCAATATTACGTCATTAATTAGGTCACCACGACTTTTGACCCGAAAATCAATAGGGTTCATCGGACCACTAAGGATAAGCGCCCATGCCAGATTGGTAACGATTCCTTAAATAGAACTCAAGTTATCATCCAGAAACGCAATATTACATAATTAATTAGGTCACTGTGACCTTGACATTTGACGCCAAAATCGATAGGATTCTTCTGCCCAACAATGACAAGCTCCCATACCAGATTGGTCACAATCCCTTCAATAGAACTCGAGTTATCATCCAGAAACGGAATATTACCTAATTAATTAGGTCACTGTGACCTTGACATTTGACGCCAAAATCGATACGGTTCTTCGGACCACCAATGACAAGCTCCCACGCCAGATTGGTAATGATCCCTTCAATAGAACTTGCATTATTACATGGAAATGAAAGCCTGAACGGACAAAGCGGAAGCTATATACCCCTGGGGGGGGGGCATGATTAGTTAAAAGATAGTCAACAGAATATTCCTTACATCAAACGGTCTGGTCTGTAAGCTTTACCAACCTGACTACTGCAAGCCAACATACAATAATTTAAATGGGCAATAATTCTGGACCTGCTGAATATTTTGAAAACAAGTTTCGGTCATATTGTTTTCAAAATATTCAGCAGGTCCAAAGTTAGACCCCAGAGAATATATAGTATGCAGAAATTCAGCAGGCAGTCAGCTAAAGGAAATGTCCATTTGCAGACCAAGAAGACTTTTTGAAAATTTACCACTGGAATGACTGGCTCGGTTATCGAGCAAGTCATTCCAGTGGTAAATATTTAAAAACAGTTTTCTCTTGGTCTGCAAATGAACATTTCCTTTAGCTGACTGCCTGTGAATGAACATTTCACAAAACCACTGCAGAAGCCGTTTTTGGCTGAAATGAGTGTTAATGGGTTAATCGAAAATATTGGATAATGGGAGTGGCTTGTGCTGTGTGGGAAAACAACAATTCATATAATCTAATTTTTACATGCACCATACTATCAGTTGTTAGGCAAAAAATAGAGGGATCCATTTCTATCTATGCCAACCCCTTAATGCAACTTAATGAATATTTTGAAACTAAATTGACTGGGTGCTGTTGCTGCCAGCACCCAGACAAATTAGTTTCAAAACAGTCAACAGAATGTTTATTAAATAGTAGATATACAATTTGTAGACTTGACAGGCTATTCAATGTTCACAACACAGCCACATCATTAATTACGCACTTTGATTGTGATGTCAGCCTATATGCGACATAATTGATTATTACATCATATACCCGAGTGACAGATCGGATCTATCCATTGCATAGTCATACAACATAATAATACACGTTAGGCATTATTTTATTGTCATTGATAACACGAAGAATGGCACATCTGAATATTCCATATCTCATTATTCCCTCTCTCGCTGGATGGTAGAGCAGTAATATAGGCTTGCGCAATTTCGCGATTTAATCGAAAATCGTGATTTTGAAAAAAATTGCGATTTTCTACGATGTAATTGAAAAGAAAATCGAAAAATCATGAAAATATTGAGCAGACTAAGATTTTAAAACTCATCATTCAGCAGTAAAAAAAATACAATTATAATCCATTCGCACATGTATCCATTGTATTTTTTTTCTTGATCGCTTCACGCATGTGTTCACTAAGTCCTAATCAAAAAACAAAGCTCTATGGTAAAACAGCTAACAACAGTGAGGTAATACCTATGTCATTGAGAAAACCAGCTAGTTACTCCGTCGAATCGCTATATAATTTTCTTTCTTCCGCTGCAGACCCCGAGTCTGTAGTGAAATATCAAGTATATATGTAGTTGCAGTGTTAGGCAATAATCACTGAAAGTTAAAATTCTTTTTAATTCTTTTAGCGATTTCAGGCGGTGTACTAATTTTTCCTTTTTGATTTGGTTGTCATGCCTTATTAAAGAAAATAACGCAACAGCTTTCCAGATTGTTGTATTTTGAACTGTGCGTTCTGTTGATTACTCTTAAATGTAAATCGTACATTCTGAAAGCAACTATAAACTGCACTTATAGGACGAGTTTACGCCGTTACTATCGTAGCTACTCAAAGCTACCGTCCTATGTATATGGATTGCGCAGTATCTCCCCGGGTACTAATATTAGCATCTTCGCGCTACTCGGGTAATGAACTACTCATCCTACAAAGGGAGGCTTTAACTGAGCGGGATTTATATTTTTACTCGACATTTTATGTCAAATTTTTATGAAATAAACAATGTTTACTAAACTATACACAATATTTAGGCGGTCCCAATTAATAATTTCACTCCCATGATGATGAATATAGCCTATACATTAAGCAGACGTAGGATGGTAAGAATTTGTCACATGAAATTGTGTTCTATTTTCGTGCTATTTTTGTATCATTTCAACTTTTTCTACAAATTCCAAGTCCCAGTTTTCGTGACTTGTCACGTTACCCCGGTTTATACTTTTGGGAATTTGGACCTACGATTTAATCGAAAATTGCGATTTTTTTTATAAAATCGATCGTGATGTTTCAGAGCAAAAATCGCGCAACCATACAGTAATATCACATACCAGTAGTCACACATTCCCTATTAACAGTCAAATTTGTTCAAGAAAAAATTTGAATTTTCTCACAGTATATGTCCATTTCTTGGTCTGCAAATGGACAATTCTCAGGAGCCGTTTTTAGCCAGCTTGAGTCTTAAAGGGTTAACTGATCACTGATTGTATATAAATCTACAATTTTCCAATCTACTTTAATCTCTATGACTAAAATACTATATTCAGCATATATATATATATAACTAACTTTTGCAGTATCATTAAAAGCTAACTATAGTAAAGCCGTCTTGTGTTCTATAGGAAAAATGTTTCAGAATTCTCTGCCTGTACAAATTCAGTTTTTCTCGATTTGTATATTATATGATGTAATTAATGCGAAAACAGCAGGTTGTCAATAGGTTGATTTAGCAAAACATTTTCCCTATTGAATGCAAGGCTGGCAGAAGATGCTTTTGCAGTGGTCTTGAAATCACAATCAGATTGTGACAAACGTATGATCATTGATGTTACATGTAAATGAGTCTATTTTGAAAATGTACCACTGGAATGATTGGCTTGATAACTGAGCCAATCATTCCAGTGATTACTTAAATAGTCTTCTCTTGGCATGCAAATGAACATTCACCATGTAGAGTTCTCAATGGAGGAATCCAGTTTTAGCTATGCCCTGCCCATCTCAAGCTAAAGCTCCACCCACACTTTGATCGTGTTCAGGTCGATCCACCTCTGCACTCGCTGAATCTCAATTTAGGCAGCAACAGCGCCCAGTCAAATTAGTTGCAATATACTCAACAGCATGTTTATTAAGCAGTAAACACATACAATTCATAGAACCTGATGCACTATTGAGCATTTAAAACAGACTAAATTGAGTCATTCATGACGTAATTGATTATGATGTTATCCTACATGTCACGTACATGACTATGATGTTATATGGTTGATGGATAAACTGGAATTCTCCATTCTTTTGACTTATCTTGACAATTAAAAGGTTAACGATTTCACTGATAAATACTTGAAAAGATAAATTCTTTCTGATGCATATCATATTCTGTTGAACAATTTGAAGTTAATATGACTGGACGGCGTTGCTGCCAGTCATATTAATGTCAAAACATTCAGCAGCTTTCCTGTATTATTGTCTTGAAATGGACCTTTCCATTTTTAGCTATGCCCCGCCCATCACTAGCTAAGCTCCACCCACACCTCGCCATGTTGGGATTGATCGATCCCCAAATGCCCTAGCTATCAATTTCCTGAAAACTATACAGGGAAGCTGTTGAATATTTTGTAACTAATTTGACTGGGTCCTGTTGCTGCCTACGGCAGCAACAGCGCCCAGTCAAATTAGTTTCAAAATATTCAACAGAATATTTATTAAATAGTAAAAGCAAACAATCTGTACAACAACGCATACACCGTCTTCAAATATGCGTTCGTGATGTACCTATCGACGTCATTCATGATGTCACTCATTATGATGTCATTGTGCATATCACGCAGTTCATTATGACGTCATACGATGGGTGGGTACTCTGGAAATCTCTGTGAATTGACATAAGATTAGATAAATAATGGATTCTTGCTTGAGATGTAGTCATTCTACATAGATACCGTCACCATGAGTTTTGATCAATTTTACACAATGATTACTGACTTTTTAAAAATCAAACTTTGTTTTAGTTCAGCTAAGTCTAAATAATAATTCAAAACAAGAGGCCCAAGGGGCCTGTATCGCTCACCTGGACCATAGGCATTTCAACCAGAATGGTCATTGTCAATAAGTAGAACTCTAATGAGTTGAGCAGACTTGTAACAAGAAAACAGAGGCCATGTTTCTTTATGTATCAACTTCTCTTGAACAAACTTTAATGGCCCTTAGTCATCAATATCATATCTCCCAAATTTCGGCCCAATCCGTTCAGTGGCTCTGGAGATGAAGTTGCTTTCATGAAAACCAGGCCATTCAAGATAGCCGGCCAACCATTTGGCAAATCAAGTTCCCTTGTTGGTTCAGCACGTGCCCTAAATGATATTTTATGAGTTTTGAATCAATCGCTCAAACAGTTTCTGTGAAGATTTTTCTAAAAATCGACCAAAATCCAAGCTGGCCACCAAACAAATTGGCCGATGGGATTTGTTTGAACAAACATGGACCTCTATCACCTAAGAATGCTTCCTGCCAAATATACTTGAAATCAGTCCAATGGGTCTCGAGAAGACATTTTAAATTTCCCATTGCTTTTTTGGCAGCAAAAAGATCCAAGATGGCTGCCAAACGGTTTATCCGACAGTTTCAAAAGTGGCAAATATGAAATCAGAATACCCACAAACATATATAAAACCAATTTCGGCCTCAAAATCCATCAAATAAAAAACCAAATATTACCACATTTTGATTGGATCACGGCAGCCATGGTTTTTTCTATGGATTACCTTCCCTTGAACAAACTTTAATGTACCTTAGTCTATAATCATATCTCCCCAATTTCAGTCTTATCACTTCCGTGGTTCTAGAGAAGTCGTTTTCGGGAAAACTAGGTTATCCCAGATGGCCACAGAACCATTTGGTCAATCAATTCCTCTTGAACAAACTTGGCTTACCTCTTGCCCTAGATGATGTTTCATGAGTTTTGAAACGATTCCCCCAGCGGTTTCAGAAAAGAGGATTTTTAAAGACGTTTCCTAAAATCAGCCAAAATCCAAGACGGCCACCGAATAAATTGGCCGATCGCATTCATTTGAACAAACTTGAATCGCTATGCCCTAAGGATGCTTCGTGCCAAATATAATTGAAATCGGCCTAGTAGTTCTTCGGCAGGAAAATAATTCAAGATGCCCACCAAACCGTTTAGCCAGCAGTTTCGAAAGTGGTAAATTTGAGCTCAGAATAGCCAAAAATATATATAAAACCAATTTCGGCCTCAAAATCCATCATAAAAAAAAATCCAATATGGCTGCCAAACACGCTACATTTTGATTGGCCAATGGTGGCCATGTTTTTTACAGATCAGCTTTCCTTGAACAAACTGTTAATGGCCCTTAGTCCCTAAGCATATCTCTCAAATTTGGGCCTGATCCCTTTAGCATTTCTGGAGAAGTAGTTTTCGGTAAAACTAGGTCATCCAAGATGGCTGATGAACCATTTGGTCAATCAAGTCCTCTTGAACAAACTTGGCTTACCACCATTTGAAGAAACTTTGATCCCTATGCCGTAAGGATGCTCCCTGCCAAATATAATTGAAATCGGCCTAGTTCTCGAGAGTACATTTTAAATTTCTCATTGCTTTAGAATGGGAGCCTTTGGTGGGAAAATAATCCAAGATGGCCGCCAAACCATTTATCCGACAGTTTCGAAAATGGCAGATTTGAGCTCAGAATAGCCAAAAACATATAAAATCAATTTCAGCCTCAAAATCCATCAAATAAAAATCCTATACCCTAAGGATGCTTCCTGCCAAATATAATTGAAATCGGCCCGGTGGTTCTTGAAAGGTTGTTTAAAGGAAAAGTTGACGGACGACAGTCGGTCGCCATGTCATAATCTTGCTTGACCTTTCAGGCCAGGTGAGCTAATAATAATTGATTAAAATAGAGAATCATTTTGAGCTAGTGAAATTCTCTCAAAATCATTTAAATAAATGTATTCTCTGTTAACAAATTTATTAATTATTTAACCAATAGTAACAACAGTAATACTTGTCTCAGGTGGATGACTTTGTTCTAGTCACTATTTTAACCAAACCAAATTCTAATTAGCGATTTAAAAAAAAATTGCTTTTGGCTAAAGGATAGAACAGGCATTTTCCATACAAAAATATTTATTATTCCACTAGCCAATGGTGGTAAGCTCAATGCTGTATCATTCAGCAAAGGTATGCCATCTCAAACATTTATACCAACCAGACAATAGTTAGTTATATATCCAAGGTTTGTGTCAATTTTACACCAGTTACCACGTCATAGTTAGTGTTAAAATCTAAAATTCAGATAAAACAAGAGCAAACAAATTTCAGACACGCATCCCTCCCATTTAGTCACATTGTAAAAAGGATCACACTCTGTCTTTTGTTAAAATTTGAGCAAAATCGGACCAGTAGTTTCTGAGATAGCCATAGATGCAGAATTTGATCCGATCTCTTTTATGCTCTTGCCTGGCAAGTTCTTTCCTTGTTCTAATGTTGGAGCAAAATTGGATCAGTAGTGTTTGAGAAACAAGTGCGGGCAGACGGACTCACACTAGGGTTGCACGATTATTCACTTTCCATAATCTCGATCATTTAAGAAAATTAATCGCGATCATACGATTAATCATGAACTATATTAACTACGTCAATGCTACTTAGAGGACGGTATTATGCTACTGCAGATTGTAAGATTATGGGTTAGCCACATGGGTATACATACATGGACAGAATACGCCAGTTGCTGATTGCAAACAAAGGAATGTATCAAGATTTTTCTAGACGGAAAACGGAAGGTAACTTATTTCGTTTAATTGTAGCCTATGCTCTAATAGAAGTCCACCCCCTAACTTTGACATATGAGCTCCAATGATTTCTTAGCAGTTTCAAAACAGCAACACTCTGTATTAGAATCCCACATGCGTGTATAATAATAACAATCGTGCCACAGGGTGTGTCTACTTAAGACAGATCTCTGCCCTGATACATTTCCGGCCCCTCTAGAAGTCAATACAGGCCTCGGATTTGTAAATCTTGACCACCTATTAGATTAATACTAATAGTAGGCCACGTATGTTCAAGATATAATAAAGTTTATTCCACACTTTTGTAGTTAAAATGCGCTTAAAACAGTCTTGGCGTGATTAAATAGCGTCCTTATAAATATATTGTACGGCCAAATTTATGTACCAAACAAGTACGGGAGAAAATGTGCATCAATTTTGTAACGCCGATCAACATTAAATGATCCAAATTGAATTATTACGAACGACAATATAGCCGGCTTCTTAAGTTGGCGAGCCAGTGGATCTTTTGCGATGGGATGCGGCGTGTTCTCGCGAGATATTATACGCTAACGGGAGTTTATCAAACGTGTATCCGTTATTCAGATCAGTATAATACTCAGTTCCTATTGCGCAATGATAATATATAGAAATTCCCGAGTTCCGAGTCCCCGATTCCAGAATATTTATATCCGAGTACTCGCTCTAAAATAAACTCTTCAATTGGAGGCGAATCACGTGATTTGTATTTTATTCCTGACGCCATTTTATATCAAATTGTGGATTAATTTTGATGTAATAAACTACCTTTATTAAAGGATACGCAATATTTAGGCGCTCAAATCAAATAATTTCACTTCCCCGGGGATGTTTTGAGGTATACATTAAACATAGGCGGTGAGAATTTTTACGTGAGAAAATGCGTTGAATTTCCGTGGTATCAGTTCTTTTTTTGGGAAAACCGTTAGCGCATAACTATTCAGAGAATGTGGAACGCGGGATAAGCGTGTGTGATTACAACAACAATGACAAATAGCGACCAAGTGAACAATCTTTATTCATTTAAAACTAATCCTGAGTCAATACAAACAAATCAGTTATTTATTTATTTAGTTTATTTAATCATTCACACATTCGGCTGATAACCGGATGTTTGTTTCCATGCTTGGTAACGCGAGCAGAGTTTCACATGCGTAAAAGTGTCTTGACAAAAATTTCAACATAGCGATTATACGATTATTTCATTTTATAATCATCCACGATCATTTTGAATTATATAATCGCGATTAATCGAATAATCGAAAAATCGTGCAACCCTAACTCACACGCACGCACATGCAAGCACGCACGCACACACACATTACAACTACCAGTATTTACTATGCAAGATAAGGGGAAGACATCCACAAAATAGTGTATATTTAGACACTAAAAAGCAATACCATCTTCCTCCTGTGGGAAGACCGGGCGAGGGTAATAACATTCAACTTAATTGTGGAAATCCAACAAGTCACTCAAGTATCTAAATATGTCTCTTGTTAGCCGATGTTGCAATCAAAATGATGTAGGTGGCAAGAACCAGGCACTAATGTGTCCGAATTATATCTTTGGTGAATTTACTATTTACCAAACATTCTGTTGATTGTGTTGAAGCTAATTTGACAGGGAGTTAAATTAGTTACAAAATCTTCAACAGCTTACCTCAGTTACCTGTACAGTTAACTTGAAATTTTGAGTTTCTGGAAATTTAGAGTCCAAAGTGTTGTTGAGATCTATTCAAACACACATACAAAGTGGATGGAGAGTATTTAGAAGTGGGCGTGGCATAGCAAGAAACTGATTCCTTAATTAACTCCATGTGCATCTTCATACAGTACAGCTCATCAAAAAGATACCATGTTGCCAAAACTAAATTTTTGTTTGCCTATTCAAAATATCTTTTGTCCTGGAAACATGGTAACCCGCTCAACGACAAATCCCTGAAAATGTAAATTATTTATGATGCATATTCTGTTGAATATTTTGAAATTTATGTGATTGTTGTAGCCTATGGCAGCAATGGTTTCCAGTCATATTAAAAAATATTCAACAGGTTTCCTGTTTGTTCGCACTTAGATTGAGATACAGGGAATTTATCAGTGAAAGTTTTAAGTTATTTTTAGCTAAACTGTAGCTAGGATTGAGCAATTATTACGTTGAGTGATCGCGATCGATTATTAAAAATAATCGTGATTACTCAATTAATCAGCTTGGATACAAATTACCAAGACATAACAACAAAAGAATATCAATGACGAAAATTGCAATAGCATTTAGAAAAGTCCATTTGCAGGGCAAGAGAAGACTATTTTTGAAAATGTATCACTGGAATGCCTGGCTAGATTCTCGAGCAATGCATTCCAGTAATACATTTTCAAAAGTAGTCTTCTCTTGCCCTGCAAATGGACATACATTCAACTAAGCAAAATGTCGTTTTTCATGACTGATCGCATTAAAGAGTAATTGAAAGTTAGGTTTTGAAATATTTTAAGCAATAGAAAATATTCACGATTATTCGATTATTTACTTTTTAATCATATAAATTCACGATTTAAAACATAATCACGATTTTTGATTTAATCATGTAATCGTGGAAGCTTAACCGTAGCTTTAATTCGATAAATCTCTGACACGCAACGTCATTTTCTCGTAACATCAGTTTAAAATGAAAACATGCTTCTGACACTGACAACGTGATCCATGGATAATGGCCATGAAGTTGCTATCAAACTGCTTTCTGGCCGGTGTCTGTTTTTGAATTTGAATCAGATAAGTTTATCTCATTAATATTGTTTGTTATTGAATCCATATCACCGTGTTTATTATTAATGTCATCCTCATAATCTTTTCCTTCTACATCAAATGACGAGACCGGACTCCCACCCCCGTCAGCAAGCGACTCAACCATTGGAGAGCCTAAAGAGTTATCCCCCTTGGGAGCCATGCTCTCGCTGATCTCTTTGTACTTGTTTGCTCTGTATTCGAGGCGAGCTTCTTGTATGAGAATATTTGTGAGTGACTGTGTCATATCTCGTCTTCTTGGAGTCACAGGAGGCCATGGATTGCCTGTAATCAGAAGACAACAGTGACGAAATGATATAAGCTCACAATTCCATGAATTGCAATTCTGTGCCCCTCATTTACGTTGGCTCCAATAACAACATGGTTCATTAGTGATGAGGAATGTATATATGTAGGTGAAGTTTGGTGAAGATTCATTCCATGCAGAAATACAGCACAATTTGTAGTACAACAACCTCACCATATTAATTTTTTACGACAAAATTAATGGCTTTCAGACCGTAACATTGACCGTTGACCTTGTGAATGTTAAATGAATAAGTCTCTTCTGATCCCGCCACCCCAAAGACAGTAACTTTGAGTTCTCATCCGGTTTACATCAACACCAACCCCACCACCCCCCACCCACCCTCACCATGGCCCTACCCTTGTGCCACTAGAATTTCAACAATTGCAATAATACATTTAACCCTTACCATTCTGATATTAAAATTTTAAATTTAAATTAAAAGATGAAATGGTATTCATTTCTCAACAAATTTGGTGGAAGACCATGCCATCATAGACACCAGTCTGTCATTCAGAAGGGAACCGTACAGAGTGCCTTTCGTGTGAAAAATCAGCTTTTTGCAGTTTGTATATTATATGATGTAATTAATGTGAAAACAGCAGTTTGTCAATAATTTGCAGATTTAGCAAAACATTTTGAAACGTTTTCCTTATTGAATGCTAGGCGGTTTCAAGAGACAAAACATTGACATCAGAGTGGCAAGGGTTAAAACTTTTACTATATTTTAATTTTGAAATACGAAATGGCACCAATGTTTTGCCAGTAAGAGTGACATAAAATGTATGATGCACATCTTTATATTATTATAGACGCAAATTATCTATCTTCTAAAAATAGACATACTTTGAAACTAATTCTAGTAGAAGTTATTGTTGCCTAAAACAGCAATCGCTTCAAGTCAAATGAACTTCAACATATTCAAAATGATATTTACAGTATAATAAACAATTTGTCATATCTGGTCGATGCTGTTGAACGGGTTAAGGTGGGAGAATAGCATTGCCTACCTTTGAGTTCCAAGATAGACATAGGAATGGGTATGCCAGGGTACTCTGTAGGTAAACGATGTATGATCGTCAAGCTTGTGCTGTAGTTCTGGTAACGAGGTACTAACACCTTGAACAGTTTGTGGATAAGGTCTTTCTTCTAAAACAGCAACAACAATAACAAGAATAATGAGACATTGCAAAATCTCACCCTCGCATTTTGTCACATTGTAAAGCTTTCGGATTTTCTTAATTTTGTCTGATTTTCTGGGTTTTTTCTTCTCGATTTTCCAGATCATGCCTAGATTTGTGGAATCCTAGTGTATGGTCACAGGCTTTCTTGTGTTAAAATTTGAGCCAAATTGGATCAGTTGTTTCCGAGACATCTATATATTCAGAGTCTGATCCGATTGAGATCTGGGTCCTTTTGTACAGATCATGGTCATCGTCTGAAAATCCTTTTGCACAGGAAGTTCCTTCGTTGTGTACAAATTTGGGCTAAATTTGATCAATAGTATTTGAGATACAACTACAGATACACACAAAGACACACACAGTTATATAATGGCTAATTTCCATAATTAGGACACAACATTGATCTTTGCCGTTTTGACCTAAAATCCATTTATCGTCTTTTGGAGACCACCAAAAGGCAATCATGCAATCCAAGTGCAACGAAGATTCAATCAATCTTAACCCTTTGTGGTGTCAAAACTTTAAATTTTCGAATTAAATTTAGAGATAAACCCAGGTGTACATTTTTCAACAAATTTGGTGGGAGATGGTGCTGTCGTAGACAGCACCATCTTCCACTAAAATTAGTGAAAAATGTACACCGGTTTCTTTGATATTGACACAATAAGAGATTGAATATTAACATCAGAGTGGTAAGGATTAAGCTACCTTGTAAAAACATATTCCATAATTATATCAAGCTTCAACACAACTATGATCCATAAAGCAATAGGCTTATTCATGCTATTAAATGCATGCATTTCTGACAAACTACCTAATTACCCCTTCTGTAGAACTTAGTTATCCCTGAAGAAATGGAAGCCTAGATGAATGGAGAAAATTCTATTCTTGCACGCACGCACACACGCACGCACGCACACACACACAACTTCCCTATCTACTTATGTCGTGGTGTGTAAAGAGCTTTTACCTGTTAATGGTCAAGCCAGCCAAAACAACCTCTGTAGTGTTTTTGATAAATGTCTATTTGCCGGGCAAGAAGACTATTTTCGATACTTTACCACTGGAATGACTGCCTCCATAACCGAGCCAGTAATGGAGAATTCCAGTTTATCCATCAATCATATGATGTCATAATCAAGTACGTAACGTGTAGGATGACGTCATAATGAAGTATTTCACGGATGACGTAAGTTCATCACGAATGCTTAATTGATGACGCACTAAGCATTGTTGTATGAATTGTATGTCTTTACTATTTAATAAACATGCCATTGAATATTTTGAAACTTATTTGACTGGGCGGTTAGACAGGAACAGCACCCAGTCAAATAAACGACCAGTTCTGGTTACACGTCCCCCGACCAGGACTTTTTAAAACAACCCCAATTTTTTTAATCCATTGTACTCTTTTAAGAAATTAAGGGAGATTACTCTGGTGATTACAGACAGATTTCTGTCAAATGCAATCCCAGTCATGGTCTCATGCAGAGGGATGTATTTTCAAACTTTGAATTGAATCCATCCAGGATAACTGAAGTTATCAAAACAGAAACCACATATTTTATGATTTTTCAAGAAATCAAGGGGGATAACTCCTGTGTGTCTGGACACATTTCACCAATATGCAATCCCCACCGAGGTCTTGTCATAAGGAGTTGACATTCGAAATTTGAAATGAATCCATTTTTGCTAACTGAAGGTATGAAGCGGAAACGTCACAAATTTTCAAGAAATAAAGGGGATAACTCTGGTGGTTCTGAACACATTTCGCTGATATGCAATCCCAACCGAGGTCTTGTCATAAGGAGTTGACATGCCAAATTTGAAATGAATCCATTTAAGCTAACTGAAGTTATCAAATAGAAACTAGATGTGGAAGGACGGACGGACACACACACGGGGCCCGTTTCTATAGTCCCTGTCGACGATGTCGGGGGACTAATTATTTTCAAAATATTCAACAGCTTCCATGTATAGTTTTCAGAAAACTGAGATTCAGAGTGCAGGGATCGATTGATCCCAACACAGGCAAAGCGTGGGTGGAGCTTAGCTAGATATGGGCGGGGCATAGCTAAAGCGGATACCTCCATTCCAGCGGTAAATATTCAAAAGTAGTCTTCTCTTGGCCTACAAATGAGACACATTGACCAAAAATTTTAATTTATTGACAAATCTTGCCTATAACCTTACTCACGTCAAGCCAATAGTCTGCTATCTCCATAGTCTCTTTGTGACGGTCGCCATTCCTAATAGCTAGCTGAATCAACTGAAAAGATAAAAAGAAGAATACAATATCACACCTTATATTAAACAAATATTAGTTACCCCTTCGGGATGTAGAAATTGTTTGAGTGTAGCTTTCATGACCATCTCGGTCACTTCTTCAGCACAAACTGACGTTCGCTGGCAATGTGGAGTCATGTGACAGCAATTTCTACATCCTGGAGAGGTAACTAATATTTCTTTATTATGAATCATCCTGGGATCGGGACCAACTTTTTTGGAAATATCACACCTGTTATGCACTTGGGGAGTTCAAACGGTAAATCTCAATACAACATGCAAGACAATAAAGAAATTATCACCCTGTAGGAAACTACCTGTGAAAAAGACCTTGGCGTGTATATCGACAACACAGTGAACTTCACCCAGCATGCCGAAACCGCAGTTAGCAAGGCCAATAAACTCGAAATGTAAATATTGTCTTGCAAAGTGGAATCATATGGGTAACCCATATATCAAATTTTGATGAATTCCACCCAATGGTTTGGGAGAAGATAGCGTGATAGATAGATGGACAGACAGATGGATGGAGCCGATTACAATATCCCCCAACATTTTTTTAAACTGTGGGGATAGCAAACTAGATCAAAGAAAGAACTTTTGAATTGGACTGAGCAAGCCATAGCTGCCATACTACAACAACTCCTCCAAAACCGTTGTAAAGAATTCAACCAAATTTGGTATGTAAGTTACCCATATCAATCTTGAGAACATGAGCACATTTACATTTGGCCCTGCCCCCAGGGGTGGGTGAGGGATGGGGTTAAAAGGCAAAAAAATTGATTGTAATGCAAATCCTCTGACATTGTTGGACGGAATTCAACCAAATTTAGTATGTTAGTTACCCATATCAATGTGGAGTGGATGAACACATTTACATTTGGCCCCAACCCAGGGGGAGGGGCAGGGATCAAAAGGCCAAATCACTTGTAATGCAACTCCTCTGAAATTGTTAGACGGAACTCAGCCAAATTTGATATCTGAGTTGCTCATATGACTGCTGAGTGCAAGAGGCCATTTAGATTTTACTCTGCCCCAGGAGGGGTCAAAAGGTCAAATTTTAACATGCGGAAATTGATTGTAAAGCATCTCCTCCGAAACCATTGGATGGAATTCAATCAAATTTGGTATGTGAGATACACATATCAATGTGGAGTGGATAAACACATTTACATTTGGCCCAGCCCCCAGGGGTGGAGGATGGGGTTAAAAGGTCATGAAATTGATTGTACATGCAATGCAACTCCTCTGACACTTTTGGACGGAATTCAACCAAATTTAGTATGTCAGTTACCCATATCAATGTGGAGTGGATGAACACATTTAAATTTGGCCCCAGGGTGTATTGGATGAGGTCAAACGGTCATGAAATTGATTGTAATGCAACTCCTCTGACACCGTTGGACAAAATTCGTTTGTTATGTGAGTTAGCCATATGATTGCGGAGCGCAAAAGGACTGTTACATTTGGCTCCGTCCCCGGGGGTGGGCTGTGGGGTTTGTAAAAAATTCAAAGCGGTGAATGTGGGAATTTGCGATGATGTGTCATCAACCGATCAATCTAGTTCTTGAGCGATGTGACTGAACATGTTGATTAATTAAGTCTCCTCGTAAATGTTAGATTTAAAGAGTCTAAGCCTTACCACTCCAATGTCAATATTCTATCGTTTGCTGTGTAAATAACAAAGAAAGAAACTGGTGTACATTTTTCAACAGTTTGGTTGATGATGTTGCTGTCAGCATCCGCCAACAGAATTTGCCCAAAAATGAACACCAGATCATCTTTTAATTTAATATTGAAATTTAAAATCCCGACATCGGAGTGGCAAGGGTTAATACTGATATGCGGAAATGATGTGGTGCAGATGGGTGTTCTCCACGTCAACTGCGGTGTGCCGCCTACACTCATGGTTACACCCGGCTGCAACCAGCTTTGTTTGCATGTTGACTTGTGGAGGCCGTGGTTGGTCTTATTGCTGCTGTTTTCATTTTCTGTGTTCATCGCTATCCGAGTCACCTCCTCTACGCCAGTGTATCTACATGTAACCACAAAAGCAGATGTGGAAGCTGAGATGTATCTACCGCTAATTGGAACCACTACCGAGCATGCTCTTGTCTATACACACGCTACTCCAAGATCAGTCCACTGTGTTGGAAGAATTGCAGTATGACTTTGTGATGGGCTGGTAAACTTATGGCCTGTTCAGTCAAATTTTAATGTTCTTTCTTTGAAGTAGATATCTAGTTTGTTCTCGTTTGTTTTATGCGCATCTTTTCAAAATTTCATCACCATCTTCATCATTTTATGAGGCATAAGCCATTGGCTTGTTATTGCCTAAAGTTTTCCTTGAAGTCGATTTCTAGTTTGTTCTTGATTGATTTGTCTGGTGTTGCTAAATTAAGTCTCCCTGAAACCATTAGATTTTAGACTTTGACCCTGACCACTCTGATGTCAATATTCTATCTTTTGCTGTGTCAATATCAAAGAAACAGGTGTACACTTTCCAATAATTCGATTGATGATGTTGCTGTCTATGACAACATCATCCACCAAATTTGCTGAGAAATGAACACAGTTCATCTCCGAAACCATTAGATTTTAGACTTTGACCCTTACCACTCTGATGTCAATATTCTATTGTTTGCTGTGTCAATATCAAAGAAATTGGTGTACACTTTCCAATAATTCGATTGATGATATTGCTGTCTATGACAACATCATCCACCAAATTTGCTGAGAAATGAACACAGTTCAACTCCTAATTTAACTTGAAGTTTAAAATTCTGACAACAGAATCACAAGGGTTAACATTGATTTGTGGAAATACTGTGGTGCAGATGGGTGTTCCCCGTGGTAGCTGTGGTGTGCCGGCTACACTCATGGTTACACCCTACTGCACCTAGCATTTGTTTGCATGCTGACTTGTGGAGGCCGTGATTTGTCTTATTGCTGTTGTTTGAAGGAAATTTAAATTTCCCTTTCTCCGAGATCTAACAATACTTACTCACCATTCTATTTATTCTGATACAAGCTATCTTGGATAGCTGGCCCTAGGACGATAGACTTAGTAAGCTTTACCGGCTCTTGGAACCGGGTACTCAGCTCCCAACAGCCGAGTACCAGTTTGCCATGAAGCTCATATTGTTTGCATAGCCACCAAACAAGAGATACCCATGGCTTGCCTCCATGGGGCTGGGAGGCAGGGTCCGTAATAGAATGGTGAGTATTGTTAGATCTCGGAGAAAGGGAAACTGAAATTTCCTTCATTCTCCTTCGATCAATACTCACCATTCTATTACTTCTGATATACACCAGATTTAGACAGTAACCTGGTGGGATGGGGCAAGCCATCAATTGCTACTTTTGCCCCTTGGAGAAAGAGCTTAGACTTAAACTTGACAAATGGAAACCTAAAAGGACCATCAAGTTAAAGGGACCGAATCACATTCGCATCACTGCCACCACCCCCCCCCCACCCCCCTTTTTTCTCCTAAGAAAAGGGAGAGAACTCACGAACATGCATCTCGCCTGAAAACACAAATATGCTAAGAGGGTTAACTGCTCTTTGCATATATCAGCCTGGGAATGAGCATGAATATATAAGATGAATGAACATGATATATACACATAATACAAAACTCTCAATCTTGAATTACCTCATTAGCTCACCTGGCCAGAATGGCCAAGTGAGCTTATGCCATGGCGACCGTCCGGCGTCTGTCCGTCCGTCCGTCAACTTTTTCCTTTAAACGACTTCTTCTCAATAACCAATGGGCCGATATCAATTATATTTGGCAGGAAGTATCCTTAGGGCATAGGGATCCAAGTTTGTTCAAACAAAGCCGATCAGCCGATGGCCATCTTGGATTTTGGCCGATTTTAGGAAATGGCTTTAAAAATCTTCTCCGAAACCGCTTGGTGGATTGATTCAAAACTCACAAAATATCATATATGGCAAGAGCTGAACCAAGTTTGTTCGAAGGAACTTGATTGGCCAAATGGTTCGGCGGCCATCTTGAATGACTTAGTTTTCGTAAAAACGACTTATTCTGCAGACCCGCTGAACGGATCGGGCTGAAATTTTGGGAATATGATTATGGACTAAGGGCCATTAAAGTTTGTTCATGGGAAGTTGATAGGTAAAAAACATGGCCGCCGTAGACCAATCAAATTTTAGCATGTTTGGCTGCCATATTCAATTTTTTTATTTCATGGATTGTGAAGCCGAAATTGGTTTTCTTAACTCCGCTTACTTGTCAGTCAGCTATCGTATAGCGATAACCCTATCCGTCTTCTGTATGTCCATCCATCCATCTGTTTGTCCGTCACCAACAATGACGGCTCATTTTGTTATTTCTTGACAGATTGACACCAAACTTGGTCACAATGTTAATGACGGCATCTAATATCTGTGTTGTGAAAATGAAACTGATAGGACGTCAAATGCCAGAGTTATCACTCCTTAAATATTTACAGTCTCACTTTCATAGGGCAAATGGTTTGTTCCCACCGTCTTATCACCATGTCAGATTTTATTGCCAAACTAGATATTAAATTCCAATTAACAGATTAACCTTTCCAATACTGCAGAAATATTTAAGATATGTATTATGTGCTCTGACATCTATGCTCTTAAAAATATTTGAAATGTATTTGATTGAAATTTGTTGCTGCCTTTGGCAGCAATGAAAGTTGTTGCTGCCTAAGGCAGCAATGACTTTCAGTCAAATTATTTTCTAAATCAACTCCAGCTCACCCTACCCCTGCTGCTAACTTGGTGATTCAGCCAGATGTTAATGTGTTAAATGGGTTGTGTGGTGGTGGGGAATAACCTGCTATAAAGACCACCTACCTGCCTTTAGAGACCATTTTCTTCAAATTGTATTTACACATCTAGTAAGCATCTGACTGAGTTTTTGCAGACGACATATTCCAAAGGTTATATCTCTGAACGTGATAAATACTTTGAAAACAATTGGACTGAAAGTGGCTAAGCCACCAACAACTTTCAGTCCAATTGTTTTCAAAATATTCAACAAGTCAAGAGCTTTTGAAAATTGAAATTATTGTCTGCACTGGCTTGCAGCAGTGAGACAGATAAGAAACCAGCTGATGTTAGCACTGATATCATCTATTTTCACTTAAACATTGTTCAAAATCACTAATGCAAAAAAACCCAGTCCAGAGATTGTTGTCAATATCTCGAAAACTAAATCATTTGACTGAGTCATTGGAAGCGACACCGATAGATGTAAAACTTAAGTAAGATTAGTTTGATATGCCAATGTTCCAGGTGAGCGATACAGGCCCATTGGGCCTCTTGTTATATTTGGATTCCAGATGTGGAGATTGCTCATTCCCTTCACCATCACATTTAACTGGACCACCTCTGGACTATCCCTGTTGGCTAGACAAGGGATAACTGATGCCAAAGCTGACTTGTATCCAGCAATGGTGACAGGAGCTAGTCCTGAAAAGAACAGCTCACAAAGAAAGTCTGCTATTTGCTGAACAGTGGATTGAAAGGTATCAATACCCTTTCCTTCACACCAGTCTGCAAATCTGTTAACCTTGTTGTTATATGACTTGAAGGTTGACCTCCTTCTCACAGCTGCGATGAATTTCGCAGCTTATCGAGAAAAACCTTCCGATGTGGAACGTTGTTTGATAACATCCACGCAGTAAATTTGAACATTTCGGGATGCTCGTGTAGGAAGCGCCCCTTGGCCTGGGAGATTATGTTCGGAATCTCGGGTAACTGCACTGAATTGTCCAGCAGCAGATCTAGAAGATCCATAAACCACGACCTGCTTGGACCAGGCACGGTTCCTCTCTGATCTTCACCAATATCTTCGGCAGAAGAATGGTGGGTGGATACGCATAAGCGTGCATCCCTCTCCAGCTTATCGCCACAGCATCTGTATCAATGGCATTTGGATCTGGAATCGGTGAGACATAAGTCATGATTCGAGCATTTTGCTTTGTGGCGAACAAGTCCACGTTGGGTTTGCCCCAATGCTCAAAGATCCTGTGAAGAACTGGATGGTTGAGAGACCATTCTGTTGGCAGAATCCTCTGTCTGTGAGATAAAGCATCCGCCAGAATGTTCAATCGCCCAGGAATGTGAGCTGCTTTCAAAACTACCGAGTAATTTCTGCACCATTGAATCAAGTGCCACACTTTCATACATAGTGTGGGTGACTTCGTCCCGCCTTGGCGATTTATGTATGATACTACTGTCGAGTTGTCCGACCATATCAATATTGCCTTGCCCCTGACTTTTGGAAGAAACTTTTCCAATGCCAGTTCCACTGCCATCATTTCCAACAGATTGATATGCAGCTGGCTCTCCTGGAGAGTCCATGTGCCCGAGACCTGGTGTTCTCCCAGGTAGGCTCCCCCCACCCCTCTAGCGATGCATCCGTGTACACGGATAGCTGGGGGTGGCTAGGTGCAGCGAAACTCCTACTAGGAGATTCTGACGCATTTTCCACCATACAAGATGCGACATTAACGACTCCAAAACTGGCACCGGCTTTGACAGGAGTTCTGTTCTCTGTTTCCACAGAGACATCAGATACAACTGGATACGTCTTCGCATCAGAGCAGCATAGGGGATTACCTGCTCCATGGAGACCATCATGCCCAGCATCTGAAGAAACCGTCTCGCCTGAATGTGGTTCCCCAATCGAAAACTCTTGAGGATGGCTAAAAGAGACACCACTCTGGGCTCTGACGGGTAAACCCTGCCCTCCTCGAGATAGAATCACATGACCCTCAAAAACACCTTACTGGACGTTAGCATCTTTCATTCTTGATCTTGATTAGTTATAGCGAAACATCCAAAGAACATTATACTTATACTTACTTATCATGTACTACCCTGATAGGCCATTTAGCCTGTAAGTAGATCATACAGTAAATGCATTGCATCTTATAGGTTTCTAAGATAGGCAACGTTTACTGCAGAGCACATGTTGTGCATAGGTTCTTGTATATACCAAAAGGTAGTCCAATATATATCTAATTGGTTTTTAAAGCTATTTAAGCTAGGGGAATTTATGACAGTTTCAGGTAACTCATTCCAGTTGTTGGTGATACGACTTGAAAAGAAATGCTGTCTTATGGTTTTATTTGGCCACTTTTTGGATAATTTCAGGCTATGTCCACAGTTTTGGCTTTGTTATCTATTCAAGATACTGGCTTTGAATATTATAAATAATATGTAGATGTTTGCATGATTCAATCATATCCCCCTTGCACGTCGATAGTATAATGATGGAAGTTTCAAATGTTTAAGTCTATCAGGATAGTTGAGAGATCTTAAATAAGGCACCATTTTTGTTGCTCTTCTTTGTACAGATTCTCGGGTTTCACAATCTTTAATGAACATGGGGCACCATTGCCATATTCCAGGATTGGCCGTAAAAGAAAAATATACAATTTTACTAACGTTGGTGCATCCAAATAGGTATAAGATCGTCCGATTAATCCTAAAATTTTGTTAGCCTTATTTGCCTGTGTCTTATAATGTTCACTAAATTTTAGCTGATTATCAATATTAATTATTTTTTATTAAAATTTTTTTTATTAAAAAATGTTACCACAATTACAGTAGACAGCTCACAAAAACATAATCAAATTAACTTTTGTGCATTTGTCATGTCCAATTATTAGTCCGCCATTATTTTTGTTGAGCAAGGATAATCCTCCAATGATTGGGAGCAAACGCAGCAGATTCTGGCGAGCCAGAAATACCAGCAGTCGGTTGAAGAAACTCGTGACTCACAATAAATCCTGATACCGGTAAATATTCCATATCGAATGATGAAACAATAAATTTTGTCATTCTAAAATTAAATCCTGGCACAACTAGGCTCAAATCCGCAAAATTAGATGTTTATGAATGTCCAAAGATATTCAACTACGATATGTTTTCCCAACTTTACGGGATCGAGGGTGTGTTACAAAACAGCCAATCAGAGAGCCGCATTAGGTAGTAATTATAATATGATAATATCCAAGATGGATGGCACAAATTGCGCAAAAGAGAAGGGAATTCCATCAACTTTCCTTGGGCAATTCTCGTTATGTCCCTCAGTAAATTTTCCACAATTATTGAATTAGGTTTCTAAGAAGTCTTATAATGAAGCAAGCCATAACATTTTTTAGAAACCTGAGGGATTTAATCAGGATTATTATGGATTTAATAGCGACTAATTTTGTGCGTTGATGACGAGATTCGGAGAATTACGACATTTTCTGGCGATATGAAGGTAAAAGCTTTTTCTAACTATCACAATTTTCGTAATAATGTCAAAGAAATCTAACATGCTTAAACGATAATAGCCATAAAAATGAATATGAATACAGTTCACCAATTACAATTAATGATTTATTTTTTGGGACATTCGGTTGTTTTCGGATTCACTGTGATTGTAAAGTAATGTAGCTGAATATAACCCATTCTTGCTTCACCAGCGGGCTAGAAAGCCATCGTAACATTGTACTGTCTTACTTTGACAGATATTATCAACGTATAGTATAGTATCAATGCAATACTGGTACGGTACCGAGATAATTGGGCCCAAAAATACTGATACCGGTACCAAACGTAAAATATCAATACAGAACAGCTCTAAACACCAGTCTTCTGTTTTGTTCAGATCATCTTGAAGTTCTGTTGCATCTGTTATGGAGCGTATATCTCTATGAATTTTTGTATCGTCTGTAAACATTTGAATGGGTCAGTTTATATTTTCATGCAGATCATTTACATAACAAATGAAAAGAAGCGGGCCCAGAACACTACCCTGAGGGACCCCACTGAGAACTTGCCCTTCTTTAGTGTGTAGAGCTCTGCAATTTCGCGATATCAGGAATACCGCGATATTCCCGTTATCGTTTCATTTATAATTACCGTCAATACTGTCGATACCATCAGTTGTATTTTTCATAAAATAAATTCACCAAATAAACAAATTTAACTAGTGTCTGTTGTATGTCTATCATTGTCACGTCAATTCATCAGTTTGAATAAACTACCATATATCTGCATGTTTGTCGTATCAGTGTGCTATCCTCATATTATCTTCAATTAAATCATTTTATTTAATGTTTCAAGATAATAAACATGATAATAAACGTTACAACATCCAATAATTATTTCTATTTCCGCGAACTGAAAATACGCTGCCATCTTGACAGCAAGCCTCGCTTTCATTTCGCATACCATTCTGATGGCGTCATTACCCTATGCAAACCAATATCGGCTAGCGGATATATTAGAGCTGTGCCTTGAGAATGTTGTTCTAAACAAAACTTAGCTCGGATCCAGGAAACCACTCCTGTAATCCCCCTGATCTTTACTCGATCTGTTAAATGATCATGAATGGGTCACAATGGACAGCATCTTAGATCAATAGGACTGCCTGTTGGATTAGTGGGTGGACGGGGGAGAATTAGACCGTTAGACGTCTACCGCTAGACTAGCGATAATAACCTTCATTCAGAATATTTTTAACATCTTTATATTATAATTTATATTAAAATGTTAGAAAAAAAAAATTGATCTGAGTAAGCTAGCTGATTATATTGATAAAATAGCTTGGAATTTTTTTAATCTTACACATTCTAATAGCATAAACAGTGTCCATTTTAGAATTATATATATCTTGTACATTGTAGCAAACCTATAGGATGAAATGTGTTAGCTTCACGCCTTCAGCGGCGGTTCGCTTTGATGTATAGTACAAAGACAGTCAAAGTTAATCGCAACTGATCAGACAGCCAGATTTACTGGAAATGCAGTGTTCAACTGGCCATCTATATATAAGTGACCTGATTATTTGTCAGTCGAAAACAGTGGTCAACTGGAGAAGAGCTGTGGTACCACTCTATTGGTCACAGGTTAGTTAACTATATTTGCCTAGTCGAACGTGTCTTTAGACCTATTTCCATCTTAACCAATTAGATTTGAGCTTTGGGAATTCCATTTTGCAAATGGTGAATGTTCTTTTTATGACAGAAATTCATTAGATGGTTGAATAAAACATTGAAAATGGCACAAAATACGAAGATAATGCTTGGTGTATATATCACATGTGACTATTAGATCACCGTAATCCACGCTAGTGTCGATCAGTAATGTCAGATGTTCCGTTTGTGCTATGATTTTCCCAAGGGTTGAGCTTTTGTGGCAATTACTACCAATTTGAAAAAACCCCATCTTATCCTAAGGCCTGATCACCTAGACGATATACCGTGATACCGTGGTATTTTCCCAGATACTGTTACCGTCTACAAAAACTAAATATTGCCCAGCTCTATTAGTGTGTACCATTTACTACCACTAGTTGCTTTCTATTACATAAGAACCATCTTATCCAATTTAATAACATTCCCTGAATACCATATTTCTCAAGTTTGAGTAGAAGTCACTCGTGTGGTACAGTGTCGAATGCCGTAGCAAAATCTAAATAGAGAGCGCCAATCGGCCCATTATGATCTAAGACTATGACATCTGTCCAAATATCTAGAATGGCAATGAGTTGTGTGACACATGGCTGTCCCCTAAAAATCCATGCTAGTCTTTAGTTATTAGATTGTTAGTTTCCAAATGGGTTACTAAATGATCTTTTATTAGAGATTCCAGTATTTTGCACACATCTGATGGCACTTGTAGTACCAACAATTAGCTGTTGTAGGCCTACGACACAAAACCACGACATAGCGAATTGAGGTGAAGCCTTCCCTTCCTAATGTCACTAAGCAAGCAAATGAGGCTTAATAAATGGCTCTGTACCCAAACGTACATCGTCCACATAACTCTCCTCATATTCCTATAAACGATGTAGCTCCATGTGTGGCCTGTGTTATAAATAGAAATCTCAAATTCATTTCCAATCAATACCCAATTATTGGCTTGATTGATTGACTCACGCAATTGTATACTATATGCTTGTCAGTACAGACCGGCTCCGCCCTGACCCTGAATGCTACCTGTGACAGTGCAGTGTTCAGTGCCGGGTAGAGCTGGGCGGTCTGACGGTAGTACGATGAGGACCCCGGTATACTGTGAACTGATACCGTGACCGTTGACATTTCCAAATACCGTGAATACCGTCCATAATGTTTGAGCAATATTTGAGAAATATATTCATAAAATCTGACTTGACCAAGGGTAAATAAGTGCTAATGGTGCCAAAAATACAGGCATCCCTAACTATTAGCCGAGTTGAGGTGAAAGGGTCGTTGTAAAAACAAACATCAAGACGTCAATTACAAAATAATGACAGGCAGAATTGTATGTCAAACGTACGTCTTGAAAGTCTCACGGTAAAATTGCGTTATTTAAAACATCTAAACTCATTCTCTGGCCGTCCGCCGGTAGTAATTACACTATACTATATTCCCTATTCCCGTTTCTATTATTTGTAATTTATTACTCCAAGCATTTTGTCACCAAACAAACACGCTAGAATAACAAAATAACATACAAACTGCGTGCTATTCAAACACAACAGCAATCTCGCAAAGATGTATCTGATTGGTTGTTCATGAACTAGACCGTGGGAAAATACATTACTATGCTGAATTTATCAATGAAAATTTACTAAAACGTAGTACACACTGCACTGACATTCGGATTTCGATCCAACTGATCAGCATTAGAAAACCTTTAGAAGTTTTCATGACCAGTCAATACCTAAAACGTAGTATTTGCTTGCGCCGTTTTGATAACGTGCTAATCTATTAACAACGAGCAGCGTTGAAGTCATTATTCTTTATTTTTCTGGCTTGTTTTAAGAAATTTCTTTAAGGATTAAATCCAGTTTAAGTAACGACACCTAAAAATTATAGTGTTTTAGTTTTTGTAATTAATTTTTCAACTGGCTACACGTCGGAAGTTCGCGGAAATAGTTTTTTACACGCATTGTTCACGTGAAGCATGGCGAGTACCGAGTCTGCACATCGGCTACTCGGTAATTATCAGAAGCTTTGGAATCGGCTATATTCAATGTCGTGTTATATGTATAGGCCTGTTTTCGCGAGTAACAGAATATACGACTCCAACAGAAATAAAAGAGTACAACACTCGCCCCGTTTAAATACTCGCGGATTTTGTCTGGACTCTGTTTATTAAAGCGCTCGACTGCCAAAATAAAATTTACCGTTTGCTGGTCGCACCGCACGCATTAATAGCAAGAACAATCCAGATTGAAAATAGTACACCCCAATGTCTCAAACAGCAGGTTATAGTTAGCGAGTTGACCACACCCTTTGACCGATATTCCCGTGAATGATATTACGTCAATAAAAATAGTGACCTAATAACATCGTAAAACTAAACAGTCGCAATAGCCATGTTTTTCGGCTCTAAATCAGGAAGCTGATTTATTTATTTTACCTATATTTACCGTTGATTGGAGATGGCAGTGAAAAGGAAATGGAAAAAATTGTTCTAATTTGGTGCCATGCCTCAAGCTCAGATGACGGTATACCGTGGTACCGCAGTATTTTTTCATGGTACCAATACCATCATGTAAATATCAATACCGCCCAGCTCTAGTGCCGGGTGGACTCGAGCTGTAAAACAGCATAGATATGCTAGTGGCTAGTGCCCATAACGTACATATAAAGTACATTTGTATTGTTACATGTAATGCTTTTTATCATATTAATGGGAAATTCCTCACTTGAGTAAATTCACGTTATGTAATTTGACTGGTTAAACAGTAAAGGTTGGGATGTGGATTTGCTCGGGTGAAAGGTTTATCCTGCACAGTGGTTATGATATACACGTATTACAGCCTGACTGCCATGTGCAATTTTTAACATTCTTAACAAACTAAACCCTGCAAAAAGTGCTGGTCTCGATGGATTTAAGTGGAGTATTTTCAAACAATGCACCTTAGACCTACTAATACCCCTCGACCACATTTGTCTCAATACTTCCACTCTTCTCCAAATTAATGGAACGACTTATGTATAATCGCCTTATTAGCTATTTAGACAAAAAGTCAATCCTGTATACATCACAATACGTGTTTCGCGAAAAACACTCAACAATGCTAGCACTAATTGAAATGACAGAAGAAATAATTAATTCAATTGAAAAGAAAAACCACATAATAGGCATTTTCTTGGACCTTTTGAAAGCTTTTGACATGATCAACCACTCTATTTTACTAGAAAAACTTGCTTACTATGGAATCCGAGGAAGTGCACTCAACTGGTTTCAAAGCTACTTAAATGAGAGAACACAATGCGTGCAATTTAATGCAACATGCTCTGAAAATAGGAGACTAACTTGTGGTGTTCCTCAGGGATCCATCCTTGGCCCTCTTGTATATGAATAATCCGCCCAATGTATGCAAACACATGTCACTAATACAGTTCGCTGATGAAACCAATGCCTTTTTTGCTCTGACGAAGACATAATTACTTTATACAAAAACGTAAATGAGGAAATGGAAGAAATTACTAACTGGTTTTCGTTAAATAAGCTGTCATTAAATGTGGATAAAACAGACTATATGTTATTTTCAAAATCTAGAGAACATATAAACAACAGGCCCAAGGGGCATGTATCGCTCACCTGGACCATATGCATTTCAACAAGAATGCGCTTTATCAACAAGATGACCACCGAACCATTTATCCAACAGTTTCGAAAATCGCAAATTTGAGATTAGAATACCCAAAAACACATATAAAACCAATTTCAGCCTCAAAATCCATCAAATAAAAAAATCTAATATGGACACCAAACATGCTATATTTTGATTGGCCCATGGTGTCCAGGTTTTTTGACGGATAAACTTCACTTGAACAAACTTCAATGGCCCTTAGTCCCTAATCATATCTGCCAAATTTTGGCCCGATCCCTTCAGCGGTTCTGGGGAAGTCGTTTTCGCTACAACTAGGTCAACCAAGATGGCTGCCAAACCAGTTCACCAATCAAGTTCCCTTGAACAAACTTGGTTCACCTCTTGCCCTAAATCATATTTCATCAGGTAGGCATCAATCCCATAAGCGGCTTCGGAGATTTTTATAGACGTTTCTAAAAATCGGCCAAAATCCAAGATGGCCACCAGCCCAATTGGCCGATCGGCTTCGTTTGAACAAACTTGAATCTCTACACCCTAAGGATGCTTCCTGCCAAATATAATTGAAATCGGCCAGGTAGTTCTCCAGAAGAAACATTTTAAATTTCCCATTGCTTTAGTATGGGAGCGTTTGGCGGGAAAATGATCCAAGATGGCCACCAAACCATTTATCTGACAGGTTCGAAAATTTCAAATCTGAGCTCAGAATACCCCAAAACACATACAAAACCAATTTGGGCCCCCAAATCCATCAAATAAAAAAGTCCAATATGGCCGCCAAACATGCTATATTTTGATTGGCCCCGCCGGCCATTTTTTGGGATGGATCAACTTCTCTTGAACAAATGTTAATGGCCCTTAGGCCATAATCATATCTGCCAAATTTCGGCCCGATCCCTTCTGCGGTTCTGGAGAAGTTATTTTCACTATAACTAAGTCAACCAAGATGGCCGCCGAACCATTTGACCAAGCAAGTTCCCTTGAACAAACTTGGCTCAGCAATTGCCCTAAATCATATTTCATGAAGCTTGCATCAATCCCCCAAGCGGTTTTGGATAAGATTTTTAGACGTTTTTAAAAATCGGCCAAAATCCAAGATGGCCGTCGGCCCAATTAGACGATCAGCTTCGTTTGAACAAAGTTGAATCTCTATGCCTTAACGATGCTTCCTGTGAAATATAATTGAAATCGGATCAGTAGTTCTCGAGAAGAAAACAGAAAACATTAAAAATTTCCCATTGCTTTAGTATGGGAACTTTTGGTGGGAAAATGATCCAAGATGGACGCCACACCGTTTATCCGACAAAACCATTTTCGGCCTCAAAATCCATCAAATAAAAAAAACCAATATGGCCGCCAAACACGCTATATTTTGATTGGCCCACGACGGCCATGTTTTTTGACGGATTCACTTCTCTTGAACAAACCTTAGGCCCTAATCATATCTGCCAAATTTCGGCCCGATCCCTTCAGCGGTTCTGGAGAAGTCATTTTCGCTACAACTAGGTCAAAGAAGATGCCAAATTTCAGCCCAATCCCTTCTGCGGTTCTGGAGAAGTTATTTTCACTATAACTAAGTCAACCAAGATGGCCGCCGAACTATTTGACCAGTCAAGTTCCCTTGAACAAACTTGGTTCAGCTCTTGCCTTAGATCATATTTCATGAGATTTGCATCAATCCCCTAAGCGGTTTCGGAGAAGATTTTTAAAGACATTTCCTAAAATCGGCCTAAATCCAAAATGGTCACCGGCCAAATTGGCCGATCGGGTTCATTTCAACAAACTTGGATCCTGATGCCCTAAGGATGCTGCATGCCAAATATAATTGAAATCGGACCAGTAGTTCTTGAGAAGAAAACATTAAAAATTTCCCATTCCTTTAGTATGGGAGCTTTTGGCTGGAAAATGATCCAAGATGGCCGCCAAACCATTTATCCGACAGTTTCGAAAATTGTAAATTTGTGATCAAGATAACGCAAAACACATACAAAACCAATTTCGGCCTCAAAATCCATCAAATAAAAAAATCCAATATGGACGCCAAACACACTATATTTTTATTGGCCCATGGCGGCCATGTTCTCTGACGGATCAACTTCTCTTGAATAAACTCTAATCGCCCTTAGACCCCAATCATATCTGTTAAATTTCGGCCCGATCCCTTCAGTGGTTCTGGAGAAGTCATTTTTGCTACAACTAGGTCAACCAAGATAGCTGCCGAACCATTTGACGAATCAAGCTCCCTTGAACAAACTTGGTTCATCTCTTGCCGTAGATCATATTTCATGAGATTTGCATCAATCCCCTAAGCGGTTTCGGAGAAGATTTTTAAAGACGTTTCCTAAAATCGGCCTAAATCCAGGATGGCCACCGGCCAAATTGGCTGATCGGGTTCATTTGAACAAACTTGGATCCCGATGCCCTAAGGATGCTTCCTGCCAAATATAATTAAAATTGGCTCAGTGGTTCTTGAGACGAAGTCGTTTAAAGGAAAAGTTGACGGATGACGGACGACGGACGGTCGCCACGGCATAAGCTTACTTGGCCTTTCAGGCCAGGTGAGCTAATATGATATTCCGAAAATTTATATCAACAAAAAAGAAATTGAAGAGGCCCCATACGCAAAGTTTCTAGGAGTATATTTAGATAAAAATCTGACCTGGGCCAAACAAATTGAGACAGTTACTGCGAAAGTAGCAAGAGGAATAGGTGTCATCCAAAGATTAAAACCATATATGACACATGACACGGTTAAAACACTGTACAGCACCTTAATCCTTCCACACCTCACATACTGCAATGCCGTTTGGACTAGCACCTATAAAAACAAAATATCTCAAATTCAAAGCCTCCAAAAAAAGAGCATTAAATTATTTTCTCGACCAGCAGAAGGCGAAGATATGTTTAAAGAAGAAAAACTACTCAAACATATTGACATAGGTCAATCCCAAATGTTAACTATTGTGAAAAATTTTCATCACAACACCCTACCCAAATCCATAGCCCCCTTCTTTGTGAACAATATTAACATCCACCAACATAACAATAGAAGCACACAAACTACATGAGAAATACACGCGCACAGACATGGGAAAACATAGAATATCAATTACAGCCACTCAATTATGGAATAACACTAAACAAGAAACCCCGAGACAAAATACTGACAACAAAATCATTCAAGAAAATAATAAAGGATTACTTAATTAACACGTATTAGTGCTACTACCACTTCTAATACTACTACTACTACTACTACTCCCTTCCCAGTACGACTGGATGTTTTCAACTGCTAACAACTATCAGATTTTCATATTCAGTAACCATAAAACCAAGCTACTGGATGAGTAGGAGAATGAGCACTGTGCTCCTCCCCTCCCTCCCCACCCTTCCCCAAGGATGCTCCCCACTAGCCAGCATCCTGTAAACATCTTATCAACTGCACAAATACACCACAGCTCGGGGATGACCTCACATACTTCTAAACAAAAACAGTACCTTGTTGTTAGAATAATTTAAAAATCAGTGTGAGAAATGTTCTCTTGTATGTTTTGAATGTGGGTGGATTGGTGGACATTGCTGCCTATGGCAACAGTGGCCTCCAATTCAATTATATTCAACAGAACGTTTTTATTTTACTTTTCAGATGAACTGGTTATTTCCGAGATGTACTGTATAACCAAAGTCAACAAAAAATATAAATGTTGTATTGTAATGTAAAATCACCACTACAACTACTACTACTTAAACATGTATTAATTTTTTATTTAACTTGTCTACGTCCTGTGTTTGTATGTTACTGTCCTATTTAATTTATTTGTGTAGATGTATCTATATATGTGTAAGGTGTCCGCCAATACAATAGGCATTGCCTTCGGCGGACAACCTAGTTGAATCCATAATTCATATATATATTTACTACTGAATAAATAATCTTGAATCTTGGACATTATTTCAGCGAGTCATTTGAAAAAGGGCATAAGCCCAATTAAGCCCTAATTCAAAAGGCTTGGATTTCCTACGTACCGCAATGCTGATCAGGGTTTGTACACCTTTCAGTATTTGAAATTCCATGACTTTTACCGCTAGATTCAAAATAATAATAATCCTTTATCGGCTAAATATCTTGTTATTCTTTTAATATTACCAAGTTTATTTCTTACTTTAACCGTAATAGAACGTATAAAACCATCTTTGAGCAAGAAATACGTTCAATATACAGGGGAATCTCCATACACTAGCGAGACCGAGATATCATCGCCATCTAATTATCATAATGTAACCAATTCGGCCGGGACGAAATCGCCCAAGTGAACAAAAATCTTGCCACTAAATATACTGCCGAATGCATACGCTGAGTAGGAAATAGTGAATTTATTGCTCAAATTGTTTTTAAAACATTCTCTTCTGTACATATTTATTATTAATTTGGGATATTCGCATTCGCGGCGTTACAAAACCCGTTTTTATTTGGGAGGCCTCCTTCCAGTCCAGATATAGTTTCAGTGGAATGTCTCCAATCACAAAAGAGTTTAATATGGCCTACCAACATAAGAAGGGATTTAACCTCATTTAATTTCTTACGTTGTTTTGGGTCATTTTATTTTGGTTGTACATATGACTTTGATAATGAATGAAATCATGTGATCGCCGCGATAAAGATATGGAAATGTGTATTTCCGAGCTTTATTTTCCCATTTCACATTTGTATGCCATCAGATTTTATTTTTATTTAGGGAGATTATCATTTTCCATGACTTTTCCATGACTTTTGTCAAATTGACAAATTTCCATGACTTTTCCAGGCCTGGAATTTAGATTTTCAAATTCCATGACTTTCCAGGATTTCCATGACCCGTGCGAACCCTGGCTGATGACTATATAAAAATTACTGCACTTGACTTTAGAAACTTACTCTTTCCACATAGCCTCTAGTTTCATCACAATACGACCAATTGCTTTCTATTCTTTCGTGGCGTATAACAGCGGATACGAGACTTCGCAAGCGCCAAATTCTTTGTACTGGGCCACTAGATGGATAATATGTTCCACTTAGGTTTCTATGTCTGTGTCTGATTTTAAACCTAAGCATATTTTTTCCTTCAAAATACTTCTAGTAAACGACACCAGTTTTCGCAAAATGTTGCCAGTATTGCCAGATGGTTCTTAGACGGTTCGTACCCTGGATATTTCGTCCAGTTACAACAGTAATTTTTATGTCGTAATTTGTCCAAGATTTGCCATTGATGTAATTATACACCAGACTCATCTGTAGGATCACTGGCGTCTTGAATCTGTGTCGGTCAATCTGGTTTGAGTATTTGGTGACTGGCGATCTAGTCCCACGGCGATCTCGGCCCAGCGATCTCTCCCCATGGGCGAAGTCGATCTCGCCCCTATCGCCCAGGGGAGAGGTCGATCTCGCCCCCATTGGCATACAGCTAACATTTACATATTTTGCATGCGCGATTGACTTTCGGCTGACAGTAATGAATTATACATTTACCTTTTTATTTGTGTATATAGCTACTACTACTACTACTACTACTACTACTACTACTACTACTACTACTACTACTACTACTACTACTACTACTACTACTACTACTACATTAAAATCATTTGTTATTGATCATTGTTCACGGGATTATGGGACAAAAATAATTAATTTGCTCAATACCATTAGCTCAATTGATCGCTCAATAACTAAAGGAATGAGACAGCCGATCAGATTGCACATCAAAGGATGTAAATCATGAATAGAAAGAATGGGATTGATTGAGAGTGTAGTTCGTATCGACCGGGTGGGTACCGGCCGTACCAGCTAAGCTGGGTACATGCCGCCCGTCTTGGATTCGTTCCCTGAACATGCCCCCCCCCCCGCCCCTGGGTAGAGCCATAAGCGTATATAGGCCTATGAGAGAGATCGCGTTGTAAAAACGATTAAGTCCATTAAAGCGCATATGCACGCTTAGATGCTATTTTAGCAGAGCACGTAGTTTACGACCAAGATGGGATGACGCTTTTAGTGTACCGAGATGGTACCATGTAATCTTTCTTAGTTATTTGTTCCTGCCGAATCTGGCATTAATCAAGACCAGAATTCGACGGGCTTTTTAAATCTGTAAACCATTTCCAAATCGGTTAAGAAATGGCTGAGTTATCCACGGAAAACCCTTATTGATTATCTTCAAAATATTGCTGTGGCGTCATAACCACATGGACGCAGAACTTCTAGAATGTTCTAGAACATTCGTCTGCGGTATTATTAGCTACGCACTGTTTGGCTCTTGCTCGGCCGATGATTGGTTGGAGCTTGGGCCTGTAACGTCATGAGTAGTATAAAAGGAGACGCGATCCAGAGATCGAGAGAATCCTCGGCCAGGGGCCGAATAGGTTGGACCTGTTCCAGCTATGATCAGCGCGACATTACGCAGATCACTTCGCCTTCTGTCAGTTTCTCTCCCGTAGCCAGCAGTACTCCAGCCCACCACACTAAAGCAATTTTGTAACTCCCCTTACTTGCGGGAGCAATTTGGAACTTTCTAATTATTGTTCACGAGCATCAAGATCTACTTCGGAACACGAACTTGCGGTGAGGCCTTTATGGCCTGAATATGTGATTCTACAGATGTAGAGGCAGCGATGTTCTTTGGTGGATGACTCGCCGGATCTGCGGGCCACGCCAAAAAGTGGTATTTCAACCGTTCCCGCACTGATGTTGTGCAGGTTCTTCTAACTTTCAACCGCAGCAAGTAAACTTTGCCCGGTACGTCTTCAGAGCTGGCTGATGTACCCAGCACCGTTAAGCTTTGTTTTGTATCTTCATCTGCATCTAACAACCCCCGCTTATGATCGGGTTGTTGTCAACTTCCATCCGTACCATCGGTGTACGGGAACTTTCTTCACAGCAGTAGTGCTATTGTATCTCTTACTGACTACTCGTTAGACATTCTATATTGTGCTTACAGTCCTGATTTCAATCCACTCCCATCATAAGCTGCTTGCGGGAATCCTGTTTGCGGGAACCAACCTGCGGGAACTTTTCAGCTTCCTGAGAAGGCGGTGTAGTTCGGTTGACCGGTCGGATACCGGCCGTACCAGCTAAGCTGGGTATGCGCCGCCCATCCTGGATTCGTTCCCTGAACACGTCCCCCTGGGTAGAGCCATAAGCATATAAGAGCCCTGTGGGAGAGATCGTGTTGCGAAAACGACTAAGTTTGTTAAAACGCATGATGCGCGTCAAGAAATTGTTTTGATAGAGCGCATAGTTACGACCAAGATAGGATGGCGCTTTTAGTGTACCGAGATGGTACCCTGTAATCCTTATTGATTGCCTGTTCCCGTTAAATCTGGCATTGATCAAGACCAGAATTCAACGGGCTTTCTAAATCCGTAAACCATTTCAAAATCGGTTAAGAAATGGCTGAGTAATCCACGGAAAACCCTTCTTGATTATCTTCAAAATATTGCCGTGACGTCATAACCACGTGGACGCAGAGCTTCTAGAATGTTCTAGAACATTCGGCTACGCTATTATTAGCTACGCGCTGATTGGCTGTTGCTCGAACGATGATTGGTTGGAGCCTGCGCCTGTGACGTCACGAGGAGTATAAAAGGAGACGCGATCCAGAGATCGAGAGCATCCTCGGCCAGGGGCCGAACAGGTTGGATCTGTACCAGCTACTATCAGCTCGACAGACAATACGCGTATTACTTCGCTATGTGTCAGGTTTTTCTCCAGTAGCTGGCAGTTGCCCAACCTACCACACTAAAACAATTTTGTAACTCCCTACTTACGGGAGTAATTTGGACTTTCTATGTAGAGGCAGGATGTTCTTTGATTGATGGCTCGCCGGATCTGCCGGCCACGCCTCAAAGTGGTATTTCAACTGTCACCGCACTAATATCGTGTTTGGTTCTTCTGACTTTCGACCGCAGCAAGTAAACTCTGCCCGGTGCGTCTTCAGAGCTGGCGGATGTACCCAGTACCTTGAAGCTTTGTTTTGTATCTTCGTTTGCCTCTGACAACCTCCGCTTGTGATCGGGTTGTTTACATCCGTGCCATCGGTGTATGGGAACTTTCTTCACCACAGTAGTACTATCGTATCTTTTGCTGACTGCTCGTTAGACATCCTATTAGGCTTACAGTGCTGAGCGATGTGCTCCCACCATGAGTGTTCTTGCGGGAATCTTGTTTGCGGATAACAGCTTGCGGGAACCAACCTGTGGGAACTTTCCAGTTTCCTAAGAATGCATCAACGCACGTCAACTACGGAATGACGTATCAATTTCAGTAACATGGTAGCCTAACTTAAGAATGACTACCGAGTATTCAAGTAACTATACTTCATAGTTTAATTATTTCTCTATATGTGTTTCGTTAATTATATTGTATCCGTAAGAACGGTCCTGATGAATAAAAGGAACCGTAGCGGTCTTAGGACTGCTAGTTATAATTTCTGTATCTGTTTATAATTATTCTCATTTTCCACAATGTGTTGCTAACTGCACTATAGTAGGTTCGTTAACCTGTACTAATATATATATATAACTTTGATCATTTGGTACCGTATTGATTGTTCTGGTTAGATTATGTATATATATATGGCCAGTGGCCATCCATTCATATGTTTTGCTTATTTATAGAAAATATAGGACTGCAGTGCACATAGAAAACACTATGCAGCAACATTTATATATACAGCACTTTCTCTCGCCATCAACAATTTTTCCACTGAGGTCGCTGTCCATGCTATAACTTTGTTTAGCCCGGCATGCTACCGACTAAACCTTTTCTATTCAGCTCGATAGGATAGGTTCAAAATGATTAGAGACACTTTCTTCATTACCTACTCGGTAATGTACTCTTCTCTTCCGGTAGTTGCGATAATTTAGCCCTGCACTCTGGCAACATTCATAACTCTAAGATTTTGTCTCTCTTCATGTTCCACTCAGCCTTGTGGCTTCTTAATTGTTTGGATGTCCCTATCTGCACCATGGGCTGATCCGACCCTGGGAAACTATTTGGCTTTCCGAGCGGTGATGGCCAGGGTGTGGTATCACATACATTCCCTCCGTATCTTCAAATACTTAGTAGTTAGCACTTCTGCCAATGTAGGAAAGCACTGCGGAAACATATCTTAATTATTATTTTATTTGCTGAACAATCCTCCCGCACCGCAGTGCAAAACTGGCCAACTTGTATTTAAACCTAACGACAGGTTAAACGGTTAGTTCCATAGGACCCGGTGACGGGCGAGATGCGCATCCCCACCGAATTCCGTAAAAATGTCTGGGCATGATATTTAGATCTGCCATGCCCTCACGGGAAGGACATTTACGGTGGGTATCCACCATAACGATATATCAGTTGCCTAAAATGCTTTTGTGAAAAGTAACCAGTGTCTTGTGACGTTTTATGTGGTTATGGAGCGAGATGTCCTGATTCTTATCCAGTTCCGAGATCTTACTGGGTAACATGTATGAGCGCTGTCTTCAGTATTGGTGTCATAGGGCATCTGTTCTCAATGACAGCCGTGTCTAACAGCTAGGTAGACACCTGCCATTTGCGGCCTAAAATAGTTCTTGTTTCTAAAAAACCCTAAAAGCTAGTTAAGCAGAGCAGAAGGCCCGCATAAATAAAGTGGCAACTTCTAATTCAGCATACTAAGAATTACATAAGACGGTAACAGAGGAATCCTTCGGGAATCGTCCATCCCGTCTTCACATAAAACAGCACGCAACCTTATAGTCATAATCTCACTAGGTATAATCTTTTCTTTTTCAAACATTTTGGTTAAATATTAGAGTGGGCCCATTTTTGCCTACTACTCTTCTCCCGCTTTAAGCAGTGGCAACATTTTCCCGAGACGGAGGCCCACGCGAGGCATTTGCCTCGGGCAAGGATTCAGCGATGACGGTCCATGTGAGGATAATACTCCTCACCCAAACTAGCACTAGGAGTAGTGCCCGCATGAGGCACATGATTTTTCGTCACTACAGAGATAATCTTCTTTCCTTTCAGCTTAGAGGTATAATAGCTTATATTAGGTTAACTAGTTAAGTCTCATGTACGGGAGCCTCCCTTGCGGGGATACCTCTGCGGACCTACGAGTCTGTGTGGTACCTCCGGCAGCCCCATGTTTAAAAGTTCATCCGGCTGTCTCTATGTCTTGTATTTTCGTATACTCACCATTTTATCTAGCATACTCGACAGTCTGTTTTAGGTAAAATTATTGTATAGACTTATTTTAATTAGGTCACCAAATCAAATCTTGTAAGTCCATAGATCACGAAATTGCTATGGACCGGCATACTGGTGACACAAACTCTTGGGATGAGACCGTTGTATTTAATGTTCGCGACAATGGACGCATGGCCCCACCGGAACGATTGAGTTCCACCGGCCTTAGGAGCCGGTTTTTGTTACCCGTAGGGCAGTCTCGTACAGGATCCATCACCCCGAGACCGGATGCTAACCAGCGTCATCATTCGTCGTGCACTTGCGGCATGGTGAGTCGACATCATACACCCGAACGGCCCGACACTACCCCGCGAGCTACAAGCTGGCAATACAATGCGACTAGCCTGGAGACTCGATCAAGGATTAAAATAAAATAATGTTAGATGGATGGATGGATGGGTGGGTGGGCTAGAGGCGGACAGAGGGATGGATGAACGCCCATACGATGGGCGGATGGATGGATGGATGGGTGGATGGGTTGGAGGGCGAGTGGGGAGGTGGGTGGACGAGCTGTGGGTGGATTGGTGGGTGCATTGATAGGTGGATGGATAAAAGGCGATAAATAATGTTAATGGAAAGACGAGGGAAGGAGAGAAGAAAAGAAAATGCATGAGGTACATACAGAAAAAGAAAGAAGAAAGAAAGAAGGAAAGACAGAAAGAAAGAACATGGTATGGTTTAATTAGCTGGCAATACAATGTGACTAGGCTGGATGGATGGATGGAGAGAAAGAAAGAAAGAATTAGAAACAGAGGACTAGAAAGAAAGAAAGAAAAAAGAAAGAAATAAATAAAGAAAGAAACAAACAAACAAACAAAGAAAGAAAGTTTATTCTTGGCCAGGTTGTAGTTTCAATATTTTTTTTTGTATATGGTAACCAAACTTGGTATATGGATGCATCATAGCCTAAGTGTGTGTCATGTATCACAATTAGGTCAGCGTGACCTATTTTTCATGGTTCATAGAACGTCATAGTTTATTCTTGCCCAGGCTCTAGTTTCAAGAGACTTTTTTTTGTATACAATAACCACACTTATTATTCAGCCAGCTCAAATGATATAATATTTGTACATAAATGTGAATTTTGTAAATAAATATGTTGTAGATATGTATTACATGTATTAACTAGTGGCTTATTGTCATTTTCTTTGTCCCACACTCCCACTTCCCTCTATGACCACCGGCCAGGGTAGTGCTTTAACCGCTATTAGCCATAAATGGCTTCTGAAGTGGTCTTCAGAAACGTCCATTCTCCTTCGATCAATACTCACCATTCTGTTACTTCTGATACACAGCTGGCCTTGACAACTGGCTCTAGGACTATAGACTTAGAAAGCTTTACCGACTCCTTGGAACCGGGTACTCGGCTCCCAACTACCGAGTACCCGTCTACCAGAGATCATTCTTGTTTGCATAGCAACAAGAGCTGTCCACGCTTTTTGCAGGGAGAGATTTAAAGTTTTTTGAAAAGAAATCTAAGTCTTTTATCTGTGATTTGATAGTTTGTGCGTACTTGAAAGGATATAACTGGATAAAATGGAGAATACCACCGATGATAACCAGGTTGTATGATTCCTTATTATCCATAGTTAAAAGACTTAGGTCTCTAAATTTCGTTGTGTCGCATGTTCCAATTTCTGACCCCATAGAATCTGGGACGTGTGCTAACAACGAGATATGCCAGACGATCGCCTTCTTTAAACCCCCAACAGACGATCGGCAGATATGAAAATAGGTGTTTGCTACGGTATTTCTAACATGAATATCGGCTGACGTCATTCTCCGTAGGGTCCGAGCGGGTGACGTCACACCTGTGATGCTCGGATGTTTATGTGAAGAAATTTTTTTCATTAATTCGCGCATCTTGTTCTGGGTGCTGCGTACTAAAAATGGTACCAGAAAACTTTGGAATGGTCAAGTTTACGTGTGATCACGATCGGTTTGCAATGATCGGTGGTGTCAAAATTCTTGAGAGATGCGTGGTCTGCGGTTTTACCGTGTGGTACAGCAGTTTGTTTACATTTTGTTGTTTCTTCACATATCGTGTCGGCTTTCGTTAGGAGTATAATTTATATTGATTGGTAAATATACCCCCGAATGCTATGCGATATGATTCCTGGAGCCGTGATACATCCTGGAGGATCAATTATGGGTGTATTTATGCCCGCTTCGCTCTTGTCGTCATAATCAATGTGATCTTTGCTGTAACATTGCGGGGTGGGGTGCGGGAGGGTTACAGTTAATGTGTGGTCAAGTTATTTGAAAATTAATTGTCTGCCTTCCATCCGTGTCGTTCCGCTTGCTTATTGTAGGTTTGTGCTTATTTTATAGGCCAAGCAAGCCCCGCTATCATGTGACCAGTGCCATAAGTTTGTACGCGTCGTGTTTAAGGACCATGTCTGTTTTAGGTGTATGCCTTGTAACCTTGATCATAGATGTAATGTGTGCGCAGTGTGGTCCATCGATATGATGGTAAAGTTCCTTGCCCAGAAGGATGTGGCTGGGTCTGACGCGGGGTCAGGCGGTCCAATGTTAAATCGTGGAGCGTCCGGTTCGGCCGGTGGGGGCACTCCACCTCCCCAGCTGGAGGTGGCGGAGATGGCACCGCCGGCGTGGTTAGGTCCGGCTATGCTTGGACAGGGTTCTGGACTGGTTACCGAGGGGGCCGTCTCGTACGGCCCCCTGGCAGTCCCGTCTGGCTCCGGCCTGGCGGGATCTGTCTCTCTGCGGCCACCTCCAGGTGGTCAAGTAGCGGTGGCCAGTCCGTCAGGTGTGGTAGCCGTCTGCCAGGATGGCTCCGCGGTTTCCTCATCTGATGACGACTCTTCGGAGTCTGAAGACGAGGAGGCCGAGGGGGAGAAATTACTGCGGCCTGTGATGCCACGGGTGTAGAATATGGAGGTCGATTCCATCCTGGACGGAACCGTCCTCCGTCTGTTTGGCTTGGTGCAAGCCAGGGCAGTGGCTCCGCCTGTGGTTGAGGCCAATCTGGTACCGGGCACCGGTTCCATGTCGGTTGGTTTGGCACCAGCTGACACGGTGACCGGTGTGCCGGGCCGGGCGTGGTACTCACCTATCTCGCCCGGTCCGGCGGTCGGACATGGGGTGCCGTTGGTGCCTGTGTCTGGCCATGGTTCTGCGTCCGCTACGGGTCTGTACGGTTTTCCGTGCGGACCTACCCCATGGACTGGTATGTTTCATGGGGTGGCGGCTGAACCGGGTGGTACCGGAGTGCCTGGTGTGTCAGCCGCGGCTCCTTGCCGGGAGGCCGTGGTTGGCAGGCCCGTGAGCGCGTCAATGGGTGACGTGTTTGCGGGTGTTTCCTCCTCGGAAATGGACTGGTCCGAGGCTCTGGCTTGGCTAGCCAGGGTGGACCCGTCTGTGGTTTTGGCCACGGCCGAGGAGGATGCGCCCTCGTCCGTCGGTTGCATCGATTCGGATGGGGATATTGCCCGTGGCCCGGATCCAGTCAGTGGGACTGGATCCACGGTTCATAGAGTTGTTGGATGCTATTTATAGCAAGCAACTTGCGACCAAGGGCCAGCTCCCTGCGGCCTCCAGGGAGGTGCGGGCAATGTGTCGTATTCCGTGGGGGGAATACGACAGATATGGTGTAGTACCGTCGGCCACTGAGGATGACCGATGGGTCCTGGGTGTTCAGAGTGCTGGAGCGGGCGGCCCCGGTCTGGCACTTGTGGACAGGTCCCAGGTCACCAAGAAGAAGTCCTGTCCATATGCGACGGTGTAAGGGCAGCTATGAGGGCTGTCAATCATTCTTATCGTCTTCTTCAGTCGGTGTGGGCTGAAGCGGGGGCAGGCCACCCTGTGCCACCTGTGGCGCTTTCGTGCGTGAATGACGGATTGGTGCTGTCTATGGACGCACTGGCAAGGGTGCAGGTGCGTGTGACCAAATCCAGGAGGCAAATGGTTATTGACCATATGCGTCCGGCTACGGCAGTCAGGGAGCGTCTTCTTGGGATGCCCCTGACAGGGCCTAGCATCTTCGGTGGCCAAGCGCGGGCCATCCTAGAGGATACAGCCAGCATCGCACAGGTTGGTGGTCAACCTACAGCTGGAGCTAGTGTGGCAAGCGCACACACTAGGGGCTGTGGGGAAACCGCTAGCTGGACAACCTCCAAAGAAGCAGAAGAAGCATAGGGGCAAGGCGAAAGCTAAGCCTGCTGCGACTTCTGCTTCAGCTGAATTTCCTCAGCCGGTGGCGGGTAAGAAAGCCAGGAAGGTTGTAGAGGCTCCGACCCTCCCCAAGGTTTCTCCTGACCGCCCTAGAGGTGGGATGGGCAAGGGGAAGGGTACGGGTAAGTCCTCAAAGGGCGGACAGAGGGGAGCGGATCGTACCTGAGGGTACGCAAGCTCCCTTCATATCCGCCTGGACCGCACCTGTGCGACAGGAACAGCGGTGCCAGTTATACCCGTCGTACCTAGAACGAAATGGTTCTCACTCTCTCTTGTTAAGAAAGGGGGGGGGGAGAGAGCGGACTGCGAGCTGGACAAAACGTTAGACATCGAGGCGTCTATGGTGGGTGGAAGGCTCATCAACATTTCGTTTATTTGGGGATGCGATTCGATATCGAGGAGGGCAGGGTTTACCCGTCAGAGCCCAGAGTGGTGTCTCTGTTAGCCATCCTCGAGAGTTTTCGAGTGGGAAACCACATTCAGGCGAGGCGGTTTCTTCAGATGCTGGGCATGATGGTCTCCATGGAGCAAGTGATCCCGTTCGCTGCTCTAATGAGAAGACCTATCTAGTTGTATCTGATGTCTCTGTGGAAACAGAGAACAGAACCCCTGTCAAAACTGGTGCCAGTTTTGGAGCCGATAATATCGCATCTTGTATGGTGGACACAGCATCAGAATCTCCTAGTAGGGGTTTTGCTGCACCTACCTCGCCCCAGCTGTCCGTGTACACGGATGCGTCGCTGGAAGGGTGGGCTGCCTGCCTGGGAGAACACCATGTCTCGGGCACATGGACTCTCCTGGAGAGTCAGCTGCATATCAATCTGTTGGAAATGATGGCAGTGGAACTGGCATTGGAAGAGTTTCTTCCGATGATCAGGGGCAAGGTGATATTGATACGGTCGGACAATTCGACGGTAGTATCATACATAAATCGCCAAGGCGGGACCAGGTCGCCCACACTTTGTATCAAAGTGTGGCACTTGATTCAATGGTGCAGGAATTACTCAGTTGTTTTGAAAGCAGCTCACATTCCTGGCCGATTGAACATTCTGGCAGATGCTTTGTCTCGCAGACAGAATTCTGCCAACAGAATGGCCCCTCAACCCTCCAGTTCTACGAAGGATCTTCGAGCATTGGGGCAAACCCAACGTGGACTTGTTCGCCACAAGGGAAAATGCTCAAATCATGACTTATGTCTCGCTGCTTCCAGATCCAAATGCCGTCGATACAGACGCTCTGGCGATAAGCTGGAGGGGGATGCACGCTTACGCGTACCCACCCACCATCCTTCTGCCGAAGGTATTGGTGAAGATCAGGGAGGAACCGTGTCTGGTCCTGCTAATAGCGCCGTATTGGCCAAGCAGGGCGTGGTTCACGGATCTGCTAGATCTGCTGGTGGAAAACCCAGTGCAGTTGCCCGAGATTCCGAACATAATCTCCCAGGCCAAGGGATGCTTCCTACACAAGCGTCCCGAAATGTTCAAATTGACTGCGAGGATGTTATCAAACAACGTTCCATGTCGGAAGGCTTTTCTCGACAAGCTGCTGATTTCATCACGGCTGCGAGAAGGAGGTCAACCTTCAAGTCATATAACAACAAGGTTAACAGATTTGCAGACTGGGGTAAAGAAAAGGGTATTGATACCTTTCAATCCACTATTCAGCAAATAGCAGACTTTCTCTGTGAGCTGATCTTTTCAGGACTAGCTCCCGTCACAATTGCTGGATACAAGTCAGCTTTGGCATCAGTTATCCCTTGTCTAGCCAACAGGGTTAGTCCAGAGGTGGCCCAGTTAAATGTGATGGTGAAGGGAATGAGCAATCTCCGACCGAGACAACTGGTAGTCATTCCAGCCTGGAGTCTATCTTTAGTGCTTAATGTACTGGCCAAGCACCCTTTCGAACCGTTGCGTTCGGCTAGTCTAAAGCATTTGACTCTAAAGGCGGTCTTTCTATTGGCAGCTTCCTCAGCTAAAAGGCGCAGTGAGATCCATGCGCTTTCAGCAGAGAGGGACCGATTTATTGTCTCTTGAGAGGGTCTGCGTCTTCTGCCAAGAGCAGAGTTAATGTCAAAGAATCAATCTTTGAGATATCCCGGCAAACCGATCATAATACCGAGGTTAACAAAGTTTGATCGTGATGCCAGTGTCTGGTGCCCCGTCCATGCTTTGACTAAGTACAGAAAACGGACTGACTCGTTAAGGTCAAACGATAGACATGTGTGGATCTGTCATAAGAAGCCTTATGGCGCCCCATCCATGGATACTATCTCTCGTTGGGTAGTCGAATGCATTCAGACTACTCATGAGATAGCGACTGGGCACCAGATGCAAGGCGTAAGGGCACACGATGTTCGAGGAATAGCCTCCTCGACCGCTCTTTACAGTGGTGTTCCGTTAGAGGACATCATGGCCATTGCACAATGGCACTGTGAGTCCTCATTTACGGATTACTATATGAGGGATGTGTCAGACTCAGCCAATCCACTCGCTTTAGCTGTTTTGAGACGATAGTTAAGTGACCACATTGCTCTTCACCCTTTTTTCACTTTGGTAAGAAAAGAACCTAAAGCAGGCATGGTCGAGCGTGAGGATGACAACCAGATTGTGTCACTGATGGCCGGACCAGTGAATGGTTGGAGGCAGTACGTCTGAAGTCCAGTTATCATAAGGTAATTCATTAGTGAGAGTTTTTTTTATTATGTCTATATATCATGTTCATTCATCTTATATATTCATGCTCATTCCCAGGCTAATACATGTGGATATGCAAGGAGCAGTTAACCCTCTTGGCATATTTGTGTTTCAGGCGAGATACATGTTCGTGAGTTCTCTCCCTTTTCTTAGGAGAAAAAGGGGGGGAGGTGGCAGTGACGCGAATGTGATTTGGTTCCGATAACTTGACAGTCCTTTTAGGTCTCCGTTAGTCAAGTTGTTAAGTCTAAATCTTTCTCCAAGGGACAAAAGTAGCATTTATGGCTTGCCCCTTCCCACCAGGTTACTGATCAAATCTGGTGTATATCAGAAGTAACAGAATGGTGAGTATTGATCAAAGGAGAATGCAGGAAATTTCAATTTCCATTTCTCCGAGATCTAACAATACTCACCATTCTGTTACGGACCCAGCCTCCCAGCCCTACGGAGGCAAGCCATGGATTTCTCTTGTGTGGTGGCTATGCAAACAATATGAGCTCTATGGTAGACGGGTACTCGGTAGTTGGGAGCCGAGTACCCGGTTCCAAGGAGTCGGTAAAGCTTTCTAAGTCTATAGTGCTAGAGCCAGCTGTCAAGGCCAGCTGTGTATCAGAAGTAACAGAATGGTGAGTATTGTTAGATCTCGGAGAAAGGGAAATTGAAATTTCCTGCATTTGCAGACCAAGAGAAGACTATTTTTGAAAACTTACCACTGGAATGACTAGCTCAACAACTGAGCCAGTCATTCCAGTGGCAATTTTTCAGAAATAGTCTTCTTGGTCTGCAAATGGACATTTTCTGTGAAAAAATATTAATTTTCTTGAACAAATTCGAAGGTTAAAGGGTTAATCTCGGCACGGAACCATCTCTAGTTGTCTAATTTTGTTGGCTTTAGCTGGTTCCCATATTATACTAGCATGTTGCTATAAAGCACATTCAATCTGTTTAGGTGTGAGTCATATTAAAAGTGCATATTCACACCAGAATGCTCGAAAATAATTTTTTTAGATTGTATACTTTTATAGGCTTAAATTATGTGCCTGTGTGTAATGGAACGAAATAAATCTTAACATATGATAATTTCCTTAGTAAAAATTAATAAAAATTTTTAAGTTGCGAAATTGAAATAGAGGCACGAGTCTCTCTAAATACAGTCTTCGCAATCTTGTAAAATATGACTTTAACTGCCATCAGCGTGACGTCCCAGTCAAATTGACAGCCGCCTGAGTCAATCTATGGATTATTCCCCAGAAAAAAAGCCATACAACGTCATCAACTTATCACGATTGTCATGGAGGCGAGATGGCCAATAGAAACTCGTCCTCATGCAATGTACCCGGGGCGAGATCGCCAAAACAAAATCCGTCGATCTCGCCCCTGGTCTATCTCGCCCTCTGGGCCTATGGGGGGGGGGGGCGAGATCTCCGAGCGAGATCACCTTGGGGCGAGATCGACGTCAATCGAGTATTTTGATTTGATTCGATCGGAAGCTGTTGAAACATGAAACATGAAATTCTACCGACTGTAGGCCTTTATCAAGCCTCTAACGTCAGGTCTACTTCGGTGTCATAAACAGTGGTGAAGTCTGCTACAGATTCAAAATTGAAGCGCAGTGGATGGTCTTTCCATAGTTTATCAAGTTTGTTTTTGAATGTATTGATGGATGGTGCAGTGACAATGTTTTCATCTAGACTGTTCCAATGGTCTGTGCACCGTAGCGGGAAAGAAAATTTTCTTAGATTTAATCTAGCTCTGATTTTCTTGATTTTCATGCTATGACCCCGCGTAACACTGTTTTCATCATAAAGTTGGATAAATTTGGATGTGGGCATGTCATAATGGTTGTGTAAAATTGTGTATATTTCAAGCATATCCCCACGCAGTCGTCTGAATGCCAATGTCGGTAGATTCAATATTTGTAGGCGTTTAGTGTATGGAAGGTTTTGCATGCCAGGGATAAGCTTGGTGGCTCGCCTCTGTACATTTTCTATTGCATTTATGTGTTTTTTTAAATATGGTGCCCATACTACATTGGCATACTCGATATGCGGTCTCACAAGGGATTTCTATAGATGTTTAAAGCTTTCTTTGTCTATGTGGCTAAATGTTCTTCTAATCAGTCCCATAATTTGGTTAGATTTGTTCATTTTTTCATTTATATGATAATCAAAACTGAATCGTTCATCAATCACGACCCCAATATCCTTTTCAGTTGATGAAGTCACTATACTATGGTTATTTGGGTCCATTGTGTATTTGTGCGGGATTGTCCTACGGGTAGAAATACGCATACTTTTACACTTGTCAGGATGTAGCTGTAATAATGAGTTTTTTGTCCATGCACACATAGCGTCTATATCAGTTTGCAAGGAAATATAATCTGTTTGATCAAATATTGACTTAAATAGTTTGGTGTCATCTGCAAACAGGAATATATCGGATCCAGTGGTAATTGTGTCCGGGAGGTCATTAATATATATCAAAAAGAGCAGAGGGCCGAGGACTGATCCCTGTGGTACACCACTGGTTACATCAGATGGTTTAGAGTGGGTTCCATTGATAACCACATATTGTTTTCTACCCGTGAGAAATGATTTTATCCAATTTAGTGGTGTTCCTAGTATGCCGTATGTAAGTAATTTTGCAAGCAGACGTTTGTGGGGAACTTTATCAAACGCCTTCATGAAGTCAAAATATGCAACATCGACCATGCCTTTATTATCGAGTGACTCCATCCATTTTTCTAGAACCACCAATAGTTGAAGGGTGGTGGACCGACCACTTACAAAGCCAAATTGTTTCTCTGATAGCACATTGTTATTTGTAAGATGCTTCATTATTGCGTCCTTGATGAACGATTCCATGGGTTTGCAAACAATGGACGTAAGACTAATTGGACAGTAATTATCAGGTTTCTTTTTGTCCCCCTTTTTGTAAATGGCTGTGATGTTTGCAACTGTCCACGCATCTGGCAGTTTGCCAAGGCTCAAGGATTTGTTGAACAGCATGGAAAATGGGAGACTAAGCACATGGCGTAATTCATATAATAATCGATGATGGATTTTGTCAGGACCAGGTGATTTTGAGGTTTTGAGGTTAGAAAGCTTGGTTTTCACCATTTCTGAAGTAATATGAATATCCAGGTCATTGCAATAATTTCTAGGTGGGATTGATAGAGGTTCGCTTTCAGGTTATGTAGTAAGTACTGATTAAAAATAATCAGCAAGTACTTCTACCTTCTCTGTGTCATCTTTAGTATATATGACATCATTAGTGCAGCTGCTTGGTAATTGTAGGTCTGGGATGCCTGACTTAACCTTAGTCTTACTTCGGACGTAATTCCAGAATTTTTTCGGGTTTTGTTTTACACATTTGGAGATATCTTTCTCATACAATTTTACTGATTTTTTGGTAGCCATTCGCACCTGGTTTCTTATCCAACAGTATTCAATGTAAGTCGAGTTACTGCCTGTATGCAGATATTTCTTCCAAATCCTCTTTTGCTTATTTATCTTTGCTCTGGTAATTTTGCTAAGAGGAAATTTATAATATTTGTTATTAATCTTTCGAACAGGTACATATTTATTTTCTGCTTGTAAACACATTTGGGAGATTCTATTCCACATATCGTTGATATCAACGGATCCATTCAGATATTGTTCCCAGTTTATGTTCATGAACTTGGTCATGGCTTGATAGTCAGCTTTGTCATAGCACAATTTACTTTTATGGTTAGAATTTGTATTGTCACTTAGGTGGACTGTGGTTTTTATCATAGAGTGATCACTTTTTCCTAGCGGTGCACTAATGTGTATATCATCCACTAGATCTGGGTTATTTGTTAAAGAGAAACACCAGACCCTCTATACTACTTTGTATAAAATGAATCTACAGACTGTAACGTTTTCAAAAACATAATTGTAAGCTCCGTGCTCAAATTAGAAATATATAACTTCGTTATTTAAATATGTGATACATTAGTTAAATTTCTATTCCCGGATGAGGCGTATGACGTCATAAGTTGAATGTTTTACTCGCTGTCATCCAATGCTATCGCAATAAAATTACGAATTGCGTTTTTATAAGGCATTTCTCTTCAGCGGTGTTAGGAATATATAAACTATATTTGCGGAAATGTTGAAGAATATAAAATAAGAGTCCTTTGTCTGACGTCTCTGATGGTGCCGATTTTGACATCAAGGTTTGATCTTGAAATGAATGAATGATGCGATAGTATAGGTATATCAGTACAATTGCCACTTTTGAATCACCACTCATACTGGCGCTCGGCAGATAATGTTATTAAAGTTTCATCTATTAATATGAGAGTTTAAATAGGTCTTACATACATTCCAATACATATTTAGGTATTTATGTTTTCATACTAGCCTCAAAACTTCCCGAGATATTGTAATATTCATGTAATTTGCAGGCAGCTTCATAGAAAATGGCCAGATTAAGGTTCGACAACTAATGTATGAAAATAACAAATATATTCCATACATTTGCGATAGTGTGATAAACGTCTGAATCTCTTCAATCTATACATATATAAATGACGTCGATAGCACTATCACCGACAGAGATATCACCATCCAAATGCATGCACTCCTATCTTCAGAGTGCCGTTATCATGGTTCTTGTAGGATGGGATTCAACCTATGACGTCATAGGTTTAATTATCTCGCAGAATATTATAGTGACATAGCGTTTTTAACACCATTTTAATCGTATTTATATATAAATGTCGCAGGAAATCTTTACACAGTAGCTTAAATATGGGGTCTATGATAGAACCACGCGTTTTATGCAAACCATGGTGACCCTTCTTGTGTTCCCCTTTAAGAGTAAATCCAATATTGATGGTGTAGCGGTTCCTCGCCCACGGGCTGGTGTTGTTACTAGTTGATGGAGAAAGCAATCACATATTGTTTCAATAAAATCAAATGTGAAATCTAGTGAGTGTGAAACGCTACTGGTTGATGAGGTTAAATGCCATTTAATATGTGGAAGATTGAAATCGCCTAAAATAATAGTGTGTATATTACTAGAACATATGGTACGTAATATATTGCAGAGTTCAACATTATTCTGATTATTTGAAATTGGACTTCTATATATTACTCCAATTCTTACTGTTTCATTTTTAGATCGTATGTCACACACTATGTGTTCTTGGAAGGAATTCTGGGTATAGCTTAGTCGTCTATGTGACATGGAGGACTTTATATACATGAGGATGCCTCTGCCTTCAGTAGTGGTGACATTTACTTCTTCTGTGTTGTATCCATTTAGATTATAATTGGCTAATGCTGGTTGTGTTTTGTATTTTTTCGGTTTGACGTCTGTGATAATTATAACATCAGGTGGTTTGTCTTCAATTATATGAAGTACTTCATTCCGTTTTTCTAGTGTGAAGACATCAGTGTTCATGTACACAATTGATATGTCATTAATAGTACCTATGTTTTTATAATTATTTATATTTACATTAATGTCTGTATTTTTAGAATTGTTAATATTTACATATATGTTATCATTAACCCCATTGTCATTGGAATCATCTGTTATTAATCTATCCTTTCCCTGCGTGTGTATGGTGTCAGTGCACACATCCAGTGTGCATGCACTTGATTCAGGGTAGTCATACTGATTGTTGGTAGCCACGACAACGGTTTTTGCATCTGTAAATTCATCCCGTAATCTTGTGTATCTATTGTACAAGCGAATATTATTTTTCTCAATATTTATACATGTGTCATCTGGTATATTAGATTGGGTGGTTGATCTATTTACAAAATAACTATCTACAATTAATAGTGGTAGTATGCCTGAGTTGTATTGTAAGTCCTGGCCTGGTTGTACCTGCCCTTGGTGTAAGTGTACGTATGTTGGTTTTGATGTTGTGGTCTCCTCCCAGTCAACTCCCTTTTTGAAAATTTGAGTCGTAATTGTAGTTTTCATGTTGGTTCCTCTGTTGCACGTAGGATTGATTGTGGTGACTGGATATGCTAAGTGTGCTAGATAGATAGTTTGTGATGTTTTCTGAAAGAACTATGGTCCCATTACCATTGGGGTGTACGTGATCCCAGAATAACTCCCTGTGTATTTCCCCATTAGGGTCAGAGAAGAGCTGAGCATTGTCGATGTATGTTACATACATACGTAAGAGAGAGAGAGAGAGAGAGAGAGAGAGAGAGAGAGAGAGAGAGAGAGAGAGAGCGAGAGGGAGGGAGGGAGAGAGAGAGAGAGAGAGAGAGAGAGAGAGAGAGAGAGAGAGAGAGAGAGGCATGCTGTTGAAATCAAGTGTTTGATTGTGGTCATGTATGTTAAGTGGACGTGGCAAGAGAGATGAGATAAATATGTGTATTTGTGGTGAGATGAATCGTATTTTGTGTATGAGTGTGGTGTAGTCATTTATCATCTGCTGTGTATCACTTTTGGAGATGTCGTTACTGCCGACATGCACCACAATGGCATCGTGAGTTGCGGGACCAAGGTATTTGTCAATTTCATTGGTGACATCGTTGATTTTGGCACCGCGTAATGTTCTTATTCTAATATTTGTCCCACTTGTGGACATGCGCTGGCCACTTAATCTTCGAAGGATGGAGCTACCTATGATGAGAACATTTTTTCTCTCACCAGCAACATTGTTAGAGTTTCCAGCTCTTGTGTAGTTATGTTCAACAGTGTGCACCACAGCGCCGTGTGGTTGGCACCGTTGGCCAAGATTATTCAAACTATAATAAGTAGTATCAGTTTGATTGGTACCAGGAGCCTTGGAAGATAAGTGCCTGGGTGAATAGTAGCTCTCATGATTGTCTACATTAAACTCTGTGTCGTGAGACGATTTTGATGTTGTGTTATAATTCGTGAGCACTGAAATTGGCCTGGCTACATTATTGTTTTGTTGTTGTGTGGTCGTTTTAGTGGTGTGTGGTTGATTTTGTGCTACATCCATATTTTGTTGTTGGATGGTTATTTTATTTGTGTATGATTGTTTTGGTGCTAGATTAGAACGTACTGCATTCGCATATGTGTTTAGTTGTGGTTGTGGATTAGTTGTGGGTGTATTTGATCGCATGTCTTGAATTTGTAATGTGACCATTCTATAATCTTGCCTTGATAACTTGACTTCCTTTATAAGGTTATTCAGAGTCATTTGGTCTAACCGATCAGGCGGCAATGGGGTTTGTTCTGATGGAGTTGTTTTATTAAGTTCTGTAAGAACTGTGACATCATCCTGGTTTTCAGAAGAGTTATTATTGCTCATCTTCTGTTGTTCTATTGTGGTCTGGTGTATATCTGTGTCGTTTGATGGTGCAACTGTGTTGTTGGCATACAATTTGCGCATGAATACTTGCGTCTAGAATTCCTGGTCAGTGCTGTTAGCATATATGGTGGCAGCTCAGTACATTCATAGTGTTGCCACTTTTTGCAGTCAGCACACATAATCATGTATTTATTATTATCTCTGAGGCATGTACAAAAAATGTCTCCTATTATGTCTTCATTGTCCAAATTTGTATTTTTCTCTATATCAAGAGGATCTGTATTTGGAATTGCGCTCGTATCACTTCCAGTAGGCAATTCCGTACCTGTCCACTTCAGTATTGGTGTAGTTGTGCTAGGCGGTGCATATGCAAGCGACACGGGTGGAGATATGTTAATTGATAAGTTGGATACTTGTGTTGGAGCTGCTGATGACTGTGAGTCAGTAGTGTTAGTAGCAGTTTGCGGGGTAATGATAATCATATCCTCAGTGCCTGTACTGGTTACCTCCTGAATAGATGCTGGTGTTTTCGGGACATGTGTTTCAATTTGTTTTTGTTTTGCATGATATTCACGGCGCTCATCCACCCGCATTTTGTTACAGGCATCACATAGCCAGTATTCAGAAATTCTGAAATCAACTGACTTGTCAGGTTTTAAACAATCGTGACATTTCATGATTGTTATATTGTGTTTGTATTTATTATACAGCAGTTATCTGATGGTGTATGTAAAAGTATTTACAGCAATAAATTATATGCGTTTGCAATTATGGCATAGCGGTGGTTTGACGGTATATGTGTTTGTGTCACTGTCTCTGTGTGTACGTGCGTGCGTGTGTGCGTGATAGCGTATCCTAAAAGCTATGTGAACAGACAAATCACAGCACGATAGGAGACATACATGATTGTTAGAGCAGCAGAGAGTTATTTTCTTTGCCATGCGGCCACTCAGGGAAAGGCTGAGACAGGGGGACAGCCGTAGAGATGATACCATATACAGACGTGTGTTATAAAGAATGGGAAAGTTACAAGTGCTTTCTAACTATATTTATGATGCCAGGTTCGCGTGCAATTTATGTCCCTACTGGTTTGATTTTGTGATTGATTGTGACAATGTGTACCTACATTTGTTGTTATTATTGCATCTGACCTACATGTAATTGTAAATTAAAAATAAATATATATTCTATAATATGTACAAATAGAGATTAATAAAAATCTGCAGAAAATAATTATTTATACATACATATATATATATATATATATATATATATATATATATATATATATATATATATATATATATATATATATATATATATATATATATATATATATTATGTATACAAATTTATTATTTTCTTATATTTATTGTTTTTTGGGTTTTTTAATTATGTGTTTAATTAATTAATAAATTAATTAATAAGTATCGGATAGCTTTCCTATGGTACCACGAAAATTGATGATGTACAAAATTAATTTTAATTAATTTTAATGTGGATGTTTTGTTTTTTAAAGTTATTTATGACTTTGGTTTATGTGTCTTTCCCTTATCTTTAAAGCATGCAGGTTTTGGCAGGAATGTGCCAGGCTACCGTTGCCACGGTATACAAACCACGGGAACAGATGACAACTATAGAAAAATATTTTTTTGGCCCATCAATTCAACGTTTCTTAATATTTACACCATTTAATCAATATTAGTCATGCTAAATACGCATAAAACCAGTATGAATTATTGTTTTAATCTATATAATTCTATTTATAATCAAATTTAGCGAGGACAAATTTCTTAAACGTCTATCTTCATCTTAACGCCTTCCACTCGAGTTAGTTTCGAAACATTCAACATAATAATTTTTATGTCGCAACTGGTAAGCGATAATTCAACTACCCATGACATGTCATTCTTTTCATGGATGAATTCGCTTGTTTACAAGGAAATCATAAATGGAAACTTAATCCTGCGAAAGTGTCCCTGCATATTTAATTTACTAATGCCACTCAACCATGTCTGCAATCAATCACTAGTACACGGCATATTTCCATCAAAACTAAAATCTGCAGGTGTCACTCCAATATATAAAGCAAAAGACTCGTCCAACTTCATAAATTACAGGCCTGTCTCAATACTTCCACTTTTCTCTAAATTAATGGAGCGATTAATGTATAATAGATTAATCTATTATTTAGAAAAAAGGAAATTTTATATGCTTCACAGTATGGATTCCGCTAGAAACACTCAACAATGCTCGCACTAGTTGAAATGACAGAAAAAATAATTGAATCAATTGAAAAGAAAGAACATATACTGGGCATCTTCTTGGACCTTTCAAAAGCTTTTGATACTATCAATCACAATATATTATTAGGAAAACTTGCCTATTACAGAATCCGAGGATGTGCACTTGCCTGGTTTCAGAGCTACTTAACTGATAGAACACAATGTGTGCTATTTAATGCAACCTGCTCTGAAAACAGGAAATTAACCTGTGGTGTTCCTCAGGGGTCAATTCTTGGCCCTCTGCTGTTTTTACTTTATATGAATGACCTGCCCAAAATTTGCCACAATTTGTCACTAATACTGTTTGCCGATGACACCAATGCCTTTTGCTCTGCCAAAAACGTAGATATACTACATGAAAGAGTAAATCAAGAAATGGAAGAAGTTATTAACTGGTTCAAAGTAAACAAGCTATCATTAAATGTTTATAAAACAAACTACATGCTATTTCCAAAGTCTAGACAATCAAGAAACAATAGTATTCCAAAAAACTATATTAATAAAAAAGAAATTGAAGAAGCTCCTTTTGCTAAATTCTGAGGAGTTTATTTAGACAAAGTTTGGGGCAAACAAATTGAGGTAGTCACAGCTAAAGTAGCAAGAGGCATAGCGGTCATTCAAAGACTAAAGCCATACCTAACACAAGCCACTATTAAAACCCTGTATTCCACACTGATCTTTCCACACCTCACATACTACAATGCCATCTGGACTAACACACAAAAAAACAAATTAACAAAATTGCAAAGCATGCAGAAAAAATGCATTAAAATGTTCTCAAAAACAGCAAAGGGTCAAAACATCTTCAAAACACAAAAACTTCTTAAACTCACAGACATAGGCAAGCCACAGATGAACAACATTGCCAGAGCCTTTCATCACAAAATCCTACCTAAATCTATAAGCCACAGCTTCGCCAACAACATCGAAATCCACACATATAACACTAGGAACAAACATGATCTCCACAATAGATACACATGAACATACTCAGGGAAACTTAGAATTTCAGTTGGTGTTGTCAATGCGTGGAATAATATAGATAAACACACATGCGAAAAAATACTAACACTAAAATCATACAAAGACATAATTAAAACTAGCATACTCAATACATACTAGATCTAGAAAACACAATGCCAAGATAACTAAGATCACACACTTCCTATATCATTGCCATAGCTACTATCAAAACAACCACCCACTACTACTACTACTACTACTACTACTACTACTACTACTACTACTACTACTACTACTACAACATCATCATAATGCACTATTACAGCTATCGTGACTACTGCTTCCTTCAATCTGATGCACCTCAACAAGTGCTACTACTAAATAGCAACATATGGGTTGAGCTGGGGGTAATTAGCATGCATGACCCCCATCCCCCTACCTTCTTCTCCCCCCCCCCACCCCAAATACAAATCTCTAATCTCAATAACTAAAAGGAAAACCATAGATGTATTGTATCGTTTGTTCTTTTCTCAATGTCTGCTTAGCTCAGTACCGTATCTGTACATTCACAAGTATGTCTCCTACTGGGGTAGAGCATGGTTGGCAGTTTCAGCTCACCGAGCCAAATAGGGTTTCTCTCTCAGTGATGAAACTAGTTTGGTGGCCTTCGTTGTACAACTTCAATTGCTTCTGCATGCATCTTTTTGTATGGGTGCCACACTACATTCGCATAATTCAGGTATGGCCTACCGAGTGCCTTGTACAATGGAATGAATTTTGCAGAATCTAAGTACACAAACGTCCTCATTACCAGTCGCATAGTGCTGTTTGCCGTGTTTACTTTTGCAGTAAAATGATTTTTTAAGGATAATTCGGGTTCCATGATATCCCCAATGCCCTTTTGTTTTCCCGGGTATGTTCCAGGACCATTGATCCTTCTTCTGTTCTCATGTAATTATCAACTCCTTCTTTTTGTCCCGACTTTTCATTTTTCTGGATAGAATTTTAGGAGCCAAAGATCAGACCAGTCCTGCAATAGGTCCTCTTGTGTGTGATCTATGGATCTTAGCAAACCCCCAAATGGTGTGGTCTGCCCCATCGAAAAACTGTACATAGTAACGTATCATAACCATATGGCTCATTTTAATGCACATCATCCGACATTGTTGCACACATTGTTTCTTGTTAGGTTTGGTGCATACACATGCAGCAGTATCATACCCTGAGAAAATAACCTTGGTAGGGACTGCCTTATTGTGTGCAATGTGTCTGTATAATAATCTCTGATGGTGTGGAAACAGAAGTACATATAGTAAAGTAGCATAATATTGGCCTCGAGTACTGCACATCATTCAATGGTATTATAATCATTGTTTCTGTTATTTCCGTGCCTCTATTAGGATCATACCGGGAGAGCACAAACTGGTAGGGACTGCCCTATTGTGTGTGTCTCAAGGATAAGATGTTGAAATCTACCGCTACCAAACTGTTGTACACAGTAATGTATTGTAAACTGGCCCAAGCTATAAACCCACTGTACTACCAAACCCTTGTGGTATCTAACTTGAGGTAAATGAAACTAAAAACTTAAATAAATGATAAATAACTGTACTTGTGCATATGTAATATATTGAAACTCCTATTCCTGCCATAACCTGAAGGAAGAAAATTCCATGTGCAGAGCGTAAACTGTCACGATTGACAAAAGGTCTTCACAGGTCTCAAGAGTCGAAATTGGTGATCATGTAGAGAGGCCTCTTCTTCAATACCAGCTTCCCTCTGCTCACAACTTATTGGTTCATGTACCAACAAAATCAGCATGGTAACGCCAGGTGCACGAAGCAGTCATTATGTTCTAGGTGCATAAACGCAAAGATCATCGTGGGATTCCTTCGCTAAAATTGGATGGTAGGCTCCACTCTAACCCTGTAGATATGGCCAATATCCTTAGCAACCAATTCCATGATACATTTTCAAAAGCTGTCCCAGCTCACCTTGACAACCTGATTAACTCTGACTTCACAGCGTCCAGTTCTAATCATCCCATTCTCGAGAACATTGACATCACAGTGAATGGTGTGGAGAAGCTCCTAAGCAACCTTAATGCATATAAGGTCTGTTGTCTGGATCAGATAACCCCCAGAATACTCAAATCACTGGCCGCTGAAATAGCACCTATACTAACCATACGATATCATAAAAGTATGCAAACTGGCGAGGTTCCAGAAACTTGGTGTACCGCTCTTGTTTCTCCGGTATACAAGAAAGGGCCAAAATACTTAGCCGAAAACTACAGACCAACCTCGCTGACAAGTGTTTGCTGTAAGGTACTGGAACACATCATTACTAGTAACATCATGCACCATGGCGAGTCAAACAATATATTCTACCCATTACAGCACAGATTCCGGACGGGTAGGTCATGTGAAACCCAACTTATTGAATTCGCTGAGGAAGTCTCCACCATCCTCGAAGACGGGAAACAAACCGATGTCTAAGTGATGTATTTTGCAAAGGCATTTGACAAAGTCAGCCACAGCTTACTGACTCTAAAACTACAAAAATATGGCATTTGTGGAGGGGTTAATACCTGGATCAGTAATTGGCTTAAAACCGCCAGGAAACAGTTGATGTGGATGGAGAGATATCTGATTCTGTGAATGTCGAATCTGGAGTACCTCAAGGTTCTGTGCTCAGACGCTGCTTGTTCCTCTACTATATCAACGATCTTCCAGCCAGACTAAACTCCAGAATTCGTCTTTTTACGGATGACATGATAGCCTATCTCTGCATCTCATCTCCCAATGACTCTGAAGATCTCCAGAGTGACCTAACCATGATGGGTGAGTGGGGAAAACGCGGGTATGTGGTATTTCACCCTGCCAAATGTACGTTCCTATCAGTCACCAACAAACGTAGGCTAATCAACGCTCTGTACAAACTGCATAGCCATGCCCTAGTGTCTGTATCAGCCATGAAATACCTTGGGCTAACAATCACCCATGACCTTAAATGGGACCAACACCACACACATTTGTAATAAGGCAAACAGAACTCTTGCTTTCCTGCGGTGCAATGCCAACATTGCGTCAACAACCATAAAAGAGCAAGCATATAAGACCCTTGTGCGCCCTCTCATAAAATATGTAAGTGTTGTATGGGACCCATACACACAGGTGAACATTCACAAAATTGAAATGGTCCAAAGAAGAGCTGCCCGATACGTCACAAATAGTTCGCGCAATACATCAAGTGTATGAGATATCATCACCCACCTGAAGTGACGAACTCTGCAAGGAAGACGACAGGATGCTAGATGCTGTATGCTGTACACGACCTCGCATAACCAAGTAGCTATCAACTATGGGGGAAAACTGCTTGAACCAAGTCGCAGATCTCGAAACGCACATGAATACTCCTTTCAGATCCTGCGTTGTCATACAGAAGCACGCAAGATGGCATTCTTTCCAAGGACTATCTGTGACTGGAATGTCCTACCATACGATGTTGCCGCTACTAGCACCTTTGGCATGTTCAAGTCTGCCCAGAAAAAGTGAGTAGGGTGCCAAAAACTGTAAATAGTGTACATGGACAGACTTTCAGCCTGTTTTAAAGAGACAATCCTACATGTATATCTTTTATCATCTTTCTAACCCATGTTCTGCAAACTAGCAGCATCTTCAGCAAGTTGAAGGAGGCTAGTTAACAGGAAGAAGACGGCGTTGAATGCAGCATCAAGCATGTCATCTATGCGACATATGTTGGGTGAAATGTTCAAGTTACAAGGCACTCCTGCATGTGTATGGTTGGAATCAATTGGGACAATGCGAGAAACAGAGAAGGCTATTATCAAATTAAAGCTCTTAGCTGGTACCAATGCGCTCCAAACAGTACTTGCGAAACGTGATAGACGTGGAACCACTTCAACCATCTGTCGACTCTGCAACCTCAACAGTACTTGCGAAACGTGATAGACGTGGAACCACTTCAACCATCTGTCGACTCTGCAACCTCAATCAAGAAGATATGTCTCACGTTCTTACCTCCAGTACATCACTTAATATGACCAGACAGTTCCATGTACATGCCCTGTGTGACATACTTGCTGGCAAACCAGAGAACGACACCACAATTCTCCTGCTCTTAAACCTGCCCTGTTCTCTTCCAAATTACATCAGCAGAGATTGGATCTATTCTTGTCACCAAGAGAGAATACGTCTACTTTCCATACAATGACCACATATACATGACTCTTGTTAACCTTCACTTAACGTCTACAGTTTTGTTTTTCTACCATTGGCTACATACTCCAGAAGGAGGTTCTTCATATAGTGGGGGAATCTACATGCACAAGAAGAAGATGATGATTTACCGCATCCTCGTGGGTTTGCTCTGTATAATAAGAATATCTAAATGCGACGCCATTGACCTGTTCCCCCTCCCCACCTACCCCCGAACGCATCTCCCCAGTAATAACCCCCCCCCAACGAACGTCACTGTTACGAAACCACATGGGACGAACTGATTCTGGTACGAAACGTCCCTAATTAAGGAATTTACATTGGAACATCTGGCAACGTTGTTGTTATTACAATTACATGCTTTCATTATAACATTTAATTTTGTATATGCAGCGCAAGAAGAATATCAGTGACAAAGAGAGTTAAACGCCATTTAGCCAGCTGTTTAATCTTACTGACATGTTAAATTAAAGTAAAAGGTAATGTTACCAGTAATCGTTTACTGCAATAATAACTGGTTCCTTCTGACCGCAGGCCTAAGCCTCTATGGTCAGATCTTCATCATCATGATGATGATACGGTGCTCTAACGTCTCCGGATTCCAATGGTGCTGTGTAATCATCCGACCTGCCTACCATTACGGATGCACCATAGTTTTTACCGAAATAGCATCCAAAATATAGTAATACACTTAAATACGGTCGGCTCTTCAAAACGAATACAGCCGCGGTCGAAAACAGCCGCTAGTAGACCCAAAACAGCTGCCGGTATATCGATAACAGCCGGCGCTACGAATACAGTCGATAGCAGCCGCGGTCGAAAACAGTGCCAGTAGACCCAAAACAGCCGCCGGTATATTGATAACAGCCGCCGCTACGTGTAGTATAGACATATAGGTTTGTAAATTGCAGTTTTAGGAATGGATGAATACAGTTTTTTGTTTTGCCCCGCCCATCTCTAGTTAAGCAGCTTAAACTCCACCCACACTTTGTTGTTTACTACTTTGAAATTAATAAATTAGTAAAGACATACAATTCGTAGGTTACAATTTGGCGCCAGTTGACGGACTATTAAGCATTTATGGCGGAATTAATTATGTAATTCATGACGTAATTGATTGTGACATCATAGGTCGATTGCGTGTAGACTTTCATAATTTATTGTTGATATGTTCATATATTAACATACGTTCATATTACGATTTTGAATGATTTATTAATAGGCCTATTGTAGATAACATGCTCCTAAAATTACGATTTTGCATGATTTGTTATTAGATTTAGGCTAGTTGGGTTCATACAATATAAATATACGGGTAAGCTGTTGAATATTTTTTAAACCTATGGCAACAACAGCGCCCAGTCAAATTAGTTTCAAAATATTCAAGAGCATCTTTATTAAATAGGCCTAGTAGAGACATACAATTCGTACACCAACGCTTAGTCTGTCATCAGTTACGCATTTGTGACGACTTATCTACGTCATTCATGGCGTAGTTGATTATGACATTATCCTACACATCAGGTAGTTGATTATGATGGATAAACTGGAAAGGTCTATTGAGAGCCATGCACAGTATCATGCATTCGGGTGCCGTGACATATGTTGATTGTTATGCATTTGTGTGCTATTACGTTAGTTTGTATTTTATTTCAATCAATTAAACTTTATTGGCAATTCATCAGAAAGTGCTGTTCTTCTTCAACTAGTATATTATCATGCGTTATTGATAATTAGTAATATGTGCAACATATATTTTATGTCTGACGATGTCGTCTGGTCTCTCACATATGTTGGCCCTGAAAATGGTCGTTGTGACAAATCAATTGTCTGACGATGTCTAGTCATCCGCATATTCCGCTACAGATGCTTTGGACAAATCAGATGAGCTGCGGTTTCAAGAAACATACGAGACACTGTCCCCATCAATAATCATATAACGTGGTTATCATCACTGGTGGTGGTGGTTCTAACTATGGATGCCTGTAAGTTGTATGTGCAACACAGACTATTAATTAATAATCTTATAACAGCATTGTCATCACTGCTGGTGGTGGTGGCAGCGGCTGTAACTACACCTATGCAATAAGTTGTGCATATATAATGTATACATACTACCATCAATCTCGTAGGTGATGTTCAACTAGACTGCATCATCATCTACAACGGCATCAGCTACTTCATCATCCACTTTTGCTGCTAAGGGAACAAATGTGGGGGTGGAAAGAAAGTAAACAGGTGTTATTTTGAAACTAAAAACATATTATTACATGATGGGATGGAGAGAAAAAAACCTTGAAAATTAATATATTAGAAGCCCCGCGTGTCTGATGTAGCAATAATAAGGGAGATACGTCCGGATGGTTTATTTCAATTGTCACTAAACCTATCGGGAGTAATCTCCCTTATTATTGATACATCGAAATGACTGCGGTTTCTAGTTGGTAATTAAAATGTGTTCATCTTTGTAGATGCATAATGCCACCATGTACATCACATATATGGTTATGACATGAGATGGGGTGTTTATTATCGCTGTGAATTTGTGTAAAAATAGGTGATATGAGATGCGGGTTACGAATGTTAGTGTAATGAATTGACATGCGGAAGTCAAAACCACGTAGGCCAACTGATCCGGCGGAAGTACCAAACTGAAATATATATTACAGTTACATTTTCTCACTTATACAATTTCAAGCTCACGCACGCATGCACACACGCACGCATAGGCACCGGCACATGAATTATTATAAATATTTTTACAATATGTGATGCGGTGTCTGTTCATCTTATAAGCAGAGGCCTATATATATGATTATGATAACAATATGCTATGTATGAGTGTTTAGTATTGTTGCGAGAGAGAGAGAGAGAACCACCATGTGAGTGGTCCACTTACCCCTTTCACCGACAACTCCATGCAAAAGTTAATTCTTTACTGGATAAAATATATTCAGCCTAAGGCAGCAACAGCTTCCAGTCAAATTAATTTCTAATTATGCAACCGTTTTTGTGTATGACAGCATTGAAAATGTGATGTGGAGAATTCGTGGGTGAATGGGTTAAGAACCACCATCATCATATCTCATAGTGAAAGTGATATTTGTATGTCTTAAATGTACACTTACATTCGAAATTATTTTTATTCAAACATACAGCAGTCAATTTTGTTCATTTCTGCATATAAAAATGAATCCGAATCGTGATAGTATAAAAAATTACCAAGCAGATTTTATTGAATCTATTTATACGTTTCAAACGCATTTTTGATTTCAAACATCCGGATTACAGAAATTAAATTACAGAAACAGGGTCCGGTCTTTAGCAATGCCACCGTCTCTTAGCCATCTGAAAATAGGAATAGGCCGGGATATAACCTTGCGGCTGTTATTGATCTACCGGCGGCTGTTTTCGACGGCGTCTGTTATCGTCATACACCTTCAAAACTATGGATGGGAAAAATTGTTGAATTACGGTTCAAGATTCAAGATTCTTTATTTCCATATCGGTAAATAATTCAACAATTCAATACAGGCAACCACCAAAGGCAAGGCCTATGATGCAGTGGACCCTTGACATATAACATAAATTTGTAATATTATGTTTATACATATAACATTTATATACATTTACATGGATATTTTATATTACAAAGGACATAGAGTACGATACAATACATTTAAAAAAATTGTGTGTGGAGACATGACTTATGACATAACGTTTTACATAAAGGGGGTTGGGGGGGGGGGAAGAGGGGCGGTGGAGGGAGTGGAGTGACCATCTTGCGGAGTATTATTACTATTCAGTGAAATTACGATTATTATTAACAACAATAACAACACAAATATTATTAACACCATTACTATTATTTACATGTATTATTATTATTATTATCATCATCATCATCATCAGTTTTATCATTATAATGATTGTTATTATCATGTGTAATTGTTGCTGTCACAACCATTATTATTATTATTGTCGCATTACTATTATCATTATATTTAATAATAACAGTAACAACGACATTACCATTACTATTATTTACATGTATTATTATTATTATTATCATTGTTATTATCATGTAGTATTACATGTACATATTTCTACATATTTGTTGTCCTGGTGGCCGGGTGAGCTACAGTGGAAGAACCTGTCTACAGAGACCACATTTATACAACATTAAAAAATAAATAATATGTCACTAAAAATTAGTTATTTCATACATTTAGGAATATAGGTAGTGGCTTGTAATACAACAGGGCAGCAACTTTTCAGGACCTGGGTTCTTATGTCAACCTGCTTTAAAGGACCATCATCTCCTGGATCCAGAAAGCGAGTGGCCACTATAGACAGGTTCCGGTAATACGGATGTTTGTTAAGAATTATGGAAACTTGTTAAAACAAGCTTCCACATTGTTATTACACCAGAAAAACATCTATACCGTTCAATCACTACTTGCTAAATCAACTACTCTGCATTTAGCCACCAGAATAAGATTTTTATGCTGGCTTACATACACACCCCCCCCCCCCCCCCCCCTATATGCCTATTCCACTATTCCATTTCAATATACCCTCAACCAGGCTACTGGTAGGGTACACCCCCAGCATATGGCCTGATAGAGACTGGCACCAGTCTGTACTCACTCCTTGGTGACACCTGTGTCACTAAGCATGTCCGTGCATGCGCAAAGGAGCCCAATAGTAAACATATTCACTTTTCAAATATTCTGCAAGCAGTACAGTCTGCCAATATCCCAGCTTACGTTTTTTTATACTTTGTGTTGTGTTCAGCTTACATTTTCAAGAGTTTATGCCTAACATGAAGTCCATCCTCCCTAAGTTATGTTTATTGAGTATTTCATGGTGTTATTACTCTTTTATGACTCTGTTACCGGTTTTCGTGGTAGTAAACCATTTTCATGGTAGTCAATGATGCCTAATGTCATCATCATCATTTGAAATTCCTCAATTACTTATCCATTATATTCACTTATACCTACATGTTTTAGTACCATGGCTATCAGGATTTCGACAACCATTCGTGCGGATAAGGAAGAGTCATCCGAGTCGGACGATTTCCCTCTTGCGAATTGTGTCTCCTTCTTTTCATTCGCTGATCATACCGCCAGTATGACTATCGACATGATCATAAGCGTTAAGTGCGTGGATCCATGGTTTATTAGAGTGCGCCGTGCGGCCTGGAACCTCCGTCTTCAGCACTCGAGGTTTCTGTCAGGGTTACCTCATCCTTACCACCTTTAGTCGCCTCGTACGACACGCAGAGGATACGGAAGGTGTATTCTAAGCCCCACCTACAGGGCCTCATTGCCGAATTGTGTCATTGCATAGGATTTAAAGTACAAGCACGAGCAGCTAGGCAAACGTTGATGTAATCAATAACAATTTTTATTATATCACCTCCATTATTATATGATATTACGAATTTAAATTGGCTTCTTTCTTTATCTCCTAAATTCAGGATGGAGTCCTCCCCTATCGCAAGTCTATTTTAGGCATGTGATCCTTTTCTATCGATCGTTAGGATGCCTATTTCTTGTTCCTTTTTTACCTTTCCTTCCGAAGGCGAAGGTACATGAGTTTTGCTTTCAAGGATAGGGTATGGCAGTTTGAGCCATGCCCTTCAATCTGACCTTGGCGCCTTTCTTTTCACACGTCTGGTAGAGCTGGGCGGTATTGATATTTACATGACGGTACTGGTACCATGAAAAAATACCGCGGTACCACGGTATACCGTCATCTGAGCTTGAGGCATGCCACGAAATTAGAACAATTTTTTCCATTTCCTTTTCACTTCCATCGCTAATCAACGGTAAATATAGGCAAAATAAATAAATCGGTTTCCTGATTTAGAGAAGAAAATCATGGCTATTGCGACTGTTTGGTTTCACGATTTTATTAGGTCACTATTTTTATTGACGTAATATCATTCACGGGAATATCGGTCAAAGGGTGTGGTCGACTCGCTAACTATAACCCGCTGTTTGAGACATTCGGGTGCACTATTTTCAATCTGGATTGTTCTTGCTATTAATGCGTGCGGCCAGCAAACGGTAAATTTTATTTTGGCAGTCGAGCGCTTTGATCTCAGAATCAGAATCAGAATATTTTATTGGCATGAATCTACATACATATAGATATAACCAAACATCAAGTGACGTGAAATATGTACATGATGGACAGAATATGAGTATATGAATATATAAAAATATATATGTGTATAAATATGCAATCTATATTATTTACTATTTACAGAGCACTGGAAGTTACATTATCCTATTGAGCGTAGAGCGTATTTATCCCAAGAATATGGCTTGGTACTCCCAAAACGAAATGCAATGGGTCCGTAGGTCTACTGAAGTCATGAATGGTTGAGAAATACTAATTAATTATTTTGGAGAAAACTGCTCACGCTAACCCTTTTAACAACCAATGAAATGGTAAGTGGATTCATTGAGGTGCGTTCAGGTACAATCTTTATGTTGAATATTTTGAAATTAATATGACCGGAAGTCATTATTGTAATGGCTTCCAGTCATATTAGCCCCAAAATACTCAAGAACTCTTTTGCTTGTAATGAACCCTAGGTTCAAGTTTGGGATCCATTGACTTCAGATTGTGGGGTCCCTGTGACCTCGAAATTTAGATACAATAGGAAACAATGAGTATGGATATTGTGGAAGATTCTGGTGATCAGGTGAGCGGAGATTTAGCTTTTTCAGACTTTTAGGAATTCAGATCGTTTCTTTTCATCATGCATTGGCTGACATATAGCAGGACACCTCTATATCGCCAGAATTACAAGACATGATGAAAGAAAATTTCTCAGTACCACTGAGGGATGTGAAATTTGGAAAATTGTTGCTAAATGAGGAGTATAGGGCAGCTCTTTCCGTTTGATAAAAGGGACAATGGAGGACAAAATGCATCTCATCTTCTACAGCTTGAAGGTTACACAGCTGACAGAATCTATTTTCGGCTGGTGTTTTGGGAGAGGTATGTCTTCCTACTTCGATTTGAAGATTGTGCGCACTGACTCTGAGCTTAATGAAATGCCTTTTTCTATTGAAATTTTTCTCGGAGAGTAAAAAGTGTTCTATTTTAAATTTTGATTTGAAAGTTCTGTGTGTTCTCAATTTAGAACCTTGTTTGGAGACAGAGAATGGTTGAATGAGATCCCTGTTTAAGTAAGCAAACCAATTTTCCTGATATCTTGTCTCCATCATTTGCCTAAGCGCTGATATGGATTTAATTTTGCTAGCGCTTACATGATTTCTCCAGATTTCTTCTAGGCCAAAGTTACTCCATAGAGTTTTCATGAATGAGGCCCAATTTCCTAAGTCTGGTTGTGAAACAGAGTCCAGACAAAATCCGCGAGTATATACACGGGGGGGAGTGTTGTACGCTTTTATTTCTGTTGGAGTCGTATATTCTGTTACTTGCGAAAACAGGCCTATTACACATACATATAACACGACATTGAATATAGCCGATTCCAAAGTTTCTGATAATTACCGAGTATCCGATGTGCAGACTCGTTACTCGCCATGCTTCACGTGAACAATCCGTGTAAAAAGCTATTTCCGCGAACTTCAGACGTGTAGCCAGTTGAAAAATGAATTACAAAGACTAAAACACTATAATTTTTAGGTGTCGTTACTTAAACTGGATTTAATCCGTAAAGAAATTTCTTAAAACAAGCCAGAAAAATAAAAAAATAACGACTTCAACGCTGCTCGTTGTTAATAAAGCAAATACTACGTTTTAGTAAATTTTCATTGATAAATTCAGCATAGTAATGTATTTTCCCACGGTCTAGTTCATGAACAGCCAATCAGATACGTCTTTGCGAGATCGCTGTTGTGTTTGAATATCACGCAGTTTGTATGTTATTTTGTTATTCTAGCGTGTTTGTTCGGTGACGAAATGCTTGACACAAATAATAGAAACGGGAATAGGGAATATATTATAGTGTAATTACTACCGACGGCCGGCCAGAGAATGAGTTTAGATGTTTTAAATAAAGCGATTTTACCGTGAGACTCTCAAGACGTACGTTTGACATACAATTCTGCCTGTCATTATTTTGTAATTGATGTCTTGACGTTTGTTTTTACAACGACCCTTTCACCTGAACTCGGCTAATAGTTAGGGATGCCTGTATTTTTGGCACTATTAGCACTTATTTACCCTTGGTCAAGTCAGATTTTATGAATATATTTCTCAAATATTGGTCAAACATTATGGACGGTATTCACGGTATTTGGAAATGTCAACGGTCACGGTATCGGTTCACGGTATACCGCGGTCCTCACGGTACTACCGTCAGACCGCCCAGCTCTAACGTCTGGTCTCAGCGCCATTGTCTTATTCTTCTTCATGGCTTTATAGACGATCGGTTAAAGGTCATATATGGAAAGTGTATTTTAAGACATTATAATATATCCAGTCCTTCCAAATCATATAACTTATCAATTTGCTAATACATGGCATATTTTTATATTTATTGCCGATAAAGTACATAGCTTTAGAATATCGCGTCATGAATTACCTCCCTTGAATTCCAAGCAGCTGTGACGTCATAGTGGAACAACCGCTAAGCAAAATAATACAGGCAACACGGTTTAACCGGGGTAACTTTTTTGTTCTATTGTATTTAGCAATGAATTTTGAAATAGGCAATAGTCTCAATGATATTCCCGGTAGACAATAGTCAGAAGTTTATAATAGCGCTGATGCCATATTTAAATGTGAATATCTCTGTCATGAAAACCCCCTTTTTATATGAGATCTGCTTCAAGAAAATATCTCAGTGGATTCTGTAGATACTGTATTTTTATGACACTATAGCTTGCTACATCCAGTATTGTTGGTATAGCCGTCAAGCGCAGATCTAGGATTTTATTATTGAGTTAGTCCAATATTAGAGAGGGTCTGTGAGTGAGGGCGTGTCCCCTCCAAATGGCCATTTTGGGAGATATGGGTGGGCTGGTTCTTCTCCCTGAAAATTCTGATGCTATGCGAAGTCATTTCCTGCATTCCATTTGATAAACAACATATCTATTTTGTATCCAAACTGCGCCTATAATTCAGCAGAATCTGTTTTGATTTTCCAGATGTATCTATTCCCCCCTCTCCTTGCACGCACGCATGCGCACGCTTAAGCACGTAAGCATGCGCACGCACACACACCAAATGCAAAGTCCACCGGTAGTTGCGAATTTGCCTAAGGTATCGCAATCAATTGATTTGTTTAAGTCTAAGACTGGAGAAAGCTAGGCCCATATTGGATACATTTTAAAGGGCTATATAATTAAATCTCCTGTAGCCTAAGCCAAACTATTTGTGACAATCTAAAATATCAATTTTAACAAGCATTGATTACAATATCATTTAGGGATATCTATTATGCCAGCAATGAGTAACCGGGGTGGGTGTGGGGGGTGGACTTCTCATAGTCTACGTGATTAACCTACTTGAACAAGCAAATAACACTGCATTTAGTTGCAAAAATTATGCCAAATATACCTGTGGTCAGGCCTACACATCGCCACATGTTTCCTGTCATTCTAAACATAGGCCTACACACGCGTGCGTATCCTATATGTATGTGGGCGAGGAAGTAAATTCTGGGTATATATCTACCACTTCTTTGAATGTAATGTAGCTAATGTATAAATTTACGCATAACGACACTCACTCTCCCACACTTTTACTGGAGTAATTTGTAGGTTTACGTACTAGAGACAAATGCTAGCCCTGAGTGTGTGCAATTGTCATGTATACTGAAAAAAGCACATACATGAGTGAAGATGCGCAAAAAATGTGACAATAATAATTTATAACAGGTGGGTCAGATGAACTAAATTGTCATATTTAGATAGGCCTACGTTTATTAACAGTGCACAAATTTACGTTGGATCGGTTACGCGTCAAAGACTGTCAAAATTGTTTGTTTACTATAAGCTTTCATTGACGTCTGCATGAACTGAAAGAGAGACGATCGATAACCGATATGTCAGTCTTCGTTCTGAATTCGTTCATCTGCTACTATTTATGTGCTTCCATCACACGGAATGCTTGTTTTAGCGCTCGGTGGTAATTTTCAATAAGCCCAGTGGTAATTTCTCAAAATATGCTTTGCAGCAAAGTGAAAATATGAATGTAGGCTATATTATGTATGTTAAGTACATGTATTTAATTCAGCAACAAAAAATTCATTCCGCTATATAGGCTATATTATGTGTGTTAAGTAAGAGCGCGCATTGGACTCTATGGTCAGTTGTTTATTTAGGGTTAAAATCAATCAACATAACTTTCTATTATTTTTATTGGTATAAGACCTGAAAAAGCTATTTTTATCTTTGCTTGATCGGGAAAATGCAACCAAATTGTACTTATGTCCTGCTGAAGTTGAATGAAGCTGCATGTATTCAACGTTACAGTATAATAGCTTGTTCCACTATTACGTCATTATTGACGCTGAAGAGCTCAAAATCAAGGAAGGTAAGTCATCACGTAATCTCGTGTATTCGATCATACGCCGACTTCGCAGCTTAATATTAGCTATTTGGTGAATGTTAGACACATACAGCTGGTTTGTTATTAATTACTATACAATAATGCCTTAAATACTTGCAAAATTGTACATGAAAGGGATTTCTCCAAATATGACCTTTAATAAAAGCTAGGTCTTTCTCAATTCTTTCAAGATTTATTCCAGAGGTGTGCAGTTCGCCTTGCAGCCTAGGTTGAATTTTATTTTTCAATAAGTCAAGCCTAGTTCCTTCTCAAGTTTCTCTCATCTAGGCATCTCCCTTGAGCTGTTTACAGGGTCAAGTTTTCCTTCAGAGACACGGGTAGAGGCAATCTTGTTGACAACGGTCACCCTGACATCCTCTTTCTATGTCAGGGCAAGATTTTTTCTTAGGATTCTAGGCTTGATAATCAACGTCGAGAATATCATTCCCAGGGTGATGTTGAAGAGAAGACTTTCTAATGTTCCTGATCTTCTAGAAGCAGTCAGTACATTCTAGTTCCCTCTGATGGGTGTTCCATTAGTCAAGACCTCTCCTCAGGTGATTATTTCATGTTTCTTTCACAGGATGGGTGGGGAGCAGTTTGGGACTCCCTGATTTTGCCAGTCTTTAGTCCCTGAAGGAGTCATTTTCTCATATCAATTTAGTGGAGTTGTGAGTTGTCAAGAAGCCTCTCCACTCTTGGTCGGATCGAGTGATAGGCATCAAGCTCTCGATTCGATCAGTCAATGCCACAGGGTTTTCTTTCATTTTCAGACAGAGGAACGAGGTCTTTCCTTCTTTATATGGGGATTTTGGATCCTTTTCTTGGGATGTAACTAGATCCAAATCTTTCTAGTTCCAGTCATGTTTCAGACAAACAGATATTTCTTGTGGACCAGTAGTTCAGTCCTAGCAAGTTCTCACTCACCGAGTGGCAGTTTAAGAGGTTGGTTGCCAAAAGCGTTTTCAAGCTTCTGAGTCTTCCCCATGTAGATCTTTTTTCGACATGTCTGATTGCTCAGATCTCATCTTTCATGTCTCCCTTTTCGGACAGTCAGGTTTGGCGATGATTGCACTGTCTCAGTTCTGGACAGGATTGTTTGATTTCATGTGCGTTCCAATATTCCTGATTCTAATGGTTCTGAAGATAGTCATGGATCAGTTTAACGAATTTCTTCTAGCAGCTCCCTTTTGGTCAAAGAGGATCTGATTGGTAGCCTTTCCCGATCTTCTGCTAAGATTTTGCTAGCCTTCTCCCAGTATCATCAAATCTCGCTCAAGTAAGGGGCTTGCATCTTCATCCAATCCAGAATTCTTCATCCTGTGTTTCGAGAATTTTCGAGTATCCGGTCTCTGAGATCAACTTTTCTTCAAGACCTCAGGAAATCATTGTCTCTTCCAGGAGGGAGTCATCCTGTCAAATTTGTACAAAGGTTGACTGTTAAATCTCTGAAGAAAGGTGTTTAAAACATGGTTTCTTGCCCGATTCCATTTCTACTTCCTAGGTGTTGGATTTATAATCGTATCTATTCGATTCATTTCATTTATCAGATATGACTGTTAGGGGTTATAGATTTCTTTGCCTTCTTCTCTTCCTTGTCTTCTGAATGCTGATATCAAGGATTTGAAGATTCTTTATGGTTTTATTAGAGGATTGGGCAATAATCGTCCTCCAGTGGCTAAGCCTTTGCCTTCTTGAAATTTGGCCTTGATTCTTCAAGTTTTGGCAGGTCACCATTTTGAGCCAATTGGGTCTATCAGTCTCAAACTATTGACTCTTAAGGCTGTTTTCCTTGTTGCGGCCACTTCAGCTCGTAGAAGATCTGAAATTCATGCTCTTTCCACAGAAAAAGACAGATTTATCGAACCTGGGGACGGTCTAGTTTTATATCCCAGAAGGGATTTTTTATCGAAGACCCTGTTCTAACCGTTACTCAACCAAACCTATTATTCTTAAATCTTTATCGTCTTTTTCGCCATCTGACAGATTCTGGTGTCGTGTCAGGGCCTTAAAAGTGTATAATCGTCGTACCAATTTTAAAAGATCCGATTCTTCGCACTTATGGGTTCCGTACGCGGAGGAGGTGGCTAGACCAGTTTCTAAGGCCACAGTTACCAGATGGATCTGTGAGACCATAAAATTATGCTATGAGATTGCCTCCCCGTGTGAGATCAATTTAGCCCATGTCAAGGCTCTCAACCTTCGTGGTATGGCTACCGCCTTCGCTCTTTTCGCCGGCTCATCATTGGACGACATCATGCAAGTCGCAGGTTGGAAATCTGAATCGACTTTTACCTCTTTCTATTTAAAGGATTAGAGCCCAGCAGCCTCCTTTTTTTAGAAATATAATGATTTTAACAAAACAAGCCAAGGACCATTTACCAAGCACATCTCACCAATTTTGTTAGTCTGTATGTCTGTCAGATATGGTGAGAATTTTCTCTTGTTTTGTTTATTTCATTGCGTTGACAATTTTCCTTGTTTGATAATCACTGAGTGATTTGTTATGGATGCACTATTATGTTAATTTATTAACATTTGAATATGAGTTGTTTAATTTTTATCCTTGTTTACTGATTCTCAAATCTCCACCCACAAAGGGCTTTTAAGTGGGGCACTGACCGAATCTACGGGTTTAGCAAGTGGTGATTGAAACGTATAGATGTTTTTGTGGTGTAATAACAGAACCCTCTTGCGAGTTCGTCTGTAGTTTTATTAACCACTATAAAACATACTTACCATTCAATCACTACGACCCGGCGTCAGCCACCCCGCATGCGAATGATTTGAGAATCTGTTTATAATATTTGGAAAAGTGAATATGTTTCGTATTTGAGCTCCATTGCGCATGCGCGGACATGCTTAGTGACAGGTGTCACCAAGGAGTGAGTACAGACTGGTGCCAGTCCCTATCAGGGCATATACTGGTGGTGTACCCTACCAGTAGCCTGGTTGAGGGTGTATTGAAATGGAATAGGCATATGGGGAATAGGCATATTATATATAGGCATATATAAGCAAGCATAAAAATCTTATTCTGGTGGCTAAATGCAGAGTGGTTGATTTAGCAAGTAGTGATTGAACGGTAAGTATGTTTTATAATGGTTAATAAAACTAAAGACCAACCCACAAGGGGGCCTCTGTTTGGGGGGGTCACCGTTATGCAATGGACAATGCCGACAAGGCGAAACAAGCCTCACCTTGAACTTGTCACACACGTCGATAGCTAAACAATGAGGTCTATTCATTACGTTAAGTAATACATGCCTGTTCCTTCGATCAATACGTACCATTATATTACTCTTTGATAATACAAGCTAGCTAGCTAGCTGCTCTAGGAATCTAGATTTAGAAAGCTTTACCGGCTCCTGGAACCGGGTACCCGTCTGCCATTGAGGCCCATTCTTGTTTGCATAGTAACAAGAGCAGTACATGTTTTTGGCGTATTGAAATATTCTTAAGAGTTTTCTCAAAATTTAAGTCTGTGCCTAATTTAGCTAAGTTTTTCGCGCCAGGAATTATTGGATTACCATGGAAGGAGCTATTGAAACTCAGGTCGTATTCTTTCATGTTATTCTCTAGCATATATGGAGATTTAGGTCTCTAAAATTTTGTCTGTGTTGCATGTCCCAACTTCTGACCCCGAATCTGGGACGTGTGTTTACACCGGAATATGCCAGATAAGGTCGCCTCCTTTAAATACCAATGGCGATCAGCAGTAATATGAAATTGGATGTTGGCTATACGGTGTTTTAACACGAAAATCGGCTGACGTCATTATCCGAGTGGGTGACGTCACACCCGTGTTGTTTCTCGGATTTCTATGGTGAAAGAAATGTTTCATTGATTCGTGCATCTTATTCTTGGTGCTGCGTGTACCAGAAAACTTTAGAATTATGTCAAGTTTTGCATGGTAATCACGATCTGTTTGTATTGATCGTTGGTTTCAAAATTCTTGATGTAAGATGTGTGTTCTGCAGTTTTACCATGTTCTACAGCAGTTTGTTTGTCATTTTGTTGTTTCCTTCACATATGGTTTTGGCCTTCGTTTGAGTAGCATAATTTTGAAATTAATTCTTAAATATACCGCGAATGCAATTCGATATGGGTCCTGGTTCCGTCAGGATCAGTATATGGGTGTATTAATGTCCGCTGTCATTCTTGTCGCCAGCTTATGCGATCTTGGTTGAAACGTTGCGGGTTTGGGGTGCTGGAGGGTTAACATTTAATTTATGGTCAAAATATTTGAAAATTATTTGTCTGCCTCCCATTCCTGTTTCGTTCCGCTTGCTTATTTTAGGTTTTGCGCTTATTTTTTAGGCCAAGCCTACCCCGCCATCTTGCTATGAATGGCACAAATTTGTTACGGTTGCCTATGAGGGCCATGGCTGTTTTAGATGCTCCAACTGTAACGTTGACAATAGATGTAACGTATGTGCAGTGTGGCCGGTTGAGTTGCTAGTTAAGTTCCTTGCCCAGAAGGACATGTCTGGGTCTGATGCGGGGGTCAGACGGTCCAAAATCAAATCGTGGAGAGTTCGTTTCGGCCCCTGGGGGAGCTCCACATCTGCAGTCGGAGGCTTCGGAGATGGCACCTCCAGCATGGTTTGGGCCCGCTATGCAAGGCTTCTTGCATAGCATCCTACACACGCTGGTGTCGTCTCTGATACCGAAGGCTGTAGGGCAATCTCTCTCTGTGCCTGGTTCGGACCCTGTCCTTGGATAGGCTTCTGGACTGGCTACCGAGGGAGCTATCTCATATGGCTCCCTGGCGGTCCCATCAGGCTCCAGCCTGGTGGGTACTGCTTCTCTATGGCCACCTCCGGGTGGTCCAGTAGCGGTGGCCGGTCCATCGGGCATGGGAGCCGTTAGCCAGGACGGCTCCAGTGTTTCCTCGTCTGGTGAAGACTCTTCGGGGTCTGAGGATGAGGAGGCCGAAGAGGAGAGGTTGTTGCGGCCTGAGATACCACGGGTGGAGAATATGGAGGTCGATTCCGTCCTGGATGGAACCGCCCTCCATCTGTCTGGCTTGGCGCAAGCTATGGCAGCCACTCCACCCGTGGTTGAGGCCACACTGGTACCGGGCACCCGTCCAGTGCTGGTTGGTTTGCCACCAACAGACACGGTAACGGGTATTGCTGGGAAGGCTATTTATAGCAAGCATATCTTGACCAAGAGCCAGCTCCCTGTGGCCTCTAGGGAGGTGCGGGCAAGGTGCCATATTCCCCGAGGGGAGTACGAGCACTATGGTGTGGTTCCAATGGTCACTGAGGATGACCATTGGGTCCTTGGGGTTCAGAGTGCTGGAGCGGCTCGCCCCGCTTAGACGCTTGTGGACAGATCCCAAGCACATGTTGAGGAAGTCCTGTCCCTGTGCGATGAGGGAGTGAGGGCAGCAATGAGTGCTGTCAATCACTCATCGCTTGCTTCAGTCGGTGTGGGCTGAAGCTGGGGAAGGCCACCCTGTGCCACCTGCGGCGCAGTCTTGCGTGAATGACGGCCAGGTGCTGTCGATGGACACTTTGGCTAGGATGCATGCGTGTATTACTAAGTCTAGGAGGCAGGTGGTCCTTGATCATATGCGTCCGGCTATGGTTGTCAGGGAGCATTTGCTTGGACCTCCCCTGAACGGTCCTAGCATCTTCAGTGGCCAAGCGCGGGCGATCTTAGAGGACACTGCTAACATAGCACAGAATCGGTTAGCAGTTAACCTACAGCTAGAACTAGTGCAGCAGGCGCATGCACTAGGGGCTGTGGCCAAACCGTTAACTGGACAACCTTCCTCCAAGAAACAGAAGAAGGACAAGAGCAAGGCGAAAACCAAGCCAGCTTCTGCTATTGCTGGCCTTTCTCACCCGCCTGAGGCTAAGAAGGCGAGGAAGGTTGTGGAGGCTCCTGCCCACCCCGGTGTTGCTCCTGATCGTCCAAGAGGCAGGAAGGGCAAGGGAAAGGGCAAGGAGAGAAGGGAGCTGATCATACCTGAAGGTATGGTAGCTCCCTTCGTATCTGCCTGGACCGCGACTGTGCAACACCACAAAATCTGTCTTTGGCACCTGTCTGGACTCCTGTACCAAGGGAGCCAGGCAATGTAGAAGCTATTCAAAATGAAGTGTCAGCTTTGCTTCTGAAGGGAGCAATAAAACCAGCAAACCAGAACACTCCAGGCTTCTATTCAAACATGTTCCTTGTCCCCAAGAGCACAGGGGTGGGGTGGGGTAGAGACCCATGCTCAATCGCAGGCCATTGAATTGGTTTATCCATACGCCTCACTTTCAGATGGAAACTCCGAGATCGGTAATGGCAGGATTGAGGAAAGGAATGTGGTGTGTGTCAATCGATTTGAAAGATGCATATTTCCACATTCCAATGAATAGGGGTTGTCACAAGTTTCTGAGATTCGCGTTTCAGAATCAGGTATGGGAGTTTGTAGTCCTCCCATTCGGCCTGTAGGGTTTTCACCAGAGTGGTTCTAGCGGTGACATCGTTTCTCAGAAAGGAGAAAATGTGGCGCTTCACACCTACATAGACGATTGGCTTATCAAGGCGGACACACCAGCCAGGTTAGGAGTGGATACTGCTCTGACTCTGAAATTGCTTTCAGATCTAGGCTGGATAGTCAACAAGGAGAAATCCGAGTTGATGTCCACTCAACACTTCGTTTACCGGTACACGTATTTGGGGATGCGATTCGATCTCGAGGAAGGTAGGGTTTACCCATCAGAGCCCAGAGTGGTGTCTCTGTTAGCCATCCTAGAGAGTTTTCGATTGGGAAACCACATTCAGGCGAGGAGGTTTCTTCAGATGCTGGGCATGATGGTCTCCATGGGGCAGGTAATCCCGTACGCTGCTCTGATGCGAAGACCTATCCAGTTGTATCTGATGTCTCAGTGGAAACAGAGAACAGAACCCCTGTCAAAGCTAGTACCAGTTTTGGAGCCAATGATGTCACGTTTTGTATGGTGAAAGAAGTGTCATAATCTCCTGGTAGGAGTTTTGCTTCACCTACCCCGTCCGAGCTGTCCGTGTACACGGATGCATCGCTGGAGGGGTGGGGTTGGGGGGGGCCTGCCTGGGAGAACACCAGGTTTCGGACACATGGCCTCTCCAAGAGAGTCAGCTGCATATCAATCTGTTGGAAATGATGGCAGTGGAACTAGCCTTGGAAACGTTTCTTCCAAATGTCAGGGGCAAGGTGATATTGATACGGTCAGACAATTCGACAGTACTATCATACATAAATCGCCAAGGCGGGACCAAGTTACCCACACTGTGTATGGTGTGGCACTTGATTCAATGGTGCAGGAATTACTCGGTTGCTTTGAAAGCTCACATTCCCGCGCGATTGAACAGTCTGGCAGATGCAGACAGGATTCTGCTGACAGAATGGTCTCTCAACCCTCAAGTTCTTCAAAGGATCTTCGAGCATTGGTGCAAACCAAATGTGAACTTGTTCGCTACAAAGGAAAATGCTCAAATCATGACTTATGTCTCGCCGATTCCAGATCCAAATGCCGTCGATACAGACGCTCTGGCGATAAGCTGGAGAGGGATGCACGCTTACACATATCCACCCACCATTCTTCTGCCAAAGGTCAGGGAGAAGCCTGCTCCTGCTAATAGCGCCATTTTGGCCCAGAAGGGCATGGTTCACGGATCTTCTGGATCTGCTGGTGGACAATCCAGTGCAGCTGCCTGAGATTCCGAACATAATCTCCCAGGCCAATGGCCGCTTCCTACACAAGCGGCCCGAGATGTTCAAATTGACTGTGTGGATGTTATCAAACAACGTTCCACGTTGGAAGGCTTTTCTCAACAGGCTGCGAGCTTCATCGCAGCTGCGAGGAGGTCAACCTTCAAGTCATATAACCACACGGTTAACAAATTTGCAGAGTGGTGTGAAGGAAAGGGTATTGATACCTTTCAATCCACTATTCAGCAAATAGCAGACTTTCTCTGTGAGCTGTTCTATTCAGGACTGTCAGCTTTGGCATCAGTTATCCCATGACTAGCCAACAGGGATAGTCCAGAGGTGGCCCAGTTGAATGTGATGGTGAAGGGAATGAGCAATCTCCGACCGAGACAACCGGTAGTCATTCCAGCCTGGAGTCTATCTTTGGTCCTTAATGTACTGGCCAAGCACCCTTTTGAACCTTTGGGTTCGGCTAGTCTAAAGCATTTGACTCTAAAGGCGGTTTTTCTATTGGCAGCTTCTTCAGCGAGAAGGTGCAGTGAGATCCATGCGCTTTCAGCAGAGAGGGACCGATTTATTGTCTCCGGAGATGGTCTGCGACTGCTGCCAAGAGCAGAGTTTATGTTAAAGAATCAATCTTTGAAATATCCCAGCAAACCCATCATTATACCAAAATTAACAAGGTTTGATCGTGATGCCAGTGCCTGGTGTCCAGTCCGTGCTTTGACTAAGTACAAGAAACGGACAGACTCTTTACGGTCGAATGATAGACATCTGTGGATCTGCCATAAGAAGCCATATGGCGCCGTATCCATGGATTCTATCTCTCGTTGGGTAGTCAAATGCATTCAGTATACCCATGAGATTGCGAATGGTCACCAAGTGCAATGTGCTAGTGCTCACGATGTTAGAGAAATAGCCGCCTTGACCGCCTTATTCAATGGTGTCCCGTTAGAAGACATGGCCGTTGCACAATGGCACTGTGAGTCCTCTTTCACGGATTACTATATGAGGGATATTTCAGACTCGGCCAATCAACTCGCTTTAGCTTTACCTGGTTCCAGGATGAGAGTTAATGGCCACACTGCTCTCTTCCTTTTGGTACTTTGAAAAGCAAAAGTAGTAAGAACAGACATGGTCAGGCGAGAGGAAACAAACCGTATGGAACACGTCTGGTCGAAAGTGTGTTGGTTGCTGGCTCCACGTCTGGAATCCATAATTCATGAGGTAATTCAAGTTAGACAGTTTTTTGTATTATGTTTATATTTCATGATCATTCATCTTATATATTCGTGCTCATTCCCAGGCTAATATATGCGGAGCTGTTAACCCTCTTCGCATATTTGTGTTTTCAGGCGAGATGCATGTTCGTGAGTTCTCTCCATTTTCTTAGGAGAAAATGGGGGGAGGGGGGGGGGGGGAGGGGGAGTGGTGATGCGACTGTGATTCAGTCCCTAAACTTGTCGGTCATTTTAGGTCTCTGTATGTCAAGTTTAAGTCTAAGATCTTTCTCCAGGGGCAAAAGAAGCTATGTATGGCCTTGCCCCTTCCCACCAGGTTACTGTCTAAATCTGGTGTTATCAAAAAGTAATGTAATGGTAAGTATTGATCGAAGGAGATTGAAGGAAATTTCAATTTCCCTTTCTCCGAGATCTAACAATACTTACCATTATATTACGGACCCTGCCTCCCAGCCCCACGGAGGCAAGCCATAGGTATTCTCTTGTTCGGTAGCTATGCAAACAATATTAGTCTCACTGGCAGATGGGTACCCAGGGGGTTGGGAGCCGGATACCCGGTTCCAGGAGCCGGTAAAGCTTTCTAAATCTAGATTCCTAGAGCAGCTAGCTAGCTAGCTTGTATTATCAAAGAGTAATATAATGGTAAGTATTGTTAGATCTCGGAGAAAGGGAAATTGAAATTTCCTTCAATTTAAAACGGCTATATCGTGATTCTAACCGCTCCCATAGGTTTACTATGGGCTTTCGGTTTCCCACGAAATCTGGTTAAAACACTATAAATAAAATTATCTATAATGTTTTCAATGTCTACAACATTTTAATAAGTAAGACAATACTTCTATGACGCTTTTTTCGTCATACGAAGAAAGCGATAAAATAACAGAAATAAATGCGAGTTACCACTTTTCGTGAGGGTTAAGAATAAGGATATAGCCGGCGATTCTACCAGTGTTATACGTGACAGCCAGACAACATTTTTGATAAAAAACTAGAAAATTATTTACAGAACAGCATGATATTGTTCATACAATTAAAATCGGATGTTGTGATTCTGTTTGTAACAAAAGAAATTATGCACCTTTCTTCTGAGAAAAGCTAGAGCAAATTTAACTTGGTGTTGTACGGGATGCAGAAAATTAGAACATTTTTCACACAACTATTCAGCTTAAAAAGTCTGGAGTTTGATTGCTGAATAGTAAGTTATTTGTCTAATAACCCTTCTAAATATGTCTAGTTTGATTACACATACCTGGTCTGATGGTAATTTAAATGATTTTCAAATACTAGTCTGAATAAATTATTACGTCATGGTGTTGTGCGGGACAGTGTTGTACTGGACATTTTGTCCTAATAGCCAAAATCGCTCGTAGTTATTGAATTACTCTTTTTTTTCTTCTTTTTTTAAAAATATTAATACTCGATCAAAAGAAATCACCAAGCAACGTTTTAAAAGTTTGCATATTGGGAATTTTCTCTTTATTCATATCACTAGCAGACATGGGGTTAAATGCATATGCATTTAAATGCATTTAAATACTTTTTCCCAAGTATTTTGTATTTGAAGATTTCGAATCAAAACTATTTGCATTTAAATACTTTTGTTATTTGAATTTTCAAATAGTTTTCAAATGCCTTTTCAAATACTTTTCATATAATATATATAGAAAGCAGGATCTTCCAAGCAAAGTAAATTAAAAATATTCCCAAACCTTATTTAATCATAAAGAATTTGTATCTGCCTTGTGGTCCTGGAACCCCCTTGACCACTGAAATATCAGCTTCCCAAACTCAATTTCATATGTTAGCTGGTGTACATTCTGGAAACAAAATTGCTGTGAACTGTTGGTGTCTAATGTGACAGAAACAGATTTAAAAAACATTGTCACATGTACACCAGACATTCTTCTACTGACGATGTATCAATTATATTTGGCATTAATATGATAAGAGTTAATATAATAGCTTTCATATATGTATCAGTTGGTGAAATCATAATCAAAACAAACAATATTAAATGCAATCTTTAAAATAAATAGTTACATTTTCTATATTGCTTTTTCATATACAGAATTTGGGATGTTTGTCTATAGGGTCAAATGATTGTATGAAGTAGTTGAGCATATGCCATGGTGTGATTATAAGTGACCAGGTGTTTGGGAGAATGAATAGAAAACAGCAGGATGGTGTTGAAGCAATAAAAATACACTCTTCAAACTAATTTTTCATGACATAGCAGATTTTCTGTTGAATATTTTGAAATTTATTTATTTATAAGCTGCTGCTGCCTAAGGCAGCAAATTATTTTCAAAGTAGTCAACTGCTTTTCTGTGTGGTTGCTTTGAAAATGTGATCTAAAGTATTCCGTCTGTGAAAGGGCTAATGGAATAAATTTCTCAACAAAATGATTTTCTCATGAAGAATGTACATTTGACAACAATTGGACTGTAATGGTTCTTGTGGGAGGAATTACTTTCTGTCAAATTATATTCAAATCATGTTTTCTGTCTGATTCTCTTCTGCACCCACCTTTGCCATCTTGTCTGCTTCCTCATTTCCTTGGACTCCACAGTGTGAGGGGATCCACTGCAATGCTATCCGAAAGCATTTGATGGTTTGTAGTGCTTCTTCAAGTTGTGGCAGCTTACCTTTGGTGATAGCCTCAAGGACGGATCGGGCATCAGATAAAAAGACAATCTGTGCAATAGGGTCTGCTGTCCTGCTGATAGTATTAGCTGCATGGACCAGTGCTTCGACTTCAGCTCTGTAGTTTGTGCAGTGTTTGCCTGTCGGTATTGCAGCTGACTCATGTTGTCCATTTGGATACTGTATGTGCAGTCCGGCACCTCCGCTCCTAATTGCATCTTTGGCTGATCCATCTGTGTAGATCCTTATCCATGTCTCCTGAGGGTACATTTCTTCCAGCATGGCTATGGTCAGGGCCTTCTTGCTCACATCACTGTGTTCATCTTTGGTTGTGAGATGAGGTACTGTGGTGCGAATAGCTATGCTCTCTAGTTTGTTTTCCCAGGGTGGAGGATCAAGGGTGTGGTTTGCGTCTTCTATTTGTGCTGGCAACATTTCTTGGTGTTTCCTTTGAAGTGCTTTTGTCTCTTTCACAAAACTTGATCTTTTAAGTCTTCCTGATGACAGCTGTGCCTGCCTGATCTTCATCGGGTGGTTGTTGAACGATTTGAACTTTGCAGCTTGGATCAGTGCTTTGCATTCCCTTCCTTTACTAAGTGGGGGAATGCCTGCTGTCTGCTCCATTTTTTCTATTGGTGGTGATCTCATTCCACCAGTGATGATGCGCAGTGCCTGGTTTTGTACTCTGTCGAGGTTCTGTTGATGAGATTTAGCTGCTGTCATTCATGAGCTGGATCCATACTCAAGGTGTGGTCATACGGCACCTAGGTAGATGGTCTTGAGGATCCTTTCATTGGCACCCCACTTTGTTCCTGCCAGCTTCTTCATGATGTTTAGCTTTCTTCTGGCCTTTGCCTCTGCATTCTGAATGTGCTCCTTCCATGTTAATCTTCTGTCATAGGTGACTCCCAGGTATGTCTGCTGGTCCTCGTACTCGAGTGGAGTACCGCCCAGTGTCAGATTGCCAACCTTGGTTTTGGTGGACACTGAGAATAGCATGGCTGATGATTTTTCTTTGTTGATGGTAATACACCAGCGATTGGCCCAAGCTGTAATTCTGTCCAAGGCAAGCTGCATTCTGTACGTGGCAGTCGTTGTGTACTCCTCGGTGCACCAGAGTACGAGGTCATCTGCATAGAGGGCTGCTTGGATCCCATTGGGCAGCTCTGCTACAATATCATTAGTTGAAGAGTATGAACAGAGTTGGTGATAATACTCCTCCTTGTGGTACCCCTTGTCTCAGCAATACATTCTGTCCAGATTGTCCATCCACCAGCACCCTAGCTCTGCGATTGTGTAGGTATGACTTGGTCCATTGGAACATGTTGCCACCGATGCCTGTGCGCCGGAGCTTCACGAGGAGGCCATCCTTCCACACCTTGTCAAATGCCTTCTGCAGATCAATAAAGGCAGCTAGCATCACCTTCTTGGCTTGAAAAGTGTCCTCTATGACCTGTGCAAGATGTGTTGTTTGATCTTCTGTGCTCCTGTATCTTCTGAAGCCAGCCTGCTCTGAAACTATAGTGTTCTCCGACTCCAGGTACGACTGCAACTGCTGGTTGACGATGCGCTCCATGGTCTTGCATAGGCAGCTTGTAAGACTGATAGCACGGTAGCACAGCACTTTCGTCTTGTTCTTCCCTTTTTTCAGAATAGGAGTCATTCTGGCTTCCTTCCAGCACTGAGGAACCTCTCCATTGGTCCAACTGAGATTAAAGATATCTAGCAACTTGCGGAGAGATGCATTACCAAGGTGTTGGATCATTTCATTCGTAATGCCATCTGGCCCGGGAGATTTCTTCTTCTTCAATTGGCGGATAGACTTCTTCAGTTCTGCTAAACTAATGTCAACTTTCATTGCATCTTGAGTGTTGGTGTCTGTTCTTTCCTTTTGCTCTTTTCTAACCTCTGACGCATTCGTGGTATAGAAATGTTGCTTTCTTTTGCAATTGCCTTCGCAAAGGCATCTGCAGCCATCTTTCCTGACAGTGTTTGTCCATCTTCTTCAAGAGTAATCTTCTCTCCCCCGACACCCTCATCATTCAGTGCTTTAGTCAGTCTCCATAGCTTTGTTGTGTCTCTCTCTAAATTAAACCCTGCCGTCTTTTCCCTCCAGCTTCTTCTTTTGGCCTCCAGCTTGGTCTTTAGATACCTGGCTTTAGTTTGTTGTAGCGTGAAGTGGTTTTCATGACAGGGATTACCCTCTGCATCTTCTCTAGCTTTGTCTAGTTTATCATGTGCTGCTTGCAGTTCTGTTGTCCAGTAGGGGCGGTAGTTTTTCCTGAACCCTCGAGGAATCGCTTCATTGGCAGCCTTGAGGATACTTGAATTAAATTCCTTGACCGCATTGTTGATGTTTCTCCCTTCTACTGCTATTTTTTGGGTAAGCTCATTGGAACGAATGCCGAACAGACTCCAATTTTCCTTTTTGTAGTTCCATCTTGGATGTTGAGGTGAACTTGTTGAAATACTTCCAGAAAGAGAGAGGAGGACTGGGCAGTGGTCGCTTCCTCCTAACTGCGATCCGACCACTCTACTGAGGTTTCTGTGAATGTCTTCTGTACAAAATGCCAAGTCCGGCGTTGTTGTCGAGTGCCACTGGCGCGAGTAGAAGGTAGGCTGATCTGTGGGATCGTTGACAAGTAAAAGGTGCTTTTCATCTTGCCGTGCTTCAATGTCTTCTCGTTTATCAAGTGTTCTGTATCCCCAGCTCTGAGACTGGCTATTAAAGTCTCCCGCAATGAGGAAGTGGCAGTCCGGGACCTGGATTGTGTCATGTGAGAGATTCTTGTCATTAGGGCAGTAATAATTGACAATGTCAATCACAGAGTTGCTGGTTGTTATCTTGATCTTGATATATTCTGCCTCTTCCATAAAGGTTTTGATCTGGCTGGCGTTCACGCTGTTTCAGACCAAGGTGATCACCCGGCCTTTCTTTCTTCCTCTTCGATCACACCGGAAAATCTGGTAACCTCTGATCTTAAATGGTTTTCCTTCTTGCCGGTGATTTTCTCATGAAGAATGTACATTTGACAACAATTGGACTGTAATGGTTCTTGTGGGAGGAATTACTTTCTGTCAAGTTATATTCAAAGTAACACAATTTTAACTACAAGAAAATGCATAGTTTATTTAACCCTTTTACTGATGAAACTGGCCTTTAACACAATCTGAATGTAACCATACAGGAAAGCTGTTGAATATTGAAATTAATTTGAATGGAAGGTGTTGCTCTCTTAGAAAGCAACAACTTCCAGACAAATTACTTTCAAAATAGCTTAAAAAGGTTCTCATTAAATGGGTTAAACAAATTTTCGTAATGAAAGAAAATATAGAGACACTTAGAAAATGTGAGTTTAGCCAGTAAGAGCAGGTGTGATTAGAAGTGGCATGTACATGTGGGGAAATTAATAGAATAGGTGAATGAATACAATAGGGCAGCAACTCTGTGAGTGTGAGCCTCAGGCAAGATACATAGCAATAAAAGGGGATTTGTCGATTTAAACTATACAAATCAAGTATAGGTGGAATAATGTGAGTTTAGCCAGTAAGAGCAGGTGTGATTAGAAGTGGCATGGACATGTGGGAAAATTAATAGAATAGGTGAATGAATACAATAGGGCATATCATAGCAATAAAATGGGATTTGTGGATTTAAACTATACAAATCAATGTTTAACCATTTAATGGAATAAATCAGTTAACAATGTAGAAAATTTATCGTGAAGAATGTCCATTTGAAAACAAGTTGACTGAAAGGTATTTATTCCTAATTGAGAAATTACTTTCAATGCAATCATTTTCAAACTAAAAAGATCTAAGTTCTAAGAATGTGTATAATTTATTTAAACTTCCAGTGCTAAGCTATTTGTTGCCGTAATGAATAATTTGCTGCCAATCAGTGCAATCATTTTCAAACTGAAAAGATCTAAGTTCTAAGAATGTGTATAATTTATTTAAACTTCCACTGCTAAGATATTTGTTACCATAATGAATAATTTGCTGTCAAATCTGCTTTATTGACTACCTGTTAATAATATTTTTTAAAACCCATCTGACTATCTAACGCAACAGACACTTCCAGTCAAATTATTTTCAAAATGTTCAACAGCTATCCTATCCTAAGAGATTACCTGCCTTAAGGTCCCTTCTGTTAAATATTTTGAAAACAATTTGCCTGTCAGTGTGAGCCTCAGGCACGCTAACCTTTCAAAATCTGAAAAAAGAATATGAAGGTCACAGTTTAAAATGTCACCAGCTGCCTGGAAGAAACTTATGATTTTGCAAGAACTATATAGAGACACTTAGAAACTGAATAGGATGGTTTATTTTCACTAAAACATACAATGTTCCACATGTACCTCATAAAAATATGATGTTTCTTCTGAGTTAGTGCTTAATTCCATGTTATATCGTTCACAGTAATCCCTCAGATGTGCCAATAAGAGAGCTATCTGGTATATATAGACCACTTTCTTCAATTTGCAAATCTTCTTTAAAAGGAATACATTTGACCGTACATTAACTCTAACCCTAAAAGTTGTTCAAGAAATTTTCCATTTTCTCATAGAAAATGTCCATTTGCAGACCAATTGAAGAAGTGTTTTGAAAATTTATCACTAGCGACTGGCTCTGTAAGCGAGCTAGTCATGCCATGGGTTCAGAATTTGAGTGTTAAAGGTTTAAGTGAGAAGATCTATTCTCCTTTGGTTGGTCTGTTAATGCGAGTTTGCCTCTATATGGGTATATGTAACTTTTGAACAGTTAGAAATCAATTTAACTGCTGCCTGGTACATGTTATAATACAGTGTACAACTGTTTAACCCATTTCCTCTCAGCAATCATGAGCGTTATATCTGATATAGGTATTATAGTAATGAAAAGTATTTCAAGTATTTGAAATAATTTCAGAAAAGTATTTGCACTTGCATTTGAACAAAGTTGAAAGTATTTGCATTTGAACCAAGGTGAAGTAGTTGCATTTAAATACTTTTGAAAGTATTTGACCGTAGGTCTGATCACCAGTATCAAACTTACAGGTATCTACTATTAATTACAGTTAATCAAAACAGTTTTCAGCAATTGCTTCAAAATTTAGTGAGAGTTTTAGTGAAACTCAGCATACGCTCACAAACATACTTGTCTGAGGAATGATACATGTATTTATTATATTTAGCCATTGTGAATCTTGATTTTTTTTTTAGGGGAGATAACACTGGCATATACATGAAAGGATCTCACTGAAACGTCATTACAACTGATGATGTCTTGTAACATGTTTATCTATCTACCAACTTTTAACAAAATGTCTTGCATTTTTAATTTATCCAGCAGAAACAATATTTTCAATGAATTCTAAATTTGTCAAGAGTGATAAATATGACCAGATATCGCCGAAACGAAATCATGACACTTTGTCTAGATATCTACTGGATCCGCTGAAAAGTATTGCTGCGGGCATATAAAAATTAAACATGCATTTTCCTATTCTACCAACAAGAATTGGCAATTATCATTTTTAGCTCACCTGGCCTGAAAGGCCAAGTGAGCTTATGCCATGGCGACCATCCGTCAATGTATCAACATTTTCTCAAAAACCACTGGCCGATTTCAAATATATTTGGCAGGAAGCATACTAAGGACATATGGATCCAAGTTTGCTCAAAGTTTTGGCTGATTTTAGGAAATGTCTTTAAAAATCTTCTCCGAAACCATTTGTGGGATTGATGCAAACCTCATGAAATATGATCGAGGGCAAGAGCTGAACCAAGTTTGTTCAAGGGAACTTGATTGGTCAAATGGTTCGGCGGCCATCTTGGTTGACCTAGTTTTAACGAAAACGACCTCCAGAACCGCGGATGGGATCGGGTCGAAATTTTGCAGATGATTAGGGACTAATGGCCATTAAAGTTGTTCAAGGGCAGTTGAACCATCAAAAAACATGGCCACTGTGGGCCACTCAAAATATAGCGTGTTTGGGGGCCATATTGGATTTTTTTATTTGATGGATTTTGAGGCCAAAATTGGTTTTATACGTGTTTTTGTGTATTCTAATCTTAAATTTGCAATTTTCGAAATGGTCGGATAAGCACAGGGTTCGTACGCAGGTATGGAAGTCTGGAAAAAGTATGGAAAATTAAGGAAACCCTTTCCAGGGCTTGAAAAAGTATGGAAAATCAATATTTTCCATTTCCGCTATGGAAAAGGTATGGAAAATTAAAATATCGGGAATTGCAATTCTCCCGGCAGACATTTTCTCATAAATTGTCATCAAACACGAATTGTCGCTAGTCTCGCAAAATCTCGCCGTTTAGTTTCTGGTGTAAGCTAAGCTGTGCGTTTAACAATACCGTGAACACACTTCGGCTTGTGTAAAATGTCATCAAACACAAATTCTCGCCTGTCTCGCAAAATCTTGCTGTTATTGCGCGAGAGTTTAGGGTCGGCAACATCAGATTGGTTCTCGGTGTATGCTGAACTGTACTGTTAACGGTAACCGTACCGGGAACACATTTCGGTTTGAGTAATACGTGTACTTGCAAGAAGCCATTGTTTTTATGAATTTGTAAACATTGAATCAGTTGTGTTTAGATAGCCATCAAGAAAGTAAAGTCCACTCAATTATAATTGTATAACGTTTGTATGGTAGATTGAGTTAAACAAACGTCGCTATCATGGGAAAGTGCAAATATTCTTCTATATGGCAATGTAATGATAAGTATAAAGAGTGGATAGCACCAGATTTTGTAGGCTATTTGGTGGGGTGACTGGTGTGGATGAAAATAAAAATAATTATTGAACAATTAATAAATTTATTTTAAACGTGCAAAAAACAAACTTTATTTTGTATAATCATAAATAATAATATTTAATTAAAAATCTTTTTTGGGGAGGTTTGACAAGTTATAAAACTGAGGCAGCAACTGCTTTCAGTCAAATTAATTTCAAAGTATTTAAGTTTTGTACGGTTGCCTTAAAAAATGTGGGAATTAATCACTGAAAGGATTAATTAAAATTTTCTTAAAGTTTGACACAATATAAAACTTACTCTATTGAATATTTTGAAATTAATTTGACTGGAAGTCGTTGCCGTCTCGGACAGCAACTGCCTCCAGTCAAATTAATTTTAAAATATTTAAGTTTTTTATGGTTGCTGTGAAAATTTTTCCATTTTCCATTTAGTGTTAACTATTGGTATGACCGGGCAATGTTACACAATGGGTATGGAAATTATAAAATTTAGTATGGAAAAAGTATGGAAATTTATTCTTCTCAAGGTGTATGAACCCTGAAGATGTTTGACGGCCATCTTTGATCATTTTCCCGCCAAAAGCTCCCATACTAAAGCAATGGGAAATGTAAAATGTCTTCTCGAGAACTACTGGGCCAATTTGAATTATATTTGGCAGGAAGCATCCTTAGGGCATAGAGATTCAAGTTTTTCAAACGGAGCTGATCGGCCAATTGGGACAGTGGCCATCTTGGTTTTCAGCCAATTTTTAAAGACATCTTTAGAGACATCTTTAAAAATCTTCTCCGAAACCGCTTAGGGGATTGATGCAAGCCTCATGAAATATGATCTATGGCAAGAGTTTGTTCAGGAGAACTTGATTGTTCAAATGGTTTGGCGGCCATCTTTGTTGACCTAGTTTTAGCGTAAACAACATCTCCAGAACCGCTGAGTGGATCGGGTTGAAATTTGCTAGATATTCTTCTTCTTTTCGTTCGCTGATCATACCGCCAGTCCTGTATGTGACTATCGACATGATCATGTGCGCTAAGTGCGTGGATCCATGGTTTATTAGAGTGCGCCATGCGGCCTGGAACCTCCGTCTTCAGCACTCGAGGTTTCTGTCAGGGTTACCTCACCCTTACCTCCTTTAGTTGCCTCTTACGACACGCAGAGGATACGGAAGGTGTATTCTAAGCCCCACCTACAGGGCAATTTGCTAGATATGATTATGGACTAAGGGCCATTAAAGTTTGTTCAAGGTAAGTTGATCCGTCAAAAAACATGGCCACTGTGGGCCAATCAAAATATAGCATTTTTTTTTGCAGCCATATTGGATTTTTTTATTTGATGGATTTTGAGGCCCAAATTGGTTTTATTAAATGTTTTTGAGTATTCTGAGCTCAAATTTGCCATTTTTGAAACTGTCAGATAAACGATTTGGTGGCCATCTTGGATTATTTTCCCGCCAAAGGCGCCCATACTAAAGCAATGGTAAATTTAAAATGTCTTCTCGAGAACTACTAGGCCGATTTCAATTATATGTGGCAGGATGCATCCTTAGGACATAGGGATACAAGTTTGTTCAAATGAACCCGATCCTTAGGCTGCAATAACCTTATGTTAGATATTTTTGTTTAATGTGCAATGCGGATAGTTATACTGTCATGACTGTAGTGGCCCTGTGGCATGCTATCTAAGGTTTACAGATCTATGGATTTGTCACTCTCTGCAAATTGGCTGGTTTCAAATGCGAAAGCATATTCTGGTTATAAGTTGAGATTCTTCTTTATAATAACTATAATGGTTATAGAGAGTACTGCAGGTTTGATCTGATCGACATGATCCGCATACCGGATACCCGGATACGCGTTTGAGCAGGAATCAGGTATACTCTTGATGTGTTCAAGATTAAGCATATTTTGTAATTGGATTGCGTTTTTAATACGCTGTCTGTGATTTAAATTGGGTTTTTAAAATATATTTTTGTGTATTTACACGAGCAAATACCTGCTTATCTGGAGCTCTGACTGTGGTGCTAAGTAACTTTGTCAGTAAATTTACATACAGAACTTGTTGACACAAAAGTAGCAATATGGCAGTAATTCCATTGACCATATACAATAGAGCAATCCCTACCAATTTTAATCTCAGGATTTGGTACAGCTGTTATATGTACAGACGGTGTGCAAGGCAACTTTCTTACTTATTTCTGTGAACTGTGTGCATGCTAGGTTGTCGTGCAATAGAGCAGTCCCTACCAGAACCAGCATCAATGATTTTTAGCTCACCTGTCCGTCAAATCGCGTCTTCTCCTTAATAGTGTGACCGATTTCAACCAAATTTGGCTGGAATGATTCGAACCTGCTACTCTCTGGACCTTTTTTCTGAATTTTGATTGATCAATTCTTTGGGTGAAAATCTGAGATTTTATGAAAAATCTACCGGAAATGCTCAAAATACTACTCCTTAGCTGCTTGACATATTTCAGCCAAATTTGAATAGATGCATTCTATGGTGGTAGGCTCTAGATCTTATTTTCAGAATTTTGATTGATCAATTTTTTGGGTGAAAATCTTACATTTTATTACAAAATCAACCGGAAATGGTCAAAATGCTACTTTTCCTTAGCTCTTTGACATATTTCAAACCAAATTTGACTAGCTGCATTGTATGGTGGTAGGCTCTAGATCATGTTTTCAGAATTTTGAGTGATCAATTTTTTGGGTGAAAATCTGAGATTTTATGAAAAATCCTCCGGAAATGGTCAAAATGCTATTCCTCCTTAGGGCTTGACATATTTCAACCAAATTTGACTAGATGGATTCTATAGTTGTAGGCTCTAGATCTTTTCAGAATTTTAATGGATCAATTTTTTGGGTGAAAATCTGAGATTTTATGAAAAATCTACAGGAAATTGTCAAAACGCATATCTTTCTTAACCGCTTCAAGGATTTCAACAAAATTGTGCTGGAATGATCTTATGTGAGTAGGCTCCAGATGCTGTATTCCAAATTTTGATTGGTAAGTCTTTTGGGTGAAAATCATGATTTTTTAATGAAATATTTACTGGAAATTGTCAAAACACATCTCCTAAACAGCTTGGCGGATTTTAACCAAATTTGACTTTGATGATCCTGCAGTGCTAGAATCTGGACTTTCTATTTAGAATTTTGATTGGTCGATTTTTCCGGTGGCCATCTGTTTAATGTAAAGATTCATGTATATTTAAATGCAAATGTTTCAAATGCTAATGGTCCAGGTGAGTGTCACAGGCCCTTGGGCCTCTTGTTAATGAACTTTAAAGTTTTCTAGCTGTTCATGGATGTCTGTGCTGTATAGATGATGTGACCAGAATCTATCGAGGCGGCTTTTGAAGCAGTTTAACCCTTTAACCCGCATATCAGCCAGAAACGGCTTCCGCAGTGGTCTTGAGAAATGTCCATTTGCAAAGCAAGAAAAGACTATTTTTTGAAAATTTACCACTGGAATGACAGGTTCGATAACCGAGCCAGTCATTCGAGTGATAAATTTTCAAAAATCGTCTTCTTTTGGTCTGTAAATGGCCATTTTCTATGAGAAAATGGATTTATTTAAAAAAAAATTCAAGGGTAAAGGGTTAAGATAGGCGCTAGGACCACTTTTTCCGTGGTAAAATTTCTAAAATAGTCTGCAGTTGGTCGGCAAACGGTCATTTCTTGTGACAACTGCAGCAGCACTTTCTGGCCAGTTTGGCTGTTAAATGCTTAATAAAGTAGCAAAATCCGGAAGTTTTCATAAGAACAATTATTCCTCTCCCACTGACTGGCGCTAAGATGGTATACGTCATTCATTTGTTGGGGCGGGGGTGGGGCGTATTCACTAGGCCTAGAACACACAACTAATGAGATCACTGAGCTGTGATCAATGATTATTTAGAGGTCACGTGATTAGGGTTAAATAATAACAGTGATTCACACCTTTACAATACACCCATCTAATTGTCTGGTTCTATAAATAGGCAGGTAAGCATAGTGTGAAAACATTTATTTGTTGCGCGCACTGCGTGTAATTATAACACCAACCTGTATCAGTTTTTTCTGAACATTGCACTGCGATGCAGTTATATATGTAACTTCGCAATTAAAAAAACATAATGATTAGGAAATTTATCTGGACTCATGGGCTATACGCCTTTCATCCAGAATCAACATGTGGAAATGAAATCATCTTATGTTAAGATTTCTTCCGTTTCATTGCATCTAGGCACACAATCTAAGCCTCTAATGGCTGATTGCACACCTATGGCTCAGGTACGGTTAAGTTACTGGCTGAGCGGGGGATCAGATAATTGATGATGATGATGATGATGATGATGATGATGATGATGATGCTGCTGATCATGATGATGATGATGGTTGTGCTGCTGTTGATGATGATGGTGGTGATAGAGGTGCATATGTGTTGGGTAGTGTGGGTCGTGGTCGTGTGCTCAGCCACAATAACGAATTATTTAAAGAACATTTAAATACAGTCAAATATGCTTCTATCGAGGGCATTCATGTTTGGTAGCTGCAGCAGCATCAACAACAGCAGTAGTAGTAGTAGTAGTAGTAGTAGTAGTAGTAGTAGTAGTAAGTAGTAGTAGTAGTAGTAGTAGTAGTAGTAGTAGTAGTAGTAGTAGTATCGGTAGCGACAGCTGCAATGGCAGCAGCAATAATAGTGGTAGTAGCAGCAGCAGTCAATTGTAGTTAACAACAACATTGATTTGGCCCATTATAATTAAATAATCTGCCATTTACTGCACTGATCTTAGGTCTGAACCTGGTCAATAGCAGGTTCAAATTTTAAAGCAATCTTAGCGGGGTTTACGTACGCCAAACCTGTGTGCAAGCGGACACGAAAACAGAGCTACGCTTAATCCCGGAATCACATTGAGTGAGGTTTGAGCAAGACGTGTGCAACCGGCCATATAAGTATACAATTTTATTTTCAGGCATTCTGGTGTGAATATGCACCTTTAAAAATTTCCTATGAAAAAATCTAAATCTTGAACAAATTTGAATGATAAAGGTTTTAAGAGAAATTCAAGTAGATGGCTAAAATGGTTTTCTACAGTGGTCTTGAGAAATTCGCATTTGTAGACTATTTTTCAAATTATACCACTGGAATAACTGGCTCGATAATTGAGCCAGTCATTCCAGTGGTAAAAGTTCACAAATAGTCTTCTCCTGGTCAGAAAATGGATATTTCATAATATTGTATATTGCCTTGCTTTTAAGACTAAAACATAAAAATGTTTATTATTTCGTCAAGGCTGTTTCAATGTACCGTTTTGATGAATTGAATTAGACCATCAGTAGTCATATCCCTTATTATTTCTACACTGAATCCACAGTATAATTGCTACTTTTAGTTTAATAACTGGTTTTAAAACGCAATGTTTCCAAAATAATAACCAAACTTTATTTTCAAAATATGAAACAATTTGTATTATCTATAAACTTCTGCTTTGCATTGAGTATTAAATCTTTGCTTAGCCAATGTCCATTTGAAGAATGCTATTTTTGAAAATTGATCACTGAAATGACTGGCTCTATTCTGATGGTTAATGTTCAAAATTAGTCTTCTCCTGGTCTGCAAATATTTAAAATATTTAACAGTGTCCTTAGGCATAGGTCTTAATAATAACATCGGCTCCGAATTATGTGGTGTGTTTTATAATGACTGGTCCATTGGTCAATGTGTGGAAAATAAACATCATACGGAAATATGTGGTCTGTTAGATTATTTCTCTTTCCTCTGAAAGATGTTTGTTCGCTAAAGCACATGCTCTGTCTTGATTAGCCACCATCATTTTGTCAACTACTCAATAGTTAATATTTTATTGCACTTGCACGTATTAATACTAACATGCATGTCTGTAGATTCTCATCTGATTATTACCAATTACAGTTATGTCGCTTAATGACTAGTATGGGTGAGCCGCGCTTATGAGCTCAGAAAATGGCGAAATATGCAAAGTAGTCTGTCTGTCTATCCATCTGCCAAATTTACTGTCAGGAAAACAAGAATAATATTAATACTACCGATTGCAGTAAGATTTTACCCAATTATGGTTGCTTGCAGTAGTTTGTTCTCGGTTTCAGTAGTTTGAACTCGGTTACGGCAAAAGATGTGCAAAGTAGTCTGTGCTCAGTTTCGGACTCTAACACATCTACTCTCCAGAAAACGCCAACAACGTTCAACAACAACAAAAATAATAATAATGGCCTTGGCAGGTTGCGGTGGTTTTTGTTCAGTTGGAGTGGTTTTTGGTCGGTTGGGGTAAAGTGTGATTCCTGTTATGTAAATGCACATATATGAGTACCATTTGATGAAAAAACTCAATTGAAATTATTATCGTACATATTCACAAATGACCTAACATCACCTGGCGGTAGTTGTTCAACACATATTTTAGCTGAAAATAGGAGTACAGGCATAACTTTTACAGTAGTTATCATAACTGTGAATGGTGAATTGACCACAACAATATAATCCGAGTTTGTCTTTCAGAAACTCTGAATCTCCAGGAAGGCATATACTTATATGGCATTTTGTAATTAAGGATAACATATGAGTGGAGATGGAAGAGTTTTCACTTGTGAATATTTTATTAGATATGGCAAAATATACAGAAATATATGAATAAACTTGTTCTTTCACACTTATCTTAGTTGGAGAGGCAATTATAGCAATAACTTTTAATATGGAATTTACAACAATTTCCGGAGACTAAACCCAACAGTAGCTACAAGTTCTCTGCACACGATATAATTTACCGGCAAATATTAAAAGATCGGTTCTCTTATTAGAGTAAACGATTTATTAGTACTAACCTGGCATTGTATATAAGTAAAACACTTGCCAAGATTAAATGAACAATATTCTAATTACAATAACCTATCTTGTCAGCGCTTCTATAGCTTAGTCCCATCACGGGCCTTTGAATTTTCGTTCATCCATATCACTACCACATATCCCCCTACTACATGATGTATATATACCTACTATAATATATATATATATATTATTATATTATTATTAGTGTAAATTATATATAGTAGGTATACATCATGTAGTAAGGGGATATGTGGTAGTGATATGGATGGACGAAAATTCAAAGGCCTGTGGGCCCATTTTAATCAAATAGGAAGCAAAAAACGGAAATTCCACTTCTAAATAAAGAAATGATCTGTGAAAATGTGGAGTGTTAACACTTTTCCTTCTATGTTATTTATGTCAGTGATGCATGTACGTATATAGTTGAAGCTCTGCTAATTATTGTGAAAATAATTTAACTGAAACTTCTGTACGTAACTGATTAATTGCTGTCTGTAATTTCTTTCAATCAAACTAGCTTCTAAATTTACCTCCTTTAAAATAAATCTCAGAATGACAGACAGGTATTATTACAGCAATAATGTTTATTCATTTGCCAGTATGCCACAGAGATATAGTCTTTAGTGTACTAGTGTATCTCTATAGGCTAATCCTGTCAGCATCATATAATACAGCTAGGTTTAAGGTAAACAAACTTTAGATATAAAATAAACTTTTATTTACAATTAAAATCTGGTTGGCATGACTGACTAGTTAGTTAGTTGATCAATAGCAATTACTCCCGAACACATAACTGAAATGGCTAATTTTGAAAGTGTGCTGGTTGTAGGAAATAAAATGGAGGGGGTGGGACTGGTATATCACTGTTGAAAGTAGACGTGTGGTGTGTGTTTGTGTAGCGTGATGTTAAAATATTCTAGCATTACAGTAAGTGATGTCAGGCAATATTGCGCAGTACAGGTTTTTTTTATAATATTAGGTGTTAGATAGAGTTTTAGCACAGGCCTTTGAATCTTCGTCCATGCATCCCACTAACACATCCATTACTATATATATATATATAATATACACACGGTGTGAAAGCTTCATCCTTGGGTAGCATTGTCAGAAAGATGATTGGTTGGTTTGTTGTCAGAATTCAGTGACATCATGATTCTGACACCAATAAGATTTCTGACAAGGTTCCTACGGATGAAGCTTTCATACCTTTATATATAAGTGTTATGAATGGATGGATGAAAATTCAAAATGCCTGTGGTTTTAGTCTGCGTATGATGACAATGCTTTTTGCTACCTTGCATGTTATGACTTCAATATGCTTGTCCTGTGTCAAATTCTTATCCGAATAGACTCCTAAAAACTTGGCATATTGGGCTTCATGTATTATCTGGTTGTCGATGTAAGGTTTTGGGAGAGCGGATTCCTTTAATTTTTTTGATTTTGTAAATAATATATAGTTTGTTTTACTCACATTTAAGGACAATTTGTTGGCTATATCTTTTTTTCTTGATTAGTGATGGCGAAACATCCAAATGCCATTATTTTCGCCGCACATTCGTCAAGTAGCTGGTTTAGATATGCTTTTTCCCTCTGATTAAATCTTTAAATTTATTTGTAGGATTTGCAGTGTTTTCTGAACTGCTTAGAAGTCCTTTGTTCTAATCCCTTATCGTACTGGGAATAAAGCCGAATTTAAAGACGTTGGTTCTTGCATAAATTTGGTTGAAGTGGCTGTTGTGCATCTTTGGTTTTCTGAATTGGAGTCTGTAGACTGTTTCATAATATCTTTGCTTGTTGCTGTAGCCATTTGTAGAACAAAATAAGTCGGTTTTGTTTCCTTCTGTCTGACAATGGTGGGAGTTTTAAGCTATCCATTATATTTGTCATACTGTCTGGTTCGTAGCAGTAATTTGAGGTGATAAATCTGGCTGCATGCTTTTGCACCTTTTCTAGTTTGTCATGAAGAGTTATTTGATGAGGGTCCCAAAATGTACTTGCATATTCCAAAACGGGTCTAATGATAATCAGTACCATACATATATGCTTGAAGTCTTCTGATTTCTTTGGCGGGAAATCATTACCGTAACTGCTTCAGCAATTTAAACCAGAATTAGCTGGAAGCATATTAGGCTGGTAGGTTTCAGAACATGTATACAGAATTTTGATTGCTAAATTTTTCTAGTGGCCATCAGATCTTGGATTCTCTGACAATTTCTAGAAATCAGTTAAGAGTCTACTCCTCATTAACCACTTGGCTGATTTCAAGTAAACTCGGTTGGAAAGATCCTAGGCTGGTATGCTTCAGAACCTGTATATACAGAATTTTGATTTATCAGCTTTTTTTGGCGGTCATCTTGAATTTGCCGGGGAAAAAAGCGGGAAATCTTTTAAATTGCTACTCATTAGAGGTGCATATTCACAGCAGAATGGTTCAAAATAAAATTGTTAAAATTATACTTTTAGAGGTTTAAAGTGTGTGACTAGATGTAATGAAACAAATCTTAGCATATGATGATTTCATTACGCATAAATTAATATAATTTTCTAAGTTGTCAAATTGAATTAAAGGCACAGGTTCCTAATTCAAATTCACAACTAAACATACACAATTTATTTATATGGAATGAAATCATCATATGCTAAGATTTATTTCATTTCATTACATTGAGGTACACAAATTAAGCCTCTAAAAGTATATAATTTCAACAATTTTATTTTCAGGCATTTTGGTGTGAATATGCACCTTTGACTACTGTCATTAATAGGAAATTTCAAGATGGCCGCCGAAAAAATAGACCAATCAAAATTGTGTATACATTTTCTGAAGCATACCACTTTAGAGTCCTTCCATCCCAGTTTGCTTGAAATCGTTCAAGCTGTTAATGAGGAGTCGCATTAAGTAGCTGATTTCCCAAAATGTTCGAAAAATTCAACTTGGCCGCCGGGAAAATTTATCAGACAAATTTCTGTATACAAGTTATGAAACCTACCAAGCTGGTATCCTTCCAGCCAAGTCTGGTTAATTTTGCCCAACCATAAAAAATAAAACATTTACGGTACTATTAATTACTGCTCGGGCAATTTCAAGCAGACTTGGCTGGAAGGATACTAGCTTGGTAGGTTATTTAATCCTTTACTGATCAGATTTGGTCAAGAAAATCTAAATATTTGCTCATTGAATGTCCATTTGTGGACAGAGAACTATTTTTTTTAATTTATCTCTCCAATGACTGGCTCAACTATCGTGCCAGTCATTCCAGTTGTAAATTTTCAAAAATAGCCTTTTCTTGGCCTGAAAATATGCATTCCATGACAATACAGAGGCCATCTTTTACCATTAAGGGGTTAACATTGAAACCACAAAATTTCACATTCAAAGCAACCATACATGTAAGCTGACATCGTCCAGGCAAATTACTTTCAAAATATTCAACATGGTATAATATTTCTTGATATCATTGCAAATCTGTCACATAGCTCCAATGGCGATATGATTTTCTTAGATTGGTTAAAATTGCTACATGTATGTTATGACATTTATTTATCTTCAGAACTAAACCATCACAATGCCAAAGAAACCGGTGAGAAATGCGTTCTACTTCTTTATGAAGGAAATTGAACCTGACCTGAGGCGGGAAGGTCGTGCTCTTAGTGGAATTGCTGACATTGTGCCTATTGCTCACCCGAGATACAAGGTAAGTGCACAGTATCTGTATTACTAATTAATTTAACATCGTTATTCTGTGTGTTTGTAATTATACTGGTAACCTGTTGAATATTTTGAAACTAATTTAACTGTGCGCTGTTTTACGTCCAGTAAAATTAGTTTCAAAATATTTGACATATTGTTTATTAAATGGTAAATTCATCAAAGTCATACAATTCGTACACTTGACAGACTTAAATGTTCATGACAGAGCTGGAACGGTTATTCATTATGCATTTTGATTGGATGTCAGCGTACGCATGTCACGTAATTGATTATGACATCATATACTTGAATGATAAATCAGATCTGTCCATTGTCACGGCAGATTTAAGCATATAAAATCTGTAATAAGTTATATACAGAGACTTATTTATGTCATTTAGAAATAGCTACCCTTAACTATCTGACTGCCAAGTTTTTACAGAGGACCTTCCAGCGGTTATATCGCTGGATTTGTAAAATATTTTGAAAACAATTTGGTTGAAAGTTGTTGGTGGCAAAGCCACCAACAACCTTCAGTCAAATTGTTTTCAGAATATTCAGCAAGTCAAGAGATTTTGCTCATTGAAATTATTGTTCGCTCACTTGCAGCATCGAAACAATTAATATATCAATTTACTTACATTATGATACAAACTATTCATGAATGAAAATAGATCACGTATCAGGAGGAAGTCTGTTGACAAAGGTTAATCCTTTGACTCTTGAAATTCCAATGTCTCAATTTCAAGAGAACTATACAGGAAATCTTGTAATATATGTGCGCAATACTTTGGGACTTTGTAATAGCAATCTGATTTATAGATGCTAAAATATGGACAACTTGAACCGCGCACCATTCATAGTAGTGATGTGGCGCGTGAAGATTTTTACAAACCAAACTGGTTCACGATACAGATGTCGGAACTACAAACTGGTTCATGAACCTTTTTAATATGCTATTATATGCGAGAAGTTACTCGTAACAGAAAATAACACTTAAAGGCAGGTGGCTAAATGGTAGAAAAACACAAATGACAAGTTCTGACAACAAACGTTAGAAAGTAATATAAGATTCATAGCCAGTCAAGTTCCGTTCATGGTCATATTCGTAAATCACACTTAGAGGACATTCAGAGATTGCGTGTCTAGCCCTTTCACCAACAAATCCCTGAAAAAGTCAATTCTTTATAATATAAAACTTAAATTGTTGAATATTTTAGAATTAATTTGATTGGAAGCTGTTGCTGCCTAAGACAGCAATAGCTTCTAGTCAAATTAATTCCAAAATATTCAACAGTATTCCAGTATGGTTTTCCTAAAATTAGATATGGGAATTCATCGGTGAAAGGGTTCACGCCCCACACAAATCTCATGCAAGCGAACCGAACCATGGTTCGTCTTCACTTGGTTTACGATTTTCCGAACCAACGAATGTTCGTTACAGACCTTATTCATAGGATATGCTGATGTGTTGATGATGAATACTATACACCTGATATGGACCTGGTGGCATCTAGACAATGTTTTGCAATTTGTCGAAAAAAAGCCATACAAAATGTTGCTCATCCATCGTGCATCCATGTAGGTTCGTGCGATTATGTGATTAAATCGAAAACCGTGATTATGTCTTAAATCCTGAATTTATATTATTAAAAACGAAATAATCGAATAATCGTAAATAATTCAACTCCATAAAATATTTCAAAATCTACTTTTTTATTTACATTTTGCTCATATCAGCGAATGCATGCCCTTTTGCAAGCCAAGAGAAGGCAATTTTTGAAAATATATCATTGGAATGCCTGGCTCGATGCTCGAGCCAGGCATTCCAGTGATACATTTTCAAAAATAGTCTCTTGGCCTGCAAATGGACATTTCTAAACACTGTTGCATCTTTCGTCATTGATATACCTTTGTTGTTATATCGGTGTAATTTGTAACCAGGCCGATTAATCGAGTTATCACGATTATTCTTAAATAATCGATCGCGATCATTCAAAGTAATAATCGCGCAAGCCTACATCCATACAGTGTTTCTCATGCCATCTAAATTTTGGAGGTCCCAGGGACTCCACACCCTGAAATTTGGGGGTCCCAGCTGTAATCTGGGGAGGGGTCTGAAACTGAAATCGGGTGCTTCCAAAGCAGTATGTCTCATCCATATTAAAATTAGAAGTATAATGGTCCTATGATGGCTTTTGTAGTTATTTTTGTGCAGAAACCTTTACAACTACACCCCAAAAGGACCCTCATGAGAATCCCTATATCCATTAATCCATCCAGCGCAACAAAAGTCAACTCAAGCGAGGTGCTGGATTTAAACAAAACCTTTCTGAAATCATACTTGTGTGACAACATGTAGCTTTCATTCCTCCTCCTGTTATGACTATGATTGGCCATTTTCGCCCACCAACTTCTAAATCATTTTCCGAAACATAACTCTTGCTACTATGTGTCTGACCAGTTTCTCGCAACATATGTATTATGGCATGCTATGTATTATCTTCTGACAATTCTAGTGCTGTGGCTTAGTATCTTGGTGGGGTATTATATGCAGCAATAACTCTCGGCCAAATTAGTTTCAAAATTTTCAACGGAGTATTCCTTGGATCAAAGGAATTTTTCGTTTCTCAATTCTGGTATGTACGGTTTCAGCAAGTGATTGTTAACTGTCTCGATACACTGCAAATCACCAGACACGTCATTTCAATGAGGAAAAACTCTTTTGACTTGATGAATATTTTGAAAATAATTTGACTGAAACTCCACCAACAACTTTCAGTCAAATTGTTTTCAAAATATTTAGCAGGTCCAGAAATATAACGCTTGGAATATGTCGTCTGCTAAATTTAGCAGCAGCCGGTTTAAATAAAATACATGTAATAATGTTTTGGTCACAACAACTAATGATGCCATAAGCACAAGATAATAACAAAGTAAAAGCAAGATACTCTCTTTATGGGTCCATTACATGTACACAATCCAGATCAGAAATAATAAGCATTCTGTAAGTATGTCCCCTACATGTACCTGGTGATATAAATCTTTAGAGATTGACAGTCAAAAACTCCATTAAAAATTGACAGAAGCAGCTGAAACTCGAACTTGATCTGTAACGCCTCATAACAAAGCAATAAACCAAGTTTCAGTTATATATGATGAAAAAGTCTTGAAAGCTTTGTATTTCATGACTCGAAAGGGGACATAACTCCATCAAAAATAGACGCAAATGCCTGAAACTCGAACTTGGTCAGTGATTTCTCATAGCAAAGCAATGTGAATATCTTGAAAGACTGCAAGAAAAAGGGCGGAAAACTAAGATTTTTCATATTTCATAAGTTGAAAGGGGGCATAACTCATGAAAAACTGATGAAAATGTCTGAAACTAGAACTTGCTCTGTAACTCCTTATACTAAAGCGATGTACCGATTTTCCCTTAAATATCGTGGAGTGCGAAAAAATGTGCGGAAAGCTGATGTTTTTCGTATTTTTTAAGTCAAAAGGGGGCCCATAATTCCATCAAAAATTGACGCATATGCCTAAAACTCGAACTTGGTCTGTAACTTCTCGTAACAAAGCAATGTACAAATTCTCAGTTGAATACCTTGAAGAACTGCGAAAAAAAGTGCGGAAAACCAACTGCGACAGACGGAGTGCAAACCTATGGTCCCCCGGTTTTAACCAGTAGGGGACTAATAAGGAAACGATGGATTCCAATCAAATTAAGTCCAAAATATTCAACAGAACATTCTTACATCATGTTAAAAATTGCACTGACTATAACATGTTTTTCTGGGTTTTTTGTGTTAACATTTAAAGTTATTTCTGTGATATACTGTATGGCATCAGACTTACCAACCTATAATCTTATTATTTGCAGCTGTTGCCTGACAAAGAAAGGGAACGTTTTGAAAAGATGGCGAGAGAATACAAGGCCAAGATGAGAGGTGTTGAAGGGGACAAGTACAAGATGGACAATGTGGGAAACATTATTGCAGTAAGTGCCTGCCCTATCACAGTAGCAGGGGAATATGGATCTTCATCTGTGCCCCAAAGCTAACTTTGTAGGAGCGAGTATAAGGAATAGAAAATTAATACCTGACAGTTCAGCAGTAAAATAATGTATGAATTTATTTGTGTCAAATTATTAATTCTGTTCTCTATTTATGTAATGATCTAGGCATGGGGCGAAGTCCTTTTTTGAAAGGGCTTAAGCACAAGCACAAAGCCCTTGCACTTAAAAAAGGGCTTTAGCACAAGCCCTCCCTGTTTTCTAAGGGCATAAGCACAAGCACAAGCCCTTTGCAAAGGGCTTAAACACAAGCCCTTTAGCACTTTTGAGGAAATTACATAGCCAACTGATAATTCAGTTTGCTTTAAGGGTTGGTCAAAACTTTATACATACATGTAGAGAATAAGTAAAATGATTATCACATCAGTTTATTAATTTTGAGAATACAGTAGTGCTGTTGAAATGTCTCTAAGCAACATATTGTAGTATTATTAGAATAAACAGCAATTAGCAACTAACAAGTACCAGGAAAAGGGACAACGCTACTTAAGCTAGATGTACATTCACGAGTTCCAAGTCTTATCCATTTAACCCTTGAGATTTCTGTTTCTCATTTTCAAATCAAATATACAAATCCATCGAGAAGCTGTGTATGTTGAAATTAATGTGTCTGAAATATGTTGCTGACATTGATCAACAGCTCCCAATGAAGTTAGTTTCAAAATGTTCAACAAAATATTCCATACATCATAACATATTTCTCATATCTGTTCTGTAAGGTTTGACCCTGTACTAGTAAAGCCTACCGAAATGGCCTCTGCGGTGGACTTGAGAAATGTCCATTTGTAGACAAATTTAAGATTAATTCTTAAATGTTACTACTGGAATGACTGGTTCGATTCTAGTTGTAATTCTAAAAAATTGTCTGCTTAGTGTATATCGCATTTTCTTACCATATTTTGCCATTAAATGGTTAATTATTTCCTTAAAAAATATTTTCGCATTTTCTTACCATATTTTGCCATTAAATGGTTAATTATTTCCTTAAAAAATATTTTACTTTCAAGGCAACCATACAGGGAAAGTTGCAGAATATTTCAAAAATAATTTGACATGTAGCCATTGCTGATGACAGCAACATCTGCTGCACTAATAATTTCAAAATATTTGACAGAATATAATTTACTTTGTAAAGAAGTTATTTTATCAGGCTTTATCTAGTGGCAGGGATAGATCAGGAGAGGGCCATTGTGAGGAGTGGTAGGGGCCTACATTAAAAGAACATTCCCATTCAGTAGCATTACCTACACTTGTGTAATTACAAGAGAGACATGGGATAAATCTTGTGAGAGGTGTGGTAGCATGGAGGTGTGAAATTCATTCTTTTATGATAAGCAGAGCAGCTAGAATGGTCAGTTAACACCACCAATCATTCAGTCTGTATCATTCAGAATTTTCAGAATGTTGACTTCAATGTTGCTAAATCTTGTCCCTGTTGAACATTTTGAAAGGAAATTGGCTGAAACAGATGTAACTTGCTTTCCATTCAATTTGCTAACCAGCTTTTTTGAGATATAATGTGTAACAATTATTTAAGTAAAGTGGATATATGGAATAAAATGGGTTAATGTTTAGCAGCTCTACAGACATGACAGGCCATATAAAACATTATATATGATGTACAAAATATCATGCTGAGTATTTTGTTAATAATTTTGTTACGGCAGCAACAGCTTAATCTAGTCAAATTAATTTCCAAATATTTAACAGGTCTTCTGGCCATTCTGTTAAAATAATGACTACATGTAATTAGGCCATTTCATTCTGAATTCACCAAAAAAATGTTTTTGCTAGGCTTTGAAAGCTGCTAAGTGTTATCTAATGATTTGTCTAAACATATTGTTGCCTTACTTTCAGTCAAATTAATTTCAAAATAAGCAGCAACGGTTTATCAGTAATATGTAGCAACAGCATATGTGTAGAATGGTAAAGAGCAATGCTTTGATAATTATAAGTATTGATTCAATGTGAAAATTGAAAAAGGGCTTGAAAAAGGGCTCATGGTATTTTTAATGTGCTTAAGCACAAGCACAAGCCCAAAGCCCTTTTTGAACTAAAGGGCGTAAGCACATTTGCAATCCCTTTGAAGTAGGGCTTAAGCCCAGTCAAGCCCTAAGCCCAAAGGGCTTCACCCCAATGCCTGTAAATGATCAAGAGTGAACATGCACTTCATTGATAGGCCATTATCAGGACTCGTGTTGTGTGTTTTCACGGATACATATATTTCTACTTAGATCACTGCGTGTATGCACTCCCAGCATGCATACCTTTATGAGAAATAATTCAATATTAACCCTTTAACACTTATATCAGCCAAAAATGGCTTCTGCCGTGGTCTTGATATATTGTCCATTTGCAGACCAAGGGAAGACTATATTTGAAAATTTACCACTGAAATGTGGCTCAATAACCGAATGGACATTTTCTATGAGAAAATTGAAATTTTCTTGAACAAATTCGTGGGTTAAAAGGTTTAGATGCCATGCAAGTTTTCTAAAAATAACTTACCATTGGCACCAACAAACCTCCATGAAATTGTCATCACAATGGTCATATGTTTCATATTTAGTGCCATCAAAACCAAATGTCTGAAAATTCAGGATGAATGGGGACGAGATTATCATCTCATCAGTAGAGTAACAATTACCAATCAAAATGGTTCTCAAAATAATTAGGTTTCATTTTTAGCTCCCTGAAAAGAAGTTGAAACAAGAATTCTATGACTTCAAACTGAAGTGGGTATAATCCTCACCTGAACAATCAAAAGTTCAGATTTTTACAAAACAATCTTTTATTTGGTTTCTGTTTCAAAAAGAATTTTTCTGCAAGCTGTTGCAGTCTAAAATGTAACATCCGTCAGCAGTATGTACATTAGCGTTAATTCTATTAACTTTGTATCAATTTCATTTTTCTATTGGCAAAAATTTGGCATGGTTTTATGTACATGTAATGGTGCCATCGTGGTGGGCGGCTAAGTAATGGTTTTCAGGTTATATCTTCATGACCATTTATCGGATCGCTTTAAACCATCATAGCTTGATAGGACTAGGTCTGGGGAAGGAACCTACCAAAGTTGACAATGATCCAAAATCCAAGATGGCTGCCAGTTAGTAGTGGCCAGCTTAAAAATTTGTTCCCAGTTGATAACTCCACTGCTGTTTATTGGATCACTTTGAAACCTCATATGTTGCTTGGACTCGGGTCTGCTCAAGAAATCAATCGAAATCAGCGGTGAACTGAGATGGGCACCAGCCTCTGGCCAGCATCTTGAATATCAGTTTCCGAATGATAACTCTTGCTAGTATGTGTCTGACTGCTGTCTTGTGCCAGCTCCTGTTCTTTGGCTTATTAGTCCCATACCGGTAAAACCGGGGGTACTATAGGTTTTCACTCCGTCTGTCCATCGGTCTGTTCGTCCGTCTGTCACAGTTGGTTTTCCGCAGTCCCTCAAGGTATTCAACTGAGAATTGGTATATTGCTTTGTTATGAGAAGTTACAGACCCAAGTTTGAGTTTCAGGCGTATGCGTCAATTTTTGATGGCGTTATGCCCCTTTCGACTTAAGAAATACTCAAAATATCAGCTTACCGCACTTTTTTGCACTCCTTCAAGATATTTAAGCGAAAATCGGTGCATCGCTTTAGTATAAGGAGTTACAGAGCAAGTTCGAGTTTCAGACATTATCGTCAATTTTTCATGGGTTTATTCCCCCTTTCGACTTATGAAATACGAAAAATATTAGTTTTTCGCACTTTTTCGCAGTCTTTCAAGATATTATACTGAGAATGGCTACATTGCTTTATTATGAGAAGTTACAGAACAAGTTCGAGTTTCAGGTGTAGACGTGAATTTTTGATGGAGTTATGCCCCCTTTCGATTTAAGAAATACGAAAAATATCAACTTTCTGCACTTTTTTTCGCATTCCTTCAAGATATTTGAGCAAAAATCAGTGCATCACTTTAGTATAAGGAGTTACAGAGCAAGTTCGCGTTTCAGACATTTTCGTCAATTTTTCATGGAGTTATGCCCCCTTTTGACATGAAATACGAAAAATATTAGTTTTCCGCATTTTCGTTCGCCGTCTTTCAAGATATTATACTGAGAATTGCTACATTGCTTTGTTATGAGAAGTTACAGACCAAGTTCGAGCTTCAGGCGTATGCGTAAATTATGCCCGCTTTCGATGAAAAATATCAGCTTTCCGCACTTTTTTCGCAGTCCTTCAAGGTATTTAAGGGAAAATTGGTATATCGCTTTAGTATAAGGAGTTACAGAGTAAGTTTGAGTTTCAGACATTTTCGCCAATTTTTAATGGAGTTATGCCCATTTCGACTTATGAAATGCGAAAAATATTAGTTTTCCACCCTTTTTCTCGCAGCCTTTCAAGATATTCAACTGAGAATTGGTCCATTACTTTATTATGAGAAATTACAGACCAAGTTCGATTTTCAGGCATTTGCATCATTTTTTGATGGAGTTATGTCCCCATTCATCTTATGAAATACAAATATATCAGCTTTCAAGACTTTTTCCTTCTCGTTCACCATATATAACTGAAACTTGGTTTATTGCTATGTTATGAGAAGTTACAGATCAAGTTCGAGGTTCAGCTGCTTCTGTCAATTTTTAATGGAGTTTTTACCTGTCAATCTCTAAAGATTTATATCACTAGGTAGGGGACATATATTGCAAAGCAATACTTACAGAATGCTTGTTATCTTTGCGGGGTTTTATGTACTGCTTGCGGAGCTCTTGTTTAGTGGTGCGGTACTCACACTTACAATGTAGTTACATAGCAGCTTATTTTGTCAGTTATTTATTATCATGATTGGAAGAAATATATGAAAACAATCAAATACATAGCAAAACTACTTAAAGGAAGGGAAAAGGGAAATAACAAATGATGTTTATTGGCAATCTCATACGACATTAAATAAACTACCATGGATAAAAATGATAATCAATCAAGATTATTTGCGAAAAAGCATTTACTAAATTTAGGAGCGCTTAGCTTGGAGCCAATTAGTGACCAAGCTGGTGCTTTTCACTCCGCCGTGTGTCACCTGAATATAGGTTTGTAAGCGGTATGAATAGTATTCTCTATAAGCGCCGATGTGGAGTAATTAACTCGCTACTGCTAATTCACTATTGATCCTTTTGAAACCGTTATATTTCAAAGTCACTTTTCTAGTGGAAGCAACAAGTTTCGGTCAAAACAATTTCAAAATGCATTGCTGGTGTCCCATGGTCGCAATATGATACCTATTGAATATTTTGACATTCGTGTGACTGAATATAGACCCTGTCTCTGGAAACAATGGCTTTCAGTCAAATTGTTGTAAAACTAAACATTATTTTACCAGCAGAACGCGAATATAACTGAGCTTATACGATCGGCTATTCTAACTTCATCACTAATTGGTTCCCGCCAAAATGTCATGAATGGTATTTAGCTGCTTTTTCCTAATTATTCTCATTTATTTGTGTTTTATACTGGTGGGTATAGCTTATTATTATATAAAGCTGTTATTCAAGAGCATATATTACTTCCCTAAGTTCCCTTATCCTTTCCTTTAAATACTTGTGCGTAAAGTACTTTGAACCCTTACCACTCTGATTCCAATTTTTTTTTTTTATTGGTTCGATAGCGAAGAATCTGGTCTTCATTTTTCTACGACAGCACCATCTTCCACCAAATTTGTTGAAAAATGAACACCAGTTCATCTTTTAATTTAATTTGAAAATTTAAGTTTGACATCAGAGTGGTAAGAGTTAAATACAAATACTTTTGAATACTTTGAAAATTTATTTCAAATACTTACAGAATGCTTGTTATCTTTGCGGGGTTTTATGTACTGCTTGCGGAGCTCTTGTTTAGTGGTGCGGTACTCACACTTACAATGTAGTTACATAGCAGCTTATTTTGTCAGTTATTTATTATCATGATTGGAAGAAATATATGAAAACAATCAAATACATAGCAAAACTACTTAAAGGAAGGGAAAAGGGAAATAACAAATGATGTTTATTGGCAATCTCATACGACATTAAATAAACTACCATGGATAAAAATGATAATCAATCAAGATTATTTGCGAAAAAGCATTTACTAAATTTAGGAGCGCTTAGCTTGGAGCCAATTAGTGACCAAGCTGGTGCTTTTCACTCCGCCGTGTGTCACCTGAATATAGGTTTGTAAGCGGTATGAATAGTATTCTCTATAAGCGCCGATGTGGAGTAATTAACTCGCTACTGCTAATTCACTATTGATCCTTTTGAAACCGTTATATTTCAAAGTCACTTTTCTAGTGGAAGCAACAAGTTTCGGTCAAAACAATTTCAAAATGCATTGCTGGTGTCCCATGGTCGCAATATGATACCTATTGAATATTTTGACATTCGTGTGACTGAATATAGACCCTGTCTCTGGAAACAATGGCTTTCAGTCAAATTGTTGTAAAACTAAACATTATTTTACCAGCAGAACGCGAATATAACTGAGCTTATACGATCGGCTATTCTAACTTCATCACTAATTGGTTCCCGCCAAAATGTCATGAATGGTATTTAGCTGCTTTTTCCTAATTATTCTCATTTATTTGTGTTTTATACTGGTGGGTATAGCTTATTATTATATAAAGCTGTTATTCAAGAGCATATATTACTTCCCTAAGTTCCCTTATCCTTTCCTTTAAATACTTGTGCGTAAAGTACTTTGAACCCTTACCACTCTGATTCCAATTTTTTTTTTTTATTGGTTCGATAGCGAAGAATCTGGTCTTCATTTTTCTACGACAGCACCATCTTCCACCAAATTTGTTGAAAAATGAACACCAGTTCATCTTTTAATTTAATTTGAAAATTTAAGTTTGACATCAGAGTGGTAAGAGTTAAATACAAATACTTTTGAATACTTTGAAAATTTATTTCAATTACTTCAAGTAAAATACCTTTGTATCTGATCCCAGCCCTGCTGCAAACATACATACGTGAACATGCCTCTGCTCATGCATACATGTGTGCACTCACGCATGCACTGATACATGCGCACATATCAGGTTGGTTTGTAAGAATACCTGTTCAGTTTATTTTGGTGATCAGTAGGCATCCCATGGGATTGGCCCTAATATCAGTTTTCTTGCACGATTCTTTTCAGCATCGGAAAGATCATTTTGAGGAGATGGAAAAGATGAGAATGAAGCATCGTCGTCAATTAATAGAACAATGGCCAGCCGGAAATGGTATGTGCATAAAACCTTACCCGTATAACTGTTATATTTAACTCTTTCACCGACAAATCCTAGAAGTATATTCTTTATGATATAAAGCTTAGTGTGTTGGGTAATTTGAAATTAATTTGACTGAAAATTAATTTCAAAATATTCAACAGTTTTCTTGTATGTTTACCTTCAAAATTAGCTGTATGGAATTCATCAGTGACAGGGTTAATATGTCCATTAATTAACCCTTTAATGGCCGAATTTTTAATAAAAAGCATATCAAAATATTTGCTTATTGAATGTCAATTTGCAGGCCAAGAGAAGAATGCTTTTGAAGATTTACCACAGGAATTAGTGTCTCGCTTATCGAGCTAGGTATTTCATTGATAAATCCTTAATGGTAGACTTTTCTTGGCCTGCAAACTTCTGTAGACCACTGCAGAGGCCATTTTTGGGCAGCTTGGTGATTAAAAGGTTGATCGATAGCTTCCTTTCTTGTACATGTTCATGATAGCGACAACGTCTGATCCATGCTATTTCTCTTGAATCTGTTTTACATTGCCTGGCATGTCTTGTGTCTAATTCCTTTAATGGATTTTTTGTCAAAGATTTAAGCCATTAAATATCTGGACAGCCAATTAATTAATTCATGAATCCATTTCCTCACTCAATCATATGTCATAATCAACTACGTGACGTGTATGCTGATGTCATCAATGATTCGATTATGCCCGTCTTTTCCCCCCGCTTTAGCGAAAAGCGGGGGGGGGAGGGTTATGTTTTCGCTTCCGTCTGTCCGTCCATCCATCTGTCTGTCACACACAGGTTTTCGTTCGATAACTTCTGCTTAGAATATTGTGACAACACTTCATGGGAACATTGGCTATGGTACTAGGGAAATATACATTATTTTGTGGGTCAGTCAGCTCATCCCTCCATCCATCCATACCTTTGTCACTGAATTTGTGTCCGTCTGTCCGTGCAAATTTTGGGTTTTCGTTCAATGACTTTATCTTTGCTTAGAGTATTGTGAGGAAACTTCATGGGAACATTGGCTATGGTACTAGGTAAATGTACATTATTTTGTGGGTCAATCAGCTTGTCCCTCTGTCCATCCATCCCTTTGTCTCTGAATTTGTGTCCGTCCATCCATGCAAATGTTGGGTTTTCGTTCAATAACTTTATTTTTGCTTGGAGTATTGTGAGGAAACTTCATTGAAACATTGGCTATGGTACTAGGGAAATGTACATTATTTTGTGGGTCAGTCAGTCAGCCCATCCCTTCATCCCTTTGTTTCTGAATTTGTGTCTGTCCGTCCATGCAAATTTGGGGTTTTCGTTCAATAACTTTATTTTTGCTTGGAGTATTGTGACGAAACTTCATAACTAAACCTTCTACTTGAATGCGTTATTGAATAGGTTAGTAATCTCATGTGGCTAGTTTATAATTATTAGCTCCCATTTGTCTGTGTATCCATCCATATATGTCTATCCAAATCAGTGGGATTATGTCATCACACGAACATGGCTGTCGTTGCGGCGGGATTATTTGAATTATATCATCTAGTTAATGCTTAATATCCTAATACGTTGTACGAATTGTATGTTTGTGCTATTTAAGAAACTTGCTGTTGAATATTTTGAAACTAATTTGACTGGGCACTGTTACTGCCATAGATTTAGTCCAGATGATAATTTCTGATGCTCATTAAGGATATTTATCATATGAACAATTCTTTCAGCCCGTTTAATATTTCTCAATATGAACACTCGCGTAGTATTCAATGAAGAGTTTTCATTGGTTAGATAACGCATAAGAAATATTTTCATTGGTTAGATAACTCGTAATAATCCCACATGCCCCTTGACACGGCAAATGTTTCCTAGCGACGACAATGGCGAAAATATTAACAAGACAGGATACGTTATGTCGTTGATTTAAATTTTGTAATATGTATACTACCTAGTTATGAAATATGTTTGTAAATTTGCAAGATAGATGCAGACATTCTTAAATCTCAAGTCTGAAATTTCGATGTTTTGTTTGTCAAAATGCTTATCAAGTGATGCGACAGACCGACGAAAACGAACAGCACAAAATGCTGCGTTCAAATAGATTTAAGGGATCAACTTTATTGAAACATTTGTCAAAATATCAGTTTACATGATAACTGGAATCTCAAACTCGACCCCATTTAACAGCACTATTGTCACCCTCCCCGAAAATTATCACATTGCACGAGCTTTAATAGGATCTCGTTCCAGATCCTCTATATAATAAAATGAATGGCAAGATATTATGCAATTATGGATGCTACATTTATGTGTTCCAGGGTTGATTGTCATACCACTCAGTGTATTTCTAGACTGTGAATGAGAGGCTAGTTGAAATCTGTCTGAGGTAGAATTAGTTGTGGGTACATGTAACTGGGCTAGAAACAATGAAAAGATCTGATATGCCACTCAAACATCTGACACCATGATCAAATATGCCACTCAAACATCTGACACCATGATCAAATATGCCACTTGTTAGCTAACATCACGGTGAAAATGATGTAACTTCATCATTAAATTTGCAATAGTCCATCTGGAAAGTGTGAATTGTGTGTCATTGGTGAATTTACAATTTAACATCGGGGACAGGTCTGTTTGGCTTTTGCAATTTGCTAGCCAATAGATTAGCCAAATAGTAAATATTTTAGCCACATCTTTACTTCAATGTCACTTATGAACATGTTTTCAGTCCGTCATCATCAGTTAATACTGTAAATTTTACAGTCCAGATACAATAGGGTCTTAATATATAAGAAGTGTGTTAAATATTTTGAAACTAATATGACTGAAAGCTGTTGCTGCCTTAGGCAGCAACAACTTTCAGTCATAGTAGTTTCAAAATCTTCAACAACATAAACAGGAACTTTTGCAATGCAAATGTAATGCTGGAATTAGTTAGGGTTCCGGCCATCAAGAAAATTATAACCATTAACTAATGATCTAGCCAATTCTGCATTTCATTAGCCAGATTTCAGTTTTACTAGAATTTGGCTAATTGGCCAGTGGGTAGATCAGTCCCTGAACATGTTTAATAAAAATTCTGTTGAATCGTTTGAAACTAATTTAATTGGCAAAACAGCACCCAGTCAAATTAGTTTCAAAATATTAAATAGATAACCTATGTAGTTACCTTGAAATTTACGTTCTGGGAATTGAGGTTTCAGTTTCAAATTGATTCAATCAACATAAAAAGTGAGCAGAGCTTAGCTAGAAATGGCCGTAGCCTGGCTAGAAGTGAACCCCATTAATTTCTATCCTTATAATATGAGAAAATAATAAATTATTATCTGCAGAATATGGAAAACATAAGACACTGATGCAATTTTGAAAACATCAAAGGCAAAACTTACTGCATTATTGTTTTCAAGATTGCACCAGCTGGTATTATTAATAAAAAGGGAAATGAAGAATACAGGATCAAAATTCGTCTGTATATGTCTTAAAAGTAATAGCTTTAGAAAGTCGCTGTTGCTTCGTTTCAATGTTGGTTTTCGAATTTGTATTTCAGCTCAATAACTGTTACATTGCTTCAATTTAGGGGGGCATGTGGCCAGAACTTGACTTTTTGTTGATGATTATCTCTTTATAGGCGTGATTAAAGAGGTGTTTTACTTAATGAAGTTTAACACACTGTGCAAAACAGATGATGATATATACTTGCCATGTGAAATGGGTATAATCGAGCTCACGCTAGAGGATGGAATCCGCAAGGAGATGCACAGCTTTATAGACCCAGGTGATTAATGCATAAAACTCAACCGTTAGACCACCACACTTAAATTTGTTTAAAAATATAAATTTTCTGATTTGAGAAAGTGTTCATTTGCGGACTAGGAGAAGAGTATGTTTGAAAAGTTCCCACTCGAATGACTAGCTCGGTTATCACGAGCCAGTCATTCCAGCGGTAAATTTTCAGAAATGCGATAGATTAAAACTGGCAGGTTGCTATAGAAATTTGCTCAAGTGAGAAGTTTCTCACCTGTAGAATCTTTATGAAATTCTTCCATGCAATTCTATATATATAAATTTGATTGGTCAACTCTTTGGATGGGCACCTTGTACTTAAGAAAATGTCCTTGAAATTGGTTAAAAGATTACTCTTCATTAACCACTGCGCTCATTTCAATCACACTTGGTTGGAACCGACCCCATGCTTCAGAACTTCTCTATAGGCGGAAATATTGATTGGTCAAGTTTGTCAGCAGCCATCTTGGATTTCGGGCAAGCGTTCACAGGGTTCGTACAAACTTGAAACGCGCTTGAATTTCGGCATCTGCCTTGAAAAGCCTTGAATTTGATATTTGTCTTGAAAAGTACTGGAATTTCACCAATCCACATTGAAAAGCCCTTGAAAATCGACATATCCTCCCATGTCACTTTTACGTTCACGTACTAATGTAAATAAAGATTTAAGAAAATTTGATTGGCAATTTGACTGGCAAAATCCATCTGGAACCGAGTAAGTTCCAAAATTCAAACTAATTTGAAAGGTTCTAAAGGTAAGCTGTATGAAATTTTGCACCAGTGTCATACTCTCACTTTGTCCAGGATCCTGGTTCTGAGCCCTTGAGAAATCAACTTTTTTAGTCTTGAAAGTCCTTGAAAAGTCCTTGAATAAGAAAACCTGCCAGCTGTATGAACCCTGGTTCAGGAAATTAATTAAAAGATTACTCATTAACCTCTTAGTTAAAAATATTTGGTCGGAATGACAGTATGGTGGTAGGCTTTAGAATGGAGGGATCCATCTGATCTGCCACTCAAATATATGACATCTGCCTCAATTACATCACCTGTAGGCTGATGTCACAATGCATAGTGACGTATCTATCTCCGTGGTGAACAGTGAAAAGTCTGTCAATTGTATGAATTTTATGTCTACTGTTACATAAACATTCTGTTGAATATTTGAAAATTAATTTGACTGAGCGGTGTTGCTGCCATAGGCAACAACAGCGCCCAGTCAAATTAGTTTCAAAATAGTGGACATCTTATATGCACCTGTCTAGTTAGTTACCGTAAAATTGAGAATTGAGAATTCAAAGTGAATAAATTGATTCCAACATGCGGAGAATAACTAGGTATGGATCCCTCTATTACTAAACAGATAATTGATTTGCTAATTCTTTTTAGTGGTCATGTCCTTTCTACTAGAACTCCAAATGCTCCAGGTGAGCGATACAGGCCTCTAGGGCCTCTTTTTACGGCTAGCATGTACCTTGGGCATGCTGCATATAGAGGAAATGTCGATTCTAGTATTACTATGTTTTTATCTATTGTAGGTCCTATACCATCTGGTTACAGATACAAATGTGTGCAGACTAGTAAGTATAATAATAACTCGAATACAATAACAAATGAATCTTCACAAATATTGCCTTTCATCATCGCATAGTACATGCACTATAATTCGCCGATTACCATCCAACTACATCAATCGTTAGCACTTTTAGCTCACCTGGCCAGAATGGCCAAGTGAGCTTATGTCGTGGCGACCATCCGTCGTCTGTCCGGCATCCGTCCATCCTTCCATCTGTCCGTCCATCAACTTTTTTCTTTAAACGACTTCTCAAGAACCACTGGGCCGATTTCAATTATATTTGGCAGGAAGTATCCTTAGGGCATAGGGATCTAAGTTTGTTCAAACCAAACCGATCGGCCAATTTGTCCGGCGTCCATGTTGGATTTTGGCCGATTTTAGGAAATGTCTTTAAAAATCTTCTCTGAAACCGCATGGTGGATCGATTCAAAACTGACGAAATGTCATATAGGGCAAGAGCTGAACCAAGTTTGTTCGAAGGAACTTGATTGGCCAAATGGTTCTGCGGCCATCTTGGATGACCTGGTTTTCATGAAAATGACTTATTCTGCAGAACCACTGAACGGATCGGACTGAAATTTTGGGGATATGATTATGGACTAAGGGCCGTTAAAGTTTATTCATGGGAAGTTGATAGGTAAAATACATGGCCGCCGTGGACCAATCAAATTTTAGTGTGTTTGGCTGCCGTATTCAATTTTTCTATGTGATGGATTTTGAAGCCGAAATTGGTTTTCTTAACTCAGCTTACCTGTCAGTCAGCTGTCGTATAGCGATGACCCCATCCGTCTTCTGTATGTCCATCTATTCATCTTTCTGTCTGTCACCAACAATGGCGGCTCATTTTGTTATTTCGTGATTGACACCAAACTTGGTCACAATGTTAATGTCGTCATCTAATATAAGTGTTGTGAAAGTGAAACAGATAGGACGCCAAATGACAGAGTTATCACCCCTTAAATATTTGCAGTCTCACTTTCATAGGGCAATTATAGGTTTGTTCCCACCGTCCATTGATTTATCACCATGTCAGATTTTATTGCCAATTTTATTGTTACTCCAATTAGCGAATTAACCTTTCCAATACTGCCGAAATATTAAAGATGTGTGTTATGTGCTCTGACATCTATGCTCTTAAAAATATTTGAAATGTATTTGATTGAAAGTTGTTTCTACTTCGAATAATTCTTACCAGATGTACTATTATGATAATGTCTATTATCTAGTCTAGCTCAAAATAAACAATTAAAAACTCGGCACTCTCCTGGTCCTGCCCATACTGTGTCCGGGAATTACCATAGCTGCAGGTACCGAGTCAATTCCCAATCACAGTCAGATTCGTCTATTTTGCGGATGTCTCAAGTCGCATGTGTTTAAGCTCGTAAAATTTTGCTAATTTTAATGGAATTCAGCGTGTTTGAAGTTATCCATTGCTGGCTTCATGGAAGGAAAGGGAAAGTCATCACAGGGGCAGGTTGTATCAATCTAGAATTTATACATTCGTGCCGTAATGACTGATTACAATTTCCTTAAATTGGCACATTATTTTAAAATGGTAGCCATTGTTGGAGTCGCTCCGGCACTCATTAACTGTTTAATCTTATCCGGGTACTCGGTTAATTTCTGTTGCGACTCGGTTCCTTACAAGATCGATGCACCTTTAGCCAAGATGCCGGCGCCCATGATTAACGTTTTGTTTTGGCTTGGCGTGTCTATGCACTCTGTTTTGTGCCGATCTTTAGCTCTTGCTTCAATGACGAGGGTGCTGGATACTGGTGCCGCAAGTAGTCGGGCTATGGACTCACTTCATGTTGGAAGGAGTGCGGTCCATGGTTCTCAGCATGGGTCGTCGGTGACCTTCTCATCTAAGGGTGAGAAGGAAGATGAGAATGGTAGTCCATTGATGGACGAATCCTCATTCTGCACCGAAGCTGAATGGGTGCAGGTCCTTGGCTGGATGTCCGACCATCTCGGGTTGGCATTGGATCAAGGATCTCTGCGCGATCCGGCGATGGCGCGGATGTCAGAGCGAGCGGCTAGCGCTCTGTCAAGTGGCTCTTCGGCCGTGCCGACGCTCCCCTTGAACATGCAGACTTCTGACATGTTGGAAGTTGCGGCGTATCGTCTGGTTCAGCCAGACTATGCATTACCCAAGGCCCCAAAGGGGATAAGGAGTAGGGTCCGCTTTCCAGAGCAGGCCTATCATCAATATGCCCGGGTTCCACAGCTTTCTGTCGGGGGGAGAGAGGCATTGAATAGGCCGTTGGCTGGTAAATCGAAGGGTCGTTCTCATCCCTTAGTTTCCCAGGCTAATAAGGATCCTTTTAATGAGGATGCGGCGAGGGCAGCGATGGCTGCGCTCTTGCACGGCTGTACCGTCCTGCAGGGATTGCTGACCACCACTAGGAAGGTGGGGAAGTGCCAGAGGCTGCTCCTGGCGTTGTCCGGGACACCATGCGCTTGTCCCAAGATTGCCTGGCCAGGGTGATCACCAGATCATTGGCAGAGCAGAGGAGAATGGTTCTCGATTGTGTAGAACCAGGACCTGAGATGAGGGCTGCGTTACCTTCTGCGCCTTTCATTGGTCCACGCTTGTTCGGCGGCTCGGCACGACAAGCCTTATCCAAGGTCGCGTCAATGGTCGCAGAGCAGGAAGTAGTCGGCAAGTCGTGGAAGTCGACGAAGAGGACTCAGCCGCAGCAGTCCTATACGCAGCATCAGCAAGAGCAACAGGCAGCGCCAGAGATCGCCCTTCCATCCGTCTGGCGTGATGCCCATCGGACATCCGGATCACAGGGACCTGGCTGTTCATCCTCATACAAGCCCTCTAATAAAAGGCTGTATGAGAAGGACAGGAAGGGTGGTGGTTCGGGTCGCAGCGGTCATCGTAAGGATAGCTGTGGCGGCGGTCCCGGACCATCATATTCTAAGAAACCGTGGGGCGGCTGAGGAGGACGGTCCTGACGGGTTTCCGGTGGGATCTGTTCCGGTGACGTCAGAAACGAAGGGAGTCGAGAATCTTCACCTAGATGAATTAGCGTCTTATCGTGCAATATCGACCGCCAGCTGTGTGCAGATTTCTACCGTCGGAGGCAGACTTCAGCTGTTCTCAAACCAGTGGGAACAGGTCGTGCAAGAATGTTTAGTCTGTCAGTGGTTAAGAAAAGGCTACGAACCGGACTGGTTTCAGATGGAGACTGTAGCAGCAGTGATGACGGGGCTGAGAAAAGGCATGTGGGCTGTATCGATAGATCTGAAGGATGCATATTTTCATATCCCAATGTCAATTCCTTTTCAGAAATACCTTAGCTTTGCATTTCAAGACAATATGTGGGAATTCAATGCGCTCGGTCTGACCACAGCTCCGAGGGTCTTCACCAAAGTGGTTCTATCCATGACTTCTTATCTCCGCAGGAGAAACATAGCTGTTCACACTTACATAGACAACTGGCTGCTGAAGGTTGGGAATCCAGTCACTCTGCGCAACAATCTTCAGGTAGTCCTAGCCTTACTAAAGGATCTAGGATGGATTGTGAATCTAGAGAAATCAGAATTGACTCCATCCCAGGAGTTTGTTTATCTGGGAATCTTTTTCAATCTCGGGGACGGCGTAGCTTTTCCTGCGGAGAGCAGAGTCGAGTGTTTGATTGCGGTACTGGTGTCAGTTTCTCTAGGAGCCTTTCTGACGGCACGCCAATTTCTCAGGAGATTGGGTTTACTAGTTTCTCTAGAGAAAGTGGTTCCTTATGCGGCACTCAGGCGCAGGCCGATTCAGATGTATCTAATGTCATTCTGGTCTCAGAAAAGGGATCCGTTATCTCGGAATTCCAGTAAAAGAACCATTGATATTCCACCTTCAGTGGTGGTTATCAGAACAGAAACTCCTGCGAGGTGTTCCTCTACAACCTCCTCAACCGCAGATGCCCATCTTCACAGACGATTGGACGATCAGTCAATGTCGGGAATGGGATTGGACCAATGTGCAGAAACATATCAATGTTCTCGAATTATTAGCGGTGACATTGGCACTTCGAAAATTCGAGGGCTTAATCTAAGACAAGATTGTCCTAGACAGGACAGACAACTCAACAATGGTAACTTATTTGAACCGCCAGGGCAGGACAAGATCACCAGAGTTGTGTATGATGATTTGGGACCTTCTGCTGTGGTGCCAAGAGAGGAATATTATTCTTCGGGCAGCACACATTCCAGGAAGATTGAACATCCTAGCGGATGCTCTCAGTCGAAGGACGGTTTGTCGTCCGATGGAATGGCAGCTCAACCAAATAGTAGCGGAGGTTCTATTCAAACATTGGGGCAAGCCAAATGTGGATCTATTTGCGATGAAATAAAATGCAAAGATTGTCACATACGTGTCACCGATCCCGGACCCGCTAGCCTTAGCAGTAGAGGCACTGGCGATAAGTTGGAAGGGAATGTACGCGTATGTGTATCCTCCAACGATTCTCATCCCAAAAGTTCTGGCAAAGATAAGAGAGGGTGTGTGGCAAGTACTTCTGATCACCCCTCATTGGCCAGGCCGATCATGGTTTACGGATCTGCTGGACCTTCTGGTCTGCAATCCAATCCCTCTTCCAGAAAGAAGAGATCTAATCTCTCAGAACAAGGGTCTGTATCTCCACGACAGACAGGAAATGTTCAAATTGACTGCATGGATGTTATCAAGCAACGTGCAATTAAGGGTGGCTTTTCTGAGCAAGCAGCGAAGTTTGCCGCTTCAGCCAGAAGAGGGTCAACCACAAGAACATATAATTATAGAATCAACAAATTTGCAGAGTGGTGTAATGGAAGAGATATTGATCCCTTCGCTGCATCTGTTCAACACGTAGCAGATTTTATCTGTCATTTATACGAAGTTGACAAACTTGTACTTTCAACCCTAGCAGCATATAAGTCTGCATTAGCTTCAGTCGTTCCCAGTCTGGCCATTGAGTGAGTGGAGAATGACACTTTAAATGAAGTTATTAAAGGAATGAGCAATTTGCGACCTAGACAGCCAATTCCTATCGCAGCATGGAATCTATCTCTTGTTCTACAGGTTTTAGGGCATGCTCTCTTTGAACCAATTAGATCTATCGATATTAAACTGTTAACTAAAGTCAGTTTTCTTGGTTGCAGCAGCGAGAAGGAGAAGCGAAATACATGCGCTTTCTGGCGAACAAGACCGTTTTGTCGTCACGGGTGAAGGTTTAACACTACTTCCACGTCTTTGTTTCCTGGCAAAGAATCAGTCACTTAAATATCCAGGACAGCCGATCAATTTGCCAAGTTTAATTAGACTTGACCCAAACTCTGCTTGGTGTCCTGTCAGATGTCTGAAAATGTATAAGAAATGTACTGAGGAGTGGAGAGATGACCCAAAATCTCTGTGGTTATGTCTCAAAGCTCCTCATTTGCGTGCATCGAAAGATACTATTTCTCGTTGGATAGTCGATGCTATTCAGATGTCGCACAAAATCACTACAGGAAAGCAGGTTGATCGTGCGAACGCCCACCAGGTCCGAGGACTAGCAGCAGCATCGGCCCTTTATACGGGTGTCTCATTTTGAAGAGGTGATGTCTGTAGCACAATGGCATGCCGAGTCGTCATTCACTGATTTCTACCATCGCGATATCTCCTGCACACTTAATCCGGTAGCCGTCGCCAATTTATCGAATCTTAGCTAAAGCCACATCAGACTACTATTTCGCACATATCACAAGGTTCTTCCTCATGCACTGAACAAGGGCTATGCACATGATCCTAGGATGACCGTGGATTGGGCTGAGCGCCTGTGATGAACAAGAGAAGACCAAGCACTCAAAATGGTGAGTGTTTACGTTAATTAAGTGACTAATATTAGTTTACTTACAGTCGATTTACCAGACTGAATAAGTAAATAGTCTGGCCAAGACTATCTTATTCTTTCAACAGACATTAGACCCATTCCAATTTGAAAGCCTATTCGATATACTGATAGCGTTTTTTCAAAATTAGACGTTGTAGTAGCTTTTTTGCACTCTACTGGACTGCCCTAGCTGAGACTTGTGGCTGACACAGTTCTGGTGGGTGTTGCTCCCCATTTTGACAGCCCTCTGGAATTTGTGCGGCCAAATGGGGGGGGGGGGGGTTGGGTGAGAGCGGTCTAGACCATGGAAGTTTAGCACTATGAGTCAGATAGCGGAACCCAAGCGTATGCCAGGGTTCCAGTCTCTTCACAACCTTCTCTGTCGGATGGTAGATGAGTGTTGGTTCGAGCCTCACCTCCTCCCACTGGTATTTCTTGGCTGTTGAAATCTGGAGTTTATCATAATAGTACATCTGGTAAGTATTATTCGAAGTAGAATCAAAAAAGCATCCGCTTTGGTTTCTACGAGAATTCTTAATACTTACCAGATGTACTATGGCCCCCCCTCAGCCGCCCCGCTGAGGTGAGGCTGGGTTGCTTTTGCTGTTTGCTACGGCAAACATAAGACGAATCTGACTGTGATTGGGAATTGACTCGGTACTTATGGCTATGGTAATTCCCGGACACAGTATGGGCAGGACGAGGAGAATGCGGAGTTTTTAATTGTTTATTTTGAGCTAGACTATTACATCTGGTAAGTATTAAGAATTCTCGTAGAAACAAAAGTGGATGCTTTTTTTATGCTGCCTTAGGCAGCAATGAAAGTGCCCCTGCTGCTAACTTGGTGATTCAGCCAGATGTGCATGCGTTAAATTGATTGTGTGGTGGTGGGGAATAACCTGCTATAAAGACCACATACCTGCCTTTAGAGACCATTTTCTTCAATTGTATTTCTAGTAACCGTCTGACTGCTGAGTTTTTGCAGACGACATATTCCAAAGGTTATATCTCTGAACCTGATAAATATTTTGAAAACAATTGGACTGATAGTTGTTGGTGGCTAACCCGCCAACAACTTTCAGTCGAATTGTTTTCAAAATATTCAACAAGTCAAGAGCTTTTGAAAATTGAAATTATTGGCTGCACTGGCTTGCAGCAGTGAGACAGTTAAGAAACCAGCTGTAGTTAGCACTGATATCATCTATTTTCACTTAAACATTGTTCAAAATCACTAATGCAAAAAACCAGTCCAGAGATTGTTGTCAATATCTCGAAAACTAAACCATGGATGTAAAACTTAAGATTAGTTGAAATGCCAATATTCCAGGTGAGCAATACAGGCCCATTGGGCCTCTTGTTGTGTTATCTCATTGTGACTCGTAAATTATAGTAAATTGTTTTTATGTTGGTTATGTTATTGTGGCTTAATAAACGCAGGAAATGTACTGTTTGTTTAGAGCAATGCTACACTTAGGCAGGACCATTTATTTTTTATGAAATAAAATAAGCTATTGTGATGCCCTTCACATCGTCCGACAGCAGCAGCGATGGTGTCCTCATCAAGTTTTCATGTAGCTCTACTTAGTTGTTGATATCTCAGGTTTAGCTAATAATACTACACCCTTACATGGACATATGTTTCCTTATGAACAAAAAGTAAAAGATCAAGGTTATTGTAACCTTGATACAAATCTTTTTTACCACTTAAGCATACAAGGCCTATTATTGGACAAGTGTGTCTTGAAAGCAAGATGGTATGACACAACTTAGTGGTGATATAGCCCCTAAACAATGGTTTCATTCTCTGATGGCCATATCGGAAGATATTTTATGTACTTCACCCCTAAATGGCATCAAAGTTATCAGTTTTTTAAATGAACACCCCGTGCCCATACATGTGGCATGCAGGCGGGTGGCACCAGGTGACCCGCCGCTGCCGCTTCTCATTACATCATTGCCGTTGTCCCATGGGACCCACCGCCATTACTTTTGTGGGCATCCCAGGCTGAATTTTGGGGTAATATACCCTCAAAAGGACCCTTATGAGAATCACTGCTGGTAGCCAGCAAATACAAAGCCAGGAGAGGAGGTCATTGCATAAATCTGTTAGGCATAGTGCAAAGCAACCTCCAGAAATCAGCACTGTACACTCGGATCAAGAATGGATTTGAGGAAGCTAAAGGTTTTGTCTAGAATAGACACAGTGGTCTAAGGTGAAAAAGGACGGATTGCAGCTGTAGGATATTCCTACGACTACAGCCACAGAATACAATAATCATACAGACATCAATAAATTCTAGTTTCCTTATAGAACCAATGGCGAAACATTCAAACATTCAGCATTTTGTATTATTTTCAGCTACATGTATTTAGACCAAACATTTTGAAATTCCTTTAGAATTAAGTACATGCCAGGCAAATTTGTTCAAGAAAATGTCAGTTTTCTCAGAAAATGTAAATTTGCATGCCAAGAGAAGACTATTTTTGATAATTTAACACTGGAATGACGGGTTGGCTCGGTTATCGAGCCAGTCCTTCCAGTTGTAAATGTTAAAAAATAGTATTCTCTTAGTATGCAAATGACTTTTCTCAAGACCATTGCAGAGGCTGTTTTTGGTTGATATGAGTGTTAAATGGTTAAGTGTCAGGCAACTCAGCCCATCAATTAGGCTCTTGGGCCTCTTATTTGACATTAAGTTTTTGCCTATCCTGTTTCAAAGGAGCCCATTAACATTGCAGTCACATGGTCAAAGGTCAAGATCACTATGATGCTGCTACAGAACTATCTTTTTAACCGAAGCTTCTCAGCTTGTATTTCTGGATTGGTTATCCTATTGGAACTACCGGAAAACATGTATACAGGGTTGTCTATGCTTCTAGAATTCAGCATGATGACATTGAGGCCACATGGTCAATGATCAAGGTCGCTGTAACCTTGGTAGAAAACGTTTATCAACATTATGCTATTGAGTTTAGCAAAGCTTCTTAACTTATATTTCAGGATTGGATAAAGGTCATATAGTGAGAGGGTATTTTAAGACATACTATATATCCAGTCCTTCCAAATCATATAGCTGTTATCAATTTGTTAATACATGGCATATTTTTATATTTATTGCTGATAAAGTACATAGCTTTAGAATATCGCATCATGAATTACCTTCCTTGAATTCCGAGCAGCTGTGACGTCATAGTGGAACAACCGCTAAGCAAAGCTAATACAGCCAACACTGTTTAACCAGGGTAACTTTTTCATTCTATTGTATTTAGCAATGAATTTTGAAATAGGCAATGATCTCAATGATATTCCCGGTAGACAATAGTCAGAAGGTTATAATAGCGCCGATGCCATATTTAAATATGAATAGCTCAGGCACGAAACCCCCCTTTTTAGATGAGATCAGCTTCGAGAAAATATGTCTGTGATTCTGTAGATACTGTATTTTTACGACACTATAATTTGCTACATCCAGTATTGGTGAGATGGCCGTCAAGCGCAGATCTAGGATTTTATTATTGAGTTAGTCCAATATTGGAGAGGGTCTGTGAGTGAGGGTGTGTCCCCTCGAAATGGCTGTTTGGGGAGATATGGGTGGGCTGGTTCTTCTCCCTGAAAATTCTGATGCTATGCAAAGTCATTTCCTGCATTCCATTTGATAAACAGCATATCTATTCTGTATCCAAACTGTGCATATAATTCAGCAGAATCTGTTATGATTTTCCAGATGTATCTCTATTAATACCCCCCCTCCTCCTCGCACACATGCACGTAAGCATGCATACACACACAAACCAAATGCAAAGTCCATCAATAGATCCGAATTTGCGAATTTGCCTAAGGTATCGCAATCAATTGATTTGTTTAAGTCTATTGACTGGAGAAAGCTAGGCCAATACTGGATACATTTTATAGGCCTTTATAATTAAATATCCTGCAGACTTAAACCAAACTATTTGTGACAATCTAAAACATCAATTTTAACAAGCATTGATTACAATATCATTTAGCGATATACATTATGCCAGCAATGAGTGACCGGGGGTGGGGAAGTGGGGGGGGGGGGGGGGGACTTCTCATAGGCTACGTTATTAACCTACTGGAACAAGCAAATAAGACTGCATTCAGTTGCAAAAATTATGCCAAAAATACCTGTGGTCGGGCCTACACATTGCCACTTATGTTTCCTGTCATTCTAAACATAGGCCTACACATGTGTGCGTATCCTATATGTATGTGGGCGAGGAGGTAAATTCCGGGTATATATCTACCATTTCTTTGAAAGTAATGTAGCTAACGTATAAATTTACGCATAACGACACTCATTCTTCCATGTTTTTACTGGAGTAATTTGTAGGCTTACGTACTAGAGACAAATGCGGGCCCTGAGTGTGTACAATTGTCGTGTATACTGAAAAAGTACATATATGAGTGAAGATGTGCAAAAAACGTGACAATTATAATTTATAACAGGTGCGTAAGATGAACTAAATTGTCATATTTAGATAGGCCTACGTTTATTAATAGTGCACAAATTTACGTTGGATAGCTTGCGCGTCGAAGACTGTCAAAATTGTTTGTTACTATACTCTTTCATTGACGTCTGCATGAATTGAAAGAGAAACAATCGATAACCGATATGTCAGTCTTCCTATGAATTCGTTCATCTGCTACTATTTATGTGCTTCCATCACACGGAATGCTTGTTTTATCGCCCGGTGGTAATTTTCAATAAGGAAGATGGTCATTTCTCAAAATAATATGCTTTGCATCAACATGAAAATATGCAGGCCCATAGATTCCCCAACTGACATAAAACCGAGAAAAATCTGCTGTAGCTGTTACTGTTTTTGCGTGATTCTAACTACACACCCACCCTCTAGGCCTAAACATGTAGCCTACATAGCCGCAGCAAAAATGTCAGGATTAAAGAAAACGCATTGAGATCTCATACAATTTTTGTTTTAGACAGATAAGAAAGATCTAGCTGACCTACGTGTGTCTGTTTTATGTATGCACATGTATTTAATTCAGCAACAAAAAACTGTCATTCCGCTATGTAGGTTATATTATGTATGTTAAGTAAGAGTGCGCATTAGACTCTATGGTCAGTTGTTTATTTAGGGTTAAAATCAATCAACATTTAACCTTCTGTTATTTTTAATGGCATAAAACCTGAAAAAGCAATTTTTATCTTTGCCTGATTGGGAAAATGCAACCAAACTGTACTTATTTCCTGCTGAAGTTGAACGGAGCTGCATGTATTCAACGTTACGGTATAATAGCTTGTTCCATTATTACGACATTATTGACGCTGAAGAGCTCAAAATCAAGGGGTGTAAGTCATCACATAATTTCGTGTATTCGATCATACGCCGACTTCACGGCTTAATATTATCTATTTGGTGAATGTTAGACACACAGCTGGTTTGTTATTAATTACTATACAATAATGCCTTAAATGCTTGCAAAATTGTACATAAAAGAGATTTCTCCAAGTATGACCTTTAACCCTATTAGAACTTATCTCGTATACATGCTTGCCTATGCTGTTAGGAATCAGGTCACACGGTCATAAATCAAGGTCAATGACATTGGCAAACGTTTGTTTTTTCAGCATTAAGTTTTTTGGTTTAGTTCTGTCTTTCAGGATTTGTTACTCGGTAAGGGAATTAAAGTTTGACACATGGTTGCTCGGCGGGTGGGGTGGGGGGTGGGGTGTGTGAATGAATGCATGGCTCAATAACTGAGCCGGTCATTCCAGTGGTATCTGTTCAGAAACCATTTTCATTTGACCCGCAAATGGTTATTTGAACACTAAGCCGACATTTCAATATTCTTGATACCATTAAAGGTATAGGTATATTATATATATATATATATTATTGCGCTGACTATGCAGCTTTCTTAAGCCTTTAATGATCAATACCACAAAAAACATCCTCTACAGTGGCCTTAAGGAATGTCCATTTACATGCCAATTTAACAATTTACCACTGAAATGACTGGCTCAATAACTGTCTTCTCTTACCCTGTAATTGGAAATTTATTATGCAAAAATTACCATTGTCTTGAGAAATCTTGATCATTAGTGCCTAATATTTGACTCACAACTAAAGATAAATTGATAGTCTTATGGCATTGTTTAAAATTTATTGCTTTCCTATTTCTGTGATTAGGTGAAGACACTCATAAAATTCCCGTCGAGAACTTTGATTTGGCTTCTAGTAATTATCGTGATCTCTGGGTTAAGCTGGAGCAGTTCATAAATCCAAGTGGCGTAGACGAAAGGTTCCCACCTGTTTATTCCAAGGTTTGTAGATCTCATAACGGGAAATATAGTTAACCCAGATATAGAAACTATCTCCGGTAAATGTTTGAGGTCAAAGATAGGGGATCTTTCTGACGGGTGGATGAAAGAGCTACCATCTTGCTCTCCAGTAGAGAAACCCCATCATTTGGCAGATGACTTCAATTAAAAACCCACTTGTCTTTTGTGTGATGGTGGCTTTTTATCTAAAAATGTATGTACATCCGTCTGTCGGGCTGTCCATCTCTGACAATCATTTCTTGTCAACGCAACTCCTAGAGGTCTCAATGGATTAACTTTAAATTTCGTCCACATTATCAGTATCACATACAGATGTGCATGTGCTTTTGTCGCAGCCAAAAAATTGTTGATTACAGCGTTATCCCCCTTTAAATATTTTAAAGCCAATACATAAACTGCATAATGTGCGTCCATCCGTCTTTCCCAAATTTATGTTCGTCTGTCGGTCCATCCTTGTCAATGCAACTCCTACAGTTTAGTTACAATTCTTTTGAAACGTGGTAAATCTCGTCATTACCATCTGAAGATGTACATGTGCTTTTTTCGCGGCCAGAAAATTATTCATTACAGAGTTATCCCCCTTTAAATACGTTTAAGCCTATACATGAACTGCAGTACCAATGATTTCTTGTCACCACAACTACAATTTAGCTGTGATTATTTTGAAACTTGTTAAGGGTTCTCATTACCACTTGAAGATGTGCATGCACTATCCGTATGCCTGTACATCCATGCGTCGTATAGAATGTATGTATGTCAGTCTGTCAGTCCATCCATCTCTGACAATCATTTCAAGAAGTCAACACAACGCCTACATGTTAGCTACGTACGATTCCAGAAGTCTCTGTTTGATTGACATTAAGGGAGTTTACTCCATCCAGAAACCGGGACTAGAGTAGAGAGTTGTGGTTCTTGCATTAGAAGGCATTAAATGCAAGATTAGAAATCTTTTTCTGGCGCTAAATGTAAGTAGATTTATTTAACAAGTAGTGATTGAATGATATGTATGTTTATGTGGTTAATAAAATGACAGACCAACCCTAGGGGTGTCTATGGTCATTCTCCCCTGAAATATTTAAAATTCATCAAAATTGTCTTGTTCGTGCCAGATCTTGAAGAATTTTGAACTTATTCTCTCAATTCCTTTGTCATTGAATATATTACTTGAAGAAGCAGTGCTATGATTCCATTTTTAAGAAATTCATCCATATTTTCCTGAGTTATCTTTCTCGAATAATTTAAAATTCACCAAAATTCTCTTGTCCGGGCATAACAGTTGAACAGAATTGAACCTGCACTTACAAATCTATCTATCTTTAAGGCGAGATGTAGTGTCCAGATTTAATTTTTCATTGATTAGTTTTTCTAAAATATTGTCCTTTACAATTAACATTACATGTATGTCCACTTTTGATGTATGTTTATCTGAAATGTTTGGATCCTGGGAGATATGCCATCTTCTGATGGTTATGTTTGTTTAAAGGTGGTATGCAAAGCTTTTCAAACTTTCGCCTACACTTATTTCAAAGTATAAACAATAATTTTTTGGCTCGGTCGACTTGTCAGTCAGTTGAGCTATAGCGATGACTCCACGTCTATCTGTGTGTCCATCTGTCTGCCTGTCCTCAACAATTATGTTGGTGAATATGTTCATACAGCTATCTAATATCCGTGTTGCGAAAATGATCAGATTGTAAATACCTGAGTTATGGATGCTGAAAAAATGTACACTTATTAAGGAGATATAATTATCCCCATGTTTTTCAAAGAAAAGGGGTATTATGTCATGCAACCAGTGTGCGTGCGTGTGTGTGTATGTGTGTGTGTAAAATTGTAACGCATGATTTTTTTGGTGGTCATCTTTAATTTTGCGAAAAATCTTTGGAATTCATTTAAATGGCTACTTCTCATTAACTGCTTGGGCAATTTCAACCAGACTTGGCTGGAAGGATACTACATGTAGGCTGGTTACAGTTAAAAGCCTACTCCTCAGTAACCACTTGGCTGATTTTTCAGGACTTCTGGATTTGTCGAATTATGACCAAAGTTGTAATCCTAGCATATGGTATCACCATTTCCTGTGTTGATATTTGAAGCAAGTTCGACCAACAGGTACCGAGATATACATAGATCCCAAATCTGATCTGATCTGGATCTGGGTCCTCTGTCCAGATCATTGTCAAAGTCTGTAGAATCCTTTGTTGTGTTAAAATTTGACCCAAATCGCATCAGTGGTTTTGAAATAAAATCTCCGGACACACAAACACGCAACTAGACGACCAGACAGTCCAGACAGAGAGACAAGGCAGGCAGGCAAGCATAACAAAATGCAATACCCTTCTTCCCTTGCACTGTGAGGGTAAGAAAACATGCCAGTCTTGCTCTCAGTATTTTCTATTGTCTCTCCCTAAACTAATTTTGCTTTCTCATTTTCACATCCAGGGGCGTGATCAAGAAGAGACGTCTCACTGTCTAAAATGGCTTTATAATAATGCAAATGTATCTATACCGATGCGTTTGAAGAGGGTGTTTGAGCTCGAGGGATTGGTCATTGAGCTCTATAACCACGGAGGCCATAAACTGTCCAAATCATTAGCCTCAGAGTTGATTACGACGAGCGTGTTTGAGTACAACAGAAATATCTCGTAAGTTATCCATCAGTTTTTTTAATTGTTCATCTTCTTTAAAATTAACCCCTTAAATCTCAGATTTTCTTCAAGAAAATTTTAATTTTATCGTACAAAATATCCATTTGTAGATCTAGAGGACGATTTTTAAAAATTTAACCACTGGAATAATTGGCTTGATTATCGAGCCAGTTATTCCAGCGGTAAATTTTCCAAAATAGTTTTCTCTTGGGCTGCAAATTTGAAGGTTTAAAGTGTTAAAGTAAGAATAAGCTTACAACAAATCCACACTCCTGCTTCAGCAGGATATTTTAGAATTAATACAGGATACATTCACTGCTTTATTATTTGCAATTATTATTCCAAGCAGCACCATATTATCCCACAAACACGCTACAATAACAACAAATACAGACAAACCCGTCATTGTAATGTACTTGTAAAATTGGTTATCATGCCAGTCATTCAAGTGGTAAGTTTTCGAAAATAGTCTTCTCTTGGGCTGCAAATAGACATTTCTCAAGACTACTGCAGAAGCCGGTTAAGCTGATGAGGCTTGCATCATTCATTTCTGGGTGTTTGTCATGGTTACAGAGATGGTCAGTGCTTCTGTATTGTGATTTCAAAGCCACGCTTGCCTTCCGAAGGCTGATAGGATGCCTGTAATTCTGGGCACTATTAGCAAAGATTTATCCATCAGAAGGCAATACAGTTAGGCTAAATAAATTTTGACATGCAGTATGAAGGATCCATGTTATATGAAGGATCGGAATTTGCAAAGGTCAATTCTAGATAATTTATTTTTACTTTAGAATTTTCAATTTAGTGTTTTAGCAGTCAACATAAAACAGTGATATGGTCTTAACCAAGTTAACTACAGAGCCTTAGTTCGTTCAGAGGTAGTACTCTTGCCATTTAACCCTTTCCTGGTCAAATTTGGTCAAGAAAATCAAAATATATGCTTATTGAATGTCCATTTGCAAGCCAAGAGAGGACTATTTTTGAAAATTTACCACTGGAATGACTGGCTCGGTAACCGAGCCAGTCATTCCAGTGGTAAATATTCAAAAACAGTCTTCTCTTGGTCTGCAAATGGACATTTCTCAAGAGCACTGCAGAGGATGGTTTTGGCCGACTTGACCATTAACGGGTTACGGGTCAAGAGAAACGAGATTTTTCTCAATAAATATAAATTTTCAGGTGATGTGAAGATGATTTTGAGAATTTACTACTGCAATGACAGACTCAGTTATCGAAACACTCATTCCAAATATAAATTTTCAAAAATACTGTTCTCTTGCCCTGCAAATTGACATTCTTCAAGACAACTGCACAGGCCAGTGTTGGCTGGCTTGATCATCAAAATACATGGCCTTTTTTATTTGCGACCCTCAAACACTATAGGTCTGTCTCTGTCAGTCAATCGAGCGGTTCTGTCAACTTTTTATTTCTGACAATGCTGCCTCTTTCTACTTCGAATAATACCAGATGTACTATTATGATAATGTCTATTATCTAGCCTAGCTCAAAATAAACAATTAAAACTCCGCACTCTCCTGGTCCTGCCCATACTGTGTCCGGGAATTACCATAGCCCCAGGTACCGAGTCAATTCCCAATCACAGTCAGATTCGTCTATTTTGCTGACTTTTTCAGTCGCATGTTCTAGTCTCTAAAATTTTTGCAAATTTAAATGGAATTAGCATTCTTTCAAGATATCCATTGCTGGCATCATGGAGGACAAAGGAAAATCATCTCAGGGGCAGGTTGTATCAATCTAGAATCTATCAATAATTGAATTTTCCTTAAATTGGCACAGTGTTTTAAAATGGTAGCATTGTTGGAGTCGGCCCGGTACCCGTTACTGTTTAAACCTTATGCGGGTACTCGGGTAATTTCTCTTGCGACGCAGTTCCTTTCAAGATGGATGCGCTCTAAGCCAAGATGGTGGCGCCCATGAATTAGGTTTGCCTTCGGCTTGGCGTATCTATGCACTCTGTTGGTGCCGATCCTTAGTCTTCACTTCATTGATGGTGTTTGTAGCGATCTTTCTTGGTTATTTTAACGATTAGTTAATTTTCACTCTAAAAAATTTCAAATATTTCCTGCCTTAAAACTTGATTATCATTAATTTAAGAGAAAGTTAATGTTTTAAGTAATTCTATGATTACAATCAAGTCGTTGTGCGTATTTGCTCATCACTCATGTCATGTGCAGCATTTTAGTTCTTGCTTTGTGTTCACAGAGGCCTAAAGGTCTGGACACATTATGTACCAAATGCAATCGGTTCATGAAGCAGAGATTTGTTGGTCACTGCGTAGCTTGCGCGAAGTGCAAGGTGGGAAGCCCGTGTGATGTTTGCGTGACGTGGTCGTCGGAGTTGGTGGCGGAGTTCGACCGTGATCGGCGTGCACGTCTGGACCGAATCGCGAGGGACAAGGCGGCCAAGGCAGATCAGGCGGCCAACAGAGGTTTGGAGGATCGCCTGAATGAGAGGATAGACTCGGCTTTGGGTGTCTGGGCGGCCCAGTTTAAAGCCATGTTTGAGTCCCTGCAATCCACGATCCCGTTGATGCAGACTGGTGCAGGACTACCTTTCGGTGGTCCGATCAGTACTGCTGAGGGTGTTGCACCTGCAGCTACTCTTACGTTGGCTCAAGAGCCGACGGCAGAGGAGGAGGAGCGTTTGCTCATGGAGGATTCCGGCATGCCGGATCTTTCCGTTATGGCTGTAGCCAGTACGTCCCAATGTTCTCCTTCGGGTTACGTACGGGTTTGCCAGCCGAGTGGTGATGTCGATGTTCCGTCGGGAATTTTACATCCGGATTTTGTTCAGCCCGTGCTGCCGTTGGAGTCGTGTTTGACGCCTTCGGACGGTATCCCGGCGCCGGTGGGTACGGGCTCTGTCGGGTTTCTGTTGGTAATGCGGCTGTGATCACGGCTCCCGTGCTGGAGCCGATGGATACTGGAGCCGCAAGTGCACGGTCGGCGGGCATGGTTTACACTAGTAAACAGGTTCGCAGTCCTCAGCATGGATCGTTGGTGTCTGCCTCGTCCAAGGGCGAGAAAGAAGATGAAAACGGCAGTCCCTTGTTGGATGAGTCGTCATTTTCCACCGAGGCTGAATGGGTGCAGGTCCTTGAATGGATGTCCGGCCGTCTAGGGTTGGCATCAGATCAGGGATCTCAGCGCAATCCGGCGATGGAGCGGATGTCAGAGCGAGTGGCTAGCGCTCTATCCAGTGGCTCTTCGGCCATGCCTGCTCTGCCTTTGAATACCTTGACCTCTGACATGTTGGCGGTAGCGGCGTACCGTATGGTCCAGCCAGACTTTACGTTACCGAAGGCCCCGAAAGGGATTAGGAGTAAGGTCCGTTTTCCGGAGCTTGCCTATCACCAGTATGCCCGGGTCTCACGTTTTTCCGTCGGGGAGAGGGAGGCGCTGAATAGGCCGTTGGTTGGCAAAGCTAAGGGACGTTCTCATCCGTTAGTTTCCCAGACTAACAAAGATCCGTTCAATGAGCTGACCCTCATTGAGGATGCGGCGCGGGCTGCCATGGCGGCCTTCTCGCATGGTTGTACCGTCCTGCAGGGTATGCTGACCTGCGCGGCGGAAGGTGGGGTAGTGCCAGAGGCTGCTCCCGGAATTATCCGGGACACCATGCGCCTATCTCAAGATTGCCTGGCCAGGGTGATCACGAGATCATTGGCTGAGCGACGGAGAATGGTTCTCGATTTTGTAGATTTTTGTCTCAGGACCTGAGATGAGGGCTGCGTTATCTTCCGCGCCATTCATTGGTCCAGGCTTGTTCGGCGGCTCGGCACGGCAAGCCTTATCCAATGTCGCTTCAATGGTCGCGGAGCAGGAAGTAGTCGTAGAAGTCGACGAAAAGGACTCGGCCTCAACAGTCCTACAGACAGCACCGCTAGGAGCAGCAGACGCAGCGCCAAAGATCGCCCTTCCGTCCTTCTGGCCGTGATGCCCGTCGGCCATCCGGCTCTCAAGGTCCTGGTCATTCCTCTTCATACAAGTCCTCTAGTAAGAGGCCGTATGAGGAGGACAGGAAGCGTGGCGGTTCAGGCAGCGGCGGCTACCGTAAGGATAGCCGTGGCGGCGGTTCCGGACCGTCATTTACCAAGAAACCATGGGGTGGCTGTGGGGGACGGTCCTGACGGGTTTCCGGCGGGATCCGCTCCGGTAACAACAGGAACGAGGGGAGTCGAAGATCTTCACCTAGGCGAATTAGCGTCGTCTCGTACATCGATCGCGAGTTGTGTGCAGATTCCTTCCGTTGGAGGCAGACTGCAACTGTTCTCAGACAAATCGGAAAAGGTCGTGCAAGATTATTTGGTCTGTCAATGGTTGAGAAACGGCTACGCTCCGGACTGGCTCATCCGTCAATCGTTAGTTCCGTTAACTTCGACTCCAGTATGGACTCCCGTTCCAAGGGAATCCGATCGTCTAGAGGCCTTTTGCTCGGAAATCAAAAGTCTTCAGCAGAAGAATGCGATTCATTTAGTCCGCAATCAGTCATCCCCAGGCTTCTATTCAATGATGTTCCTCATTCTGAAACGCACCGGAGTGTGGAGACCGGTTCTCAATCTCAAACCGTTAAACAAGTTTATTCTGTCACCAAAGTTTCAAATGGAGACTAGCAGCAGTGATGTCGGGATTGAGGAAAGGCATGTGGGCAGTGTCGATAGATCTGAAGGATGCTTATTGTCATATTCCAATGTCAATTCCTTTTCAGAAATACCTTCACTTTGCGTTCCAAGACAATGTTTGGGAATTCAATGCGCTTCCATTCGGCCTGACCACAGCGCCGAGGGTCTTCACAAAAGTGGTCCTCGCCATGACTTCTTATCTTCGCAGGAGAAACATAGCTGTTCATACTTACATAGACGACTGGCTGCTGAAGGCGGTGAATCCAGTCACTCTGTGCAACAATCTTCAGGTAGTCCTAGCCTTACTAAAGGATCTAGGATGGATTGTGAATCTAGAGAAATCAGAATTGACTCCATCCCAGGAGTTTGTTTATCTGGGAATATTTTTCAATCTCCGGGACGGCGTAACTTTTCCGGCGGAGAGCAGGGTCAGGAGCCTGATTGCAGTTTTGGAGTCAATTTCTCTAGGAGCCTAACTGACGGCGCGCCAATTTCTCCGGATACTGGGTTTACTAGTGTCTGGAGAAAGTGGTTCCTTATGCGGCACTCAGGCGCAGGCCGATTCAGATGTATTTATTGTCGTTCTGGTCTCAGAAAACGGATCCGTTGTCTCTGAGAATTCCAGTAAAAGAACCATTGATATTCCATCTTCAGTGGTGGTTATCAGAACAGAATCTCCTGCGAGGTGTTCCTCTACAACCTCCTCAATCACAGATGTCCATCTTCACAGATGCATCGATGATGGGTTGGGGAAGCGGTATTGGACAATTGATCAGTGTTAGGGGAATGGGATCGGACTAATGCGCAGAAACATATCAATGTTCTCGAACTATTAGTGGTGGTATTAGCACTTCGAAAGTTCGAGAATTTAATTCAAGACAAGATTGGCCTAATAAGGACAGACAACTCAACAGTGGTGTCCTATTTGAACCGCCAAGGCGGAACGAGGTCACCAGAGTTGTGCATGATGATTTGGAACCTTCTGCTGTGGTGCCAAGAGAGGAATCTTATTCTTCGGGCAGCACACATTCCAGGAAGACTGAACATCTTAGCAGATGCACTCAGTCGAAGGATGGTTTGTCATCCAACGGAATGGCAGCTCAACCAATCGGTAGCGGAGGTTCTATTCAAACATTGGGGCAAACCCAATGTGGATCTATTTGCGATGAAACAGAACGCAAAGATGTTCACATACGTGTCACCGATCCCGAACCCGCTAGCCTTGGCAGTAGACACACTGGCGATGAGTTGGAAAGGAATGTATGCGTATGCGTATCCTCCAACGATTCTCATCCCAAGAGGTCTGGCAAAGATAAGAGAAGGGGTATGCCAAGTACTACTGATCGCCCCTCATTGGCCAGGCCGATCTTGGTTTACCGATCTGCTGGACCGTCTGGTCTGCAATCCAATCCCTCTTCCAGAACGAAGGGATCTAATCACTCAGAACAAGGGTCTGTGTCTTCACGACAGACCGGAAATGTTCAAATTTACTGCATGGATGTTGTCAAGCAGCGTGCAACTGAGGGTGGCTTTTCTGAGCAAGCAGCGAAGTTTGTCGCTTCAGCCAGAAGAGGGTCAACCACCAAAACATATAATTATAGAATCAAAAAATTTGCAGAATGGTGCCAGGGAAGAGATATTAATCCCTTGTCTGCATCTGTTCAACACGTAGCAGATTTTATCTGTCATTTATACGAAGTTGACAAACTTGTACCTTCAACCCTAGCAGCATATAAGTCTGCGTTAGCTTCGGTCGTTCCCAGTCTGGCCATTGAAGGAGTGGAGAATGACACTTTGAATGAAGTTATTAAAGGAATGAGCAATCTGCGACCTAGACAGCCAATTCCTATCGCAGCATGGAATCTATCTCTTGTTCTACAGGTTTGAGGGCATGCTCCCTTTGAACCGATTAGATCTATAGATATTAAACTGTTAACTATTAAATCAGTTTTCTTGCTTGCAGCAGCATCGGCGAGAAGGAGGGCGAAATTCATGCGCTAACTGCCGAACAAGACCGTTTTGTCGTCATGGGTGAAGGTTTAAGACTACTTCCATGTCTTTGTTTCCTGGCAAAGAATCAGTCACTTAAATATCGAGGTCAACCGATCAATTTGCCAAGTTTAGTCAGACATGACCCAAACTCTTCTGCTTGGTGTCCTGTCAGATGTCTGAAAATGTATAAGAAACGTACTGAGGAGTGGAGAGATGACCCGAAATCTCTGTGGTTATGTCTCAAAGCTCCTCATTTGCGCGCCTCGAAGGATACTATTTCTTGTTGGATAGTTGACGCTATTCAGATGTCTCACAAAATTGCTACAGGAAAGCAGATTGATCGTGCGAACGCCCATCAGGTCCGAACATTAGCAGCAGCATCGGCCCTTTTTAATGGTGTCTCATTAGAGGAGGTGATGTCTGTAGCACAATGGCATGCCAAGTCATCATTTACTGATTTCTACCTTCGCGACATCTCCAGCGCACTTAATCCGGTAGCCGTCGCCAATTTGTCGAACGTTAGTTAAGCCACATCCGACCACCACTTCACAAACATCGCACATTACTTCCTCCTGCACTGAGCAAGAGCCATGCACATGACCAGTGAACAACCATGGATTGGGCCGAGCTCCTGGGATGATCAAGAAAGATCAAGCACTCAAAATGCTGAGTGTTTACATTAATTAAGTGACTAAGAATATATTAATATTTACTTACAGTCGAAATATCAGACTGCTTAAGTAAATATCCTCTCAAACAGACATTAGACTCATTCCAATTTGAAAACTTAATCGATATACTGATATTTTTTCAAAATTAGAAGTTGTAGTAGCTTCTTTGCACTCTACTGGACTGCCCTAGCTGAGACTTGGGGCTGACACGGGTCTGGTGGGTGTTGCATCCCCATTGACAGCCCTCTGGATTTTGTGCGGACAAAAGAGAGGGGGGGGGGGGAGCGCGGTCTAGACCATGGAAGTTTAGCACTCTATGAGTCAGATGGCAGAACCCAAGCGTATACCAGGGTTCTAGTCTCTACACAACCTTCTCTGTTGGATGGTAGATGAGTGCTGGTTCGATCCTCACCTCCCCCCACCGGTATTTCTTGGCTGTTGAAATCCGGAGTTTATCATAATAGTACATCTGGTAAGTATTATTCGAAGTAGAATCAAAAAAGCATCCGCTTTTGTTTCTACGAGAATTCTTAATACTTACCAGATGTACTATGGCCCTGTCTCAGCCGCCCCGCTGAGGTGAGGCTGAGCTGCTTTCGCTGTTTGTCAAGGGAAATAGAAGACGAATGTGATCGGGAATTGACTCAGTACCTGGGGCTATGGTAATTCCCGGACACAGTATGGGCAGGACCAGGAGAGTGCGGAGTTTTAATTGTTTATTTCGAGCTAGACTAGATAATAGACATTATCATAATAGTACATCTGGTAAGTATTAAGAATTCTCGTAGAAACAAAAGCGGATGCTTTTTTGAGTCACCACTATAGCTTGTCAAGCCTGTTTATTAGCTAACCTGGTCTAGAAAGCCGAATGAGATTATATCAAGGCAACTTAGTCACGCTCCATTCACCTGTCTGTTCATTTATATATTTACTACTCATGAGCCACAGGGATCATTTGAAGTAAAGATGGTTAGAAGAAAACTAGGTTGACAATATTCTTCCAGTCTTAGCCAATATAGAGAGGCCTTTTGTTCATCTTCGGGAGATTGTCTGAGCATATTGCTATTTTGATATTTTTCAGCTGTAACTGGCACGATGAACAAGATTGCAAAGACTGTGCATTGGGCATTCCAAAGCGACACGCGTAAGTATATTTATTAGCTCACGTGGCCTGAAAGGCCGAGTGAGCTTATGCAATGGCGACCATCTGTCCGTCGTCCGTCCAGCAACTTTTCCTTTAATGGACTTCTCAAGAACCACTGGGTAGAATTCAATTATGTTTAGCAGGAAGCATACTTAGGGCATAGGGATCCAAGTTTGTTCAAACGAAGCCAATCGGCCAGTTTGGCCAGTGGCTATCTTTAATTTCGGCCGATTTTAGAAAACGTCTTTAAAAATCTCTGAAACTGCTTGGGGAATCGATTCAAAACTCATGAAACAACATCTAGGGAAAGAGGTAAGCCAAGTTTGTTCAAGAGGACCTGATTGACCAAATGGTTCAGCGGCCATCTTGGATGACCTAGTTTTCCCGAACGCGACTTCTCCAGAACCGCTAACGGGATCAGGCTGAAATTTGGGAGATATGATTAGGGACTAAGGGCCATTAAAGTTTGTTGAAGGGAAGTTGATCCGTCAACAAACATGACTGCAGTAGGCCAATCAAAATGTGGCGTGTTTGGTGGCCATATTGGATTTTTTTATTTGATGGATTTTGAGGCCAAAATTGGTTTTATATGTTTTTGGGTATTCTGAGGCCAAAATAATAAATAGTTTCGTTTCCTATAAACCTCCTGGGTGAAATCTTTTACGTTTTTCACCCGGCTGGGAATAAAAGAATTTTTTTCAACTCGGCATAAATGGTACATTTGTAAAACTATACAAATTGCAATGTTTTTAATGCCATTTGTATGCAATGTGAATCCCTTTTACTAATTGTGTCATGAAAAACATGACAAATTTGGCAATTACAACTGTATTTAATGGACCTCTAGCCAAATGTCAGAAAAGCAAATATTTATGACCGTTTTAAAATAAATTAATAATTGAAAAATAAATGAATTTCCTCCCACCCTACTGGTCTTTTTCCCCACCTGGTTTGCAGGAAACCAAATCTTTTTTATCGATGGCCTGCGCTCAACTTTGTCATTTTCGAAACTGTCGGGTAAACGGTTTGGCGGCAATCTTGGATTATTTTTCTGGCAAAGGCTCCCATATTAAAGCAATGGAAAATTTTAAATGTCTTCTCGAGAAATACTATGCCGATTTCAATTATGTGTAGAAGGAAGCATCTTTACGGCATAGAGATTCAAGTTTGTACAAATGAAGCCGATCAGCCAATTTGGCCGGTGGCTATCTTGGATATTTGTTGATTTGTACAAATGTCTTTACAAATCGTCTTGTTCGAAACCACTTCGGGGATTGATTCAAAACTGAAATATCATCTAGGGGAAGAACTGAACCAAGTTTGTTCAATGGAACGTGATTGGCCAAATAGTTTGGTGGCCATCTTGGATGACCTAGTTTTCGCGAAAATTACTTCAACCGCTGAACAGATCTGGGCAAAATTTGGCAGTTATGATTAGGGCTGAAACACCATTAAATTTGTCCATGGAAAGTTGATATGTCAAAAATGTGTCCGCCATGAATCAATCAACATTTAGCATTTTTGGCTGACATCTTGTATTTTCTGCAGATTTCTGAGAAAATCATAAAAAGACCACTTATTAACCACTGGGCTAATTTTAATAAAACTTGGCTTTAGATCCTTCTTCACAGAAATTTTATTGTTAAATTTAATATACCATATTCCATGTTAATAGAATTTATTTTTTTCATAAATTTTTGTTATGAGTCAAAAGTTTTGCGTATTAAGACACATTTTCATACCCTGTCAGAAAATTGTCAAGGTACATTTATTATGTGATGTTGCCATTTGGCTGGATAATAATGGCTCCTGAGATTTGTCAGATCGTTTGGAGGTCTATTGGACGAAGTCTGAAGCAGAAAGCTATCGAAACTGATGGTGATTCGAAATACAATATGGCCATCGGCTATCTTGAAAATTGCATTCCAAATGATAACGCCACTAGCATTTCTGAGAGCTCTTTGAAACTTCATAGGTTCATTGGACTTGGTCTGTGAAAGGAAGCTATCGAAATCGATGATCTGAAACGGGCACAGGTGGCCATCTTACCGTTACCATTCTGATGTTAGTATTCTATCTTTTACCATGTCAATAGCACAGAACCTGGTGTAAATGTTTCAACAATTTTGGTAGAAGATGTTGCTGTCTTCGACAGCACCATCTTCCACCAAATTTGTTGAAAACTGTACACCAGTTCATCTTGTAATTTAATTTGAAAATTTAAGAATCTGATATCATTGTGGTAAGGGTTAAGAATCACTTTCTGGATGTTAACTCTGCTTCTGTTTGTCAGATTAGTTAAAAATTTCATATGTCCCTTGAAGTAGGTCGGTGTAAGAGACCCACTGAAATCACCAATGGGCTGAAATACAATATGGCATCCAAGGATTGGTGGCCAACTTGAAAATCAATTACCCGATAATAATTTCATATAATTCTATTGGAGTCGATGTGTGGAAGAAACATGTACAATATCAATCATTATCTGAAAATCAGTATGGCCATCAACCACAAGTAGTGATGAATGTTGAGCTATAAAATTGCATGTTACGCACAGAATTAGTTAGTTTTGTTACTGATTGCATTTTCCTTGACACAATAATGCTGGGCTGTTATGCACCATTTGCTGAGCTCTTGTTATTAATCCATAATTAACTTTATTGGTCAAACTTGTTCTAAAAAATTGATTTTCTCATAGAAGTTCATTTGAAGGCTTAGAGAAAATATATTTTGGAAAATTTACCCCTGGAATGACTGGCTCAGTTATCGAACCAGTCATTTCAGTCGTAAATATTTTTGCTACTGGAATGACTGGTTTGATGTGAGCCCGTCATTCCTGTGATAAATTTACATAAATTGTCTGCAAATGGCCATTCATTAACCGTCTGACTGCTGAGTTTTTGCAGACAACATATTCCAGGGATTATATCTCTGGACTTGCTAAATATTTTGAAAACAATTTGACGGAAGGTTTTTGGTGGCTTAGCCACCAACAACTTTCATTCAAATTGTTTTCAAAACGTTCAGCAGATCCAGAGTTATTGCACATTGAAATAATTGTCTGATGACTTCCAATAGCGAGTTAATTAAGGGGTTAATACTGTAATAGTCTAATACTCATGATCATGAAATTGTGCATAATTTTTATTTTTTTCTCATCGATCTTGTGATCTGGTTTGTAATGTTCATAAAGCAGAAAATGAAATTGCTCTGGCCTTGTGAATTGATTTCCAGCTTTCATATGCTTGATGGTCTGGCCTCGATTTACAAATATGAACTCACTAATAAACATCTCCCTGAACGAATGGATCTGAGCAAAGTTGTCACAGTGATACCTGGTGACCGGAGTACTGCGCCTCACCCCAGGAAGACATGGGGAATGGAAGCTGCAGCACAGCCTTATCCAGCTGCCAATCAGGTAATATATATGGGTGTAGTCCTATTCATATGAATGGTACAAGTAGAAGCACCATTAGGTATAACAACTATAGTAATACTAGTATCACCAGCGACCGGAGGAGGAGCAGCAGCAACAGCTGTAGCTGCGTGCAAGTTTGCTCTAGCTCAATGTATGAATAGGCTGAACAATAGAATAGCCAAATGCCATTTTTGTTTGCCAAATAGTAAATATTTTAGCCACATCTTTACTTCAATGTCACTTATGAACATGCAGTCAGTCATCATCAGTTAATTTTACAGTCCAGATACAATACAGTCTTAATATATAAGAAATGTGTTGAATATTTTAAAGCTAATATGACTGAAAGATGTTGTTTCCTTAGGCAGCAACAACTTTCAATCATATTAGTTTCAAAATATTCAAAGACGTAAACAGGAATTTTTGCAACGCAATTGTAACGTTCTAATTAGCCGGGATTGTGCCAATCAGGAAAATTAAATAAATTTTAATCATTAGACAAAAATTTAGCCAATTCTGCTTTTCATTAGCCAGATTTCAGTTTTACTAGCATTTGGCTACTAGCATTTGGCTAAGTGGCTAGGGGATTGATCGGTCCCTGAACCCTAACATGGTCTCATTAGCCAAACCGTTTTTAGCTCATTTTTCAAGGGCCAGAAGATTGAAAATTAGTGGTATATAAAATTTAAAAATCAGCATTTTCCTTAGGTACATCACATGTACCGGTCTGAAAAGTGAGATAGGATAAATACCAGAAAATCGTATCAGTTGCTCACTTCAGCGATGTCAAATCTATAGTTAAATTAACTATATGCTCTGAGTGGATTAATTACATCGATCTACGAATGATTATAACTGAATCCACTGAAAGGTTGTAGCTAAGCTTCATCATGTTGCTTCAATTATAATTTGATTCTTGAACACTGTTATGCAGGTAATGGAGGAGTCCAGTTTATCAATCAATCATATGACATCATAATCAACTATGTAACGTTTAGGATTATGCCATGATCAATTACATCATGAATCATGCTAGGTTTGTCATGAACACTTAATTGATGACAGACTAAGCATTGTGTATGGTTTTACTATTTAATAAACATGCTGTTGAATATTTTGAAACTAATTTGACTGGGCACTGTTGCTGCCCTAGGCTCTTATTCTAAGACCCCTAGACTCTTCTTCTCCATTCTTATCGGATATGGCCTTTTGGATATATTAGGGGATATCTCGGCAAGATCTATGTCTATTTGCTAAAAGTATCTTTTCCCTGAAAATCTTAAAATGTGTCAAAACTTGATTGTTCGAGTCAGATCTCCTTTACCTGTCAGGTACTCTCTCAATATCTTTTCAGCAAATGTATAACATATAGATGGTGTCATGATTTAATGTCTGCAAAATCCATCTGTATTTGCCAGAGTTATCCTGAACTATGCGAAGAATTTGTTTTAAGGTTATTTATGATGGGGGAGACACTGGGTTATGATAAAAGTGTCCATATTTTCCAGAATTATCTCCCTTTGAAAACTTAAAATTTGTCAGAATATTCTTGTAAAAATCTCTGAGATTTTTGGTGTTACATTCAGAATTTTACATTTGGTTTATTTATTAAGAGGAGACAGTCGCGGCAGTGTCAAACAGTCGCGGCAGTGTCATGATTTTGTTTTAGCGAATTCTCTTAGTATTCCCCAGAGTTATCTCGCCGCTCAAACTTCAGATTCATAGAAAATATAGTTTTCGTTGGATAACTTGAAAATGCCTAGATGCATTTCGTTAAAATTTGGTACACGGATAAACATGTGGCAAAACCTCAGTTGTGATCATATTTCTTTACTCTCCCTGAATAACTTTAAATTCAGAAAGACTTGGTATCCACTTTAATGTTCTTCAAATGTGTATGAAGGGCATGCAACATTAAGTTTCACTAAAAGTCTTGTTCTCGGTTATTCTCAGAGATACGGAGCAACTTCTCGCCATAATGATCATATGGATGATGCAGATGATGAAGGCTTTCATGTGGTGTCACTGCGAAGACCTAACCCAGGTGAGCTAACTCTAGCTTTGTTTGTAATCTTAGTCATACCTCTAGTAGAGTACCATCTCAGGGACACCAAATCTTGTCAGTAGACAGTGGTGGTGTCATGTTTGGCCTTCAGACCAGGGCCACGTGAAGTTATGTGGTCATCCGTTCATCCATCTGTCAAATCAAATCTCCTTAACTTTTTGAACGATTTCAGCAAAATATGGTGGTAGGCTCCAGAATTTCTATTCAGAATATTGATTGGTCAATTTTTTGGGCAAGAATCTTGACATATTTACCAGAAATTGCCAAAACGCTTCTCCTTAGCTACATGGCATATTTCAAACAAATTTAGCGAGAAGGCTACAGAACCTGTATTCAGAATTTTGATTGTTCAATTTTTGGGGTGAAAATCTTACACTTTTTGAAAAATGTACAATAGATTGTCTAAACGCATCTTCTCCTTGATCGCTTTGTCGATTTAAACAAAATTTGGCTGTAAGGATTCTATTGTGCTAGGCTCCAATTAGGAGAATTTTGATTGGTCAATTTTTTGGCGTCAAAATCTTAGATTTCATGAAAAATGTAATGGAAATTATGAAAACACTTCTCCTTAGGTGCTTGACAGATTTCGACTACATGTTGCTAGAAAGACAGAATCATGGTAGTCTCCAGAACATCTATTCAGAATTTTACTTGGTCAAATTTTGTGTGAAAACCTTAGGTTTTATGAAAGCTTTCCCAGAAATTGTCAAAGCAAATCTCCTTGGTGGATTTTAACAAATTATTATTATTCAAGTTTATTAATGTGGTTTGGTGGTTCACTGAAATTCTAAACAAGTTTCTCAGTATTTTGTGTGAAAAGAATTTTTAGTTGTGACCCACAACTAATATAAGATTGTTTGTTTGTCTGTCTGTCCATCAGTCTGCCAAATCTTTTGTATTTCTGACAAAGCTGCCTAAGTCACAAATATAGCATGTCACACTTGTTTAGTTATGACTCACAACTAGTATAAGTTGCCTGTCTGTCTGTCTGTCTGTCTGTCTGTCTGTCTGTCTGTCTGTCTCTCTCTGTCTGTCTGTCTGTCTGTCTGCCTGTCTGGCAAACCTTTTACATTTCTGACAAAGTTGCCTATGTCATAACTCCAGCATGCCACACTGGTTTTCCATAAAATAGTCCTACTCGCCTATAGTGAATAGCGATGCATATACTTGTGCTGGCCCACTGACGATTGGAAGATTATGACCATATTGCAGTGAAGGTATTTTATGTAATCTTACACATCTAAGTCTGTTTTATACCATCTTTATATTTGTATTAATTTGTCACAGTTAGCGGTGGCGTGTGGAATGCGGACACGGGTCGATCTGCTCCACCAGTTGCGCGTGGATCCACTACAAGTAGTTTCATGCAAGGTATATATATGGTATTCATGTTTTTATGATTCTCTAGTGTAACACCAATGTGACCTTCCCTTAGTAGATTGACTTTACGAAGTAAAACAAGCTATTGTGATACCTTGCATGTCGTCCGGCGGCGGCGGCGGTTGTAGTGTTGTCAACAACCAATTTTCGTTTAACTCAACTTTTATGTTTATGTCATTTTTCTTAATCATATTGGACCCAAACTTGAGTCACATGCTTCGTTTTAATGACACATTAATGTTTTGTGTGTAGCTTAACTTCACTGTTTTTATCTCATGTTGGCTTAATCATACTGGCGCTAAAGTAAAACACTGTGTCCTTGCTAAAAGCTTTTGTTTATTACCAAAACTAACATTTTACGTTTAGATCAACTTAGCAGTTTATCTCCCATGTTAGGTTAAGCATATATGACCCACATTCGAACACATCATTCCTTATAATGACATAGCATGACACAAATACCTTGGCATCCAAAGCTCAAGGTCGGTGTGATAATGAGAAAACTTGAATATTTTTGCCTAGTCTAGAACCTGTGTATCTTATCTGAAGTCTTAGTGTTTAACTGCTTACTGAATTCACAGATGATGTTCCCGCTAACAGGTATGCGGGTCGTGCAGCACCCCCGGAGGCCAGCTTTGCCCCACCACCTCCAGCTGCCTGGCACAGCGGTGATACAGCAAGGGTGAGTTTTTTCATTTTGTACGTTATTAACTAGTTTTAACATCTGTTAACTAATTAATGTTCAACCTGTCTAGGAAAATGACATTTGGGGTAGTTGTAGAAATTGTACATTTGCTGGCTAAAAGAATGTTTTTCAAAACTTGGCACTAAAATCTACAGAAGCCGATAATTTCACTATTAGGCTTAGAGAAATATTCTGTCAGCAAATAGGCATTTTGTGAAAGAAAAAGAGCTATTTGTGTAGTCCAATAGTCTTTTCTAACTGTATATCACTACAGTAGGTATCCTATTTACGTTATGCCTCTGTTATGTCAGCCTTTGCTTGTGCAAATTTACACAGATGAATTTATGGGTGATTTTGTCACCATATCAATGACTCTGCATTACAGCCATCATGCTTTCCACATCTACAGTACGTGGTTTCAATCTTGGCACAACAATAATTTCAAGTTGTTTAGACCTCAGAGTCAAGTTCACAAGGCTTTGATTCAGACTCTAGTAGCTCAGTAAATATATTCAAATATTCCAGATGACTCTTGTCCAGCAAAAGCATAGAGATTTAATTGATTTTAATTGGTCACTTACAGCCTATTGAACAAACATCCTTAGAATGCTGAATCAACCGTTACCAATGAATAGTGAATAGTCTGTCAAGTGTCAGAATTGTATGTCTTTACTATTTAACTAATAAACATTTTGTTAAATATCTTGAAACTAATTTAACTGGGTGCAGCACTTTTGGAAAATATCCAACAGTTTACCTGTATAGTTACCTTGAAATTAGGATTCTGGAAATTCATAAATCAAAGTATATAAATCGATCCCAATATGCTCAAAGCAAGGGCAGAGCTTAGCTAGAAATATGCGGAGCTTAGCTAGAAATGGACAGGGCATAGCTAGAAATGGACAGGGTATAGCTAGAAATGGACAGGGCATAGCTAGAAATGGACGGGTCATAGCTAGAAATGAACTGTATAGCTAGAAATGGGCAGAGCTTAGCTAGAAATGGGCAGAGCTTAGCTAGAAATGGGTGGGTCATAGCTAGTAATGGGCAGAGCTTAGCTAGAAATGGGCAGAGCTTAGCTAGAAATGGGCAGAACTTAGCTAGAAATTGGCAGGGCATGGCTAGAAATTCATCCCTCTGTTAAATAGATCTTTGTGTTAAAGATATACAAATGTGTACATAGAATGTCCGGTCTTGGGACTGTAGCTCGCGAGGGTATGCGCTGGGCCATCCTGCTGCTCCGGTCTGTTGCACTGCATATACAGGATGCACGGGAGGGCTGGTTAGCTGCGGTTCTCGGGGTTACGGATTCCGTATCGCGAATCTCCGAAAAGTACAAAGACAGACTTCTAGAGCCGGTGGAACGATAACGTTTCAGTGGGGCCGTGCGACCATTGCTACCGAGATTGAACCTCACCATCTCGTCCCAACTAGTTGTGTTACTGGTATGACGGTCCATAACTCAATTTAGGCGCCTAGACATGATAATTAAAAATATACTATACAAACAATGGTACTCGTTTGTTAGCACGAGAGAGAAAAAATAGACAGTATATAGAACTAAGTTGGTGTCTTGTTAATGTGGATTCGTACCGCACCGATCCTTATATATCCGTGAGGTATCCCTGGAAGGGAGCATCCTAACGAGGCCACTTATATAGTTTAATATAAACCATTATACCCCTGACAAAAATTTTATTGTTGCGAGAGGAGAGTACCTCGCACGGGTCTCCGTCACAGGAAAATGCCTTAAATGCTGAAGTGGAGGAAGAGAGCTGGCAAAAAGGGCCTCGCTCTTGTTCAAACCTATGCTAAGTGTAGTGTGAGTCAACCTAGTGAAATTATAATTAATCTGATGCATGCTGTATTACGTGAAGATGGGGTGGACGATTTCCATAGAATTCAACACCGTCATCTTATGTAAGTCCAAGATACTGTATTGGTAGTTGCCGCTTTTATTTATGTGGTCCTGCTAAATCCTAAACTACCAGTTAGTTGTTAGATTTATCTCCAAGCTTTGGCCGCAAATAGCAGGAATTTCTACCTATCTCTGATACATGAGCCTGCCTGGCAAAGATGGTCGGTTTCCCTAAGGTCACCCTCCAGAGCATCTCCCTCAGAAAGGCAGCGAGCAGACCTGTTATGGAGTGATGGCTTCAGAATCACATAACGATCCAGTTACATATCACACCGCAACCATATACAACATCACTAGGACAAGTCAATATTACACAAGCAATTTGAAAAGTGCAGAAAACTTTATGGCGGGGAGTGAGAGGCAGATATCCATCCCTAGTGATCTTCTCGTGAGGGCGTGGTGGGCACTTTATGGAGTTAGATGGTGATCTGCATCCTATCCATCACCCGGTGTCTCAGGGGCGGACCATCTAAGATCCGGCTCCGGGGACTAATGTTTGCCTGTCGTTAGGGTTAAGTTTCAAGATGCCCAGAGATGCACTTCTGGACGGTTAAAATAAATATCTTTTCGCAGTGCTTCCTACTTTGGCGGGGTTATCTATGCTAACTGGTATCCGAAGATACAGAGGAGGTGTATGCGAAATCGACACTGGTCTTCACCGCTTGGAAACCCCAATAGTTTCCCAACTCGGATCATGCCAATGTGGTGATGGGAGTTCCAGACAATTAATAAGTCTTGCGGCTGGAGGAGCTTAGAAAGAGACAATCACTCAATATAATAAGAGGCCCTAAGGTATCTGGCCAATTTTACACAATCTAGCCGGTGTGCAGTGTTACATATCCGCTTCATCCAGAAAAGAGGCGTACACAAATGTCTCATATGGAGCGATTGTCGCTAACTACTTTTAAAGCTATCCTATCGAGCTAGAATAGCCAGGTTTAGTCGATCACATGTCAGGTTCGCCCAATGAGAACATGAACAGTGTAAAATTGATGCTGGCGGAAAAGTGATGTGGATTTACTGACGCTGTATAGTATAGCCTAGCGTACTGCGGTCCTAGTATTTTATGTAAAATAAACAAAACAAGTAACTATGATGGCTGCTGCCATATATATATACTAACTATGACAGTGTTGATAATAAATCAGGTCATAGGACCTTGCGGTGCTTGTTAGTCATAAGCACAAAAATAAGGATAATATTTTCAGTCATCGGTGCCAACAGTTAGCAGGCACGCAAAGGATGGCAGAACATGAACTTGCTAAGTGTGTTGTGATCAGACCTTAATGAACCTAATCCAGGACCACTAAAGACAAGGAAATACCTAATGGGATGTTCACAATAGACATGGCACAATGGAAAAAGTTAAAGAAAGACTGATTGCAGCTGAAAGAAGTTTTCACTTCAGCTACAGAATACATTCACTCATCATCATCGTCATCGTCATCGTAAACATGGTAAAATAGTACTAGCAATCTTGATGTGTGCAAACTGCAATCCCATAATTCATGAATCCATGTCCTCACTCAATCATATGATGTCATAATCAACTACGTGACCTGTATGCTGACGTCATAATCATAAACGTCATGAATGATTCGAACTAGTCCGTCTTGTATGTCTTTGCTAAAATTTAATAAACGTGCTGTTGAATATTTTGAAACCTAAGGCAGCAACGGCACCCAGTCAAATTAGTTTCAAAATATTCAACAGGTTTCCCTGTATAGTTTTCTGGAAATTCATAGTCAAGAAGTTAAGGGATCGATTGATCCCAACACGATCGAGGTCTTGGTGGAGCTTACCTAGACATAGGCGGGGCATAGCTAAAACTGGAAATTGATGTTCCTACTAGATGTATACTTACTGTTTTACAGGTTGTAGTGCAGGCCCCATCAATACACCCACCTACAGTGGGACGTGGTTTAATTACCACACCCATGGATCGGGGACAACCAGTTAATGTCTGTGGAAACGCTGCCACAATACCAGGTGGATTGCAAGCACCGGGTGCTGTTGCGAATGCATGGCAACGACCTGCAAGTATTGTTCCAGCTAGCGGTAGAGGGATTGGAAGAGGAGGTGGAACTAGAACTAGTCAAGTTGGAGCTGGAGCCGCAGGTTCGTCTACTTAGTGCAGTAATTAGTAATATTTAACCGAATAACTAGCACATTAGAATAAGACAAATAAGAAATCAGCACTGAAGACAAGTGTTGAGACTTTCAACCCTCCAGCTCGATGCTTATTAATCTTGCCAGTAAGTCGCTGACTGTCTGTCGGTCGGTCGATCAATCTAGTGGTGGTCAGCCTTCCTGCCTGGATAACTCCTTGATAAATCTTCTTCAAACTTGGAAAGTGGTTCACCTGCGTTTGGTGACAAAAGGTCAATGTCATCGAAAATGGCGGGCAGAGGAAGTCGAACCTTTTGTTTTATTCAAATCAAAAACAGTGCCTCTACTGCTTATTTTTACCAATTTAAGTGTAAGAAAAAACCAAATTGGTATTTTTAAACAAATTATTTTGAAAGTTTAATGAATAAATCAACTGTCACATTACATGCCATTTACACCGGCTGATTTCCATGTGACTAACTGAAGTGAGTAAGTTTCATATTTAGCTCAACAGTTCATTTTGGTCATTACAGGCCTATTTTGGTGTCTATCAGAAGTCATCTTTTATATTCCATCAAATATCAGTTGGGATCAAATAAATCATCATCATGAAATATATAATAACTTACATGTACTGTCATGTATGCAAATTACCTTCCAATTGTCTGATCATCAATCATCATTATCATCATCATGTTACATTCATCATCATCATCATCATCATCATCATTCTCATCAGTTACATTCACACATCATCATCCTCATCATCATCATCATCATTGTCTCTATTACAAATTAAATTTCATCATCATCCACATCATCATCATCAAGATACATCATTATCACATCATCTGATCATCATCATCATCATCATCAGTTACATTTGTGTGACATACATAATTAGTCCCCTACCGGTAAAATCGGGGTGGGGGAACTATAGGTTTGCACTCCGTCTGTCTGTCTGTCGCAGTTGGTTTTCCGCACTTTTTTTCGCAGTCCTTCAAGGTATTCAACTGAGAATTGGTATATTGCTTTGTTATGAGAAGTTACAGACCAAGTTCGAGTTTCAGGCGTATGCGTCAATTTCTTATGGAGTTATGCTCCCCTTTCGACTTAAGAAATATGAAAAATATTAGTTTTCCGCACTTTTTTCGTAGTCTTTCAAGATATTATACCGAGAATTGCTACATAGCTTTGCTATGAGAAGTTACAGACCAAGTTCGAGTTTCAGGCATATGCGTAAAATTTTGATGGAGTTATGCCCCCCCCCCCCCCCCTTTCGACTTAGGAAATGTGAAAAATATCAGCTTTCCGCACTTTTGCACTCCTTCAAGATATTTAAGGAAAAATCGGTACATCGCTTTAGTTCGAGTTTCAGACATGCGTAAATTTTTGATGGAGTTATGCCCCCTTTCGACTTAAGAAAGGCGAAAAATATTAGTTTTCTGCCCTTTTTCTCGCAGTCTTTCAAGATATTCAACTGAGAATTGGTACATTACTTTATTATGAGAAATTACAGTCCAAGTTCGAGTTTCAGGCATTTGCATCATTTTTTTATGGAGTTATGTCCCCTTTCGACTTAAGAAATACGAAAAATATTAGTTTTACGCCCTTTTTCTCGCAGTCTTTCAAGATATTCAACTGAGAATTGGTACATTACTTTATTATGAGAAATTACAGACCAAGTTCGAGTTTCAGGCGTTTGCGTCATTTTTTGATGGAGTTATGTCCCCTTTCGACTTTGGAAATACAAACATATCAGCTTTCAAGACTTTCCTTCTCCTTCACCATATATAATTGAGACTTGGTTGATTGCTATGTTATGAGAAGTAACAGATCAAATTCGAGTTTCAGCTGCTTTTGACAATTTTTAATGAGATTTTTGACTTAATCTCTAAAGATTTATATTGTCAGGTAGGGGACATGTATTGCAAAGCAATACTTACAGAAGGCTTGTTATATTAGTACTATCAATTACACCTAAATGGCTTAGTCATTATGATCATCATGAATATCATCATCGTTATTATCAGCATCATCATCATCATCATCAACGTCATCTATATCATCATCATCAACATCGTCATCATAATCATAGTCATCATCATCAACTTCTATGGCATTGGTATCATCTTCATATCGCATAGAAATGACAACACTGGCAGCTTGGCTGGTTCCAGGCACTGAAGCAGAAAGGTCCATGCGAGGTTTCTCCTGACATTCGCTCATATCCTGTTTTAACTGGAGTTGGAGGTTATGAGCTACAAACACTAATTTCCTCAATCTATCAAGTGTCAAGTGGTTGCGCTTTTTTGTCTGAATACTTGCATGGAGATTCCAAAAGAATTAACATTTTCTTCAATTTTGAATGATATGCAAAAACTTTCCTGTTGAATATTTTGAACACAATTTGCTGGGAAGCCATTGCTGCCAAGCCATTACTGCCTATAGCAGCAACAGCTTTTTTCAAGCAAATTGGGTTCAAGATATTTAACAGCATTGTTTAGAAATTTGTTATTTCTGAACTATAGTGATAGTGTAACCTGATGCAAGCCATTTCAGCCATGGCAAAAGATGAAACAAATCTAAATCCATTAACTTATATTAGTAGCAAAAGCATCAGTATTAATGCAATAGGGAAATAGAAATTTGCAATTGCATCCTTAGGTGGAAGGAAAATTTTCTGGAAAAATACATTGGTAAATTTTCTGGAAAATTTTCTTTTTGGACAATTTTCCGACTCACAACACTAATTATTGTATATGTTTGAAAGTATATACCATGATTTGTACAACTTTTCATAAATCTGTGAATTAAGATCTGACATTGAGATTTTCCCTAAGTCTAGGGGCCATTTCCATTATAGCTTTCCCATTTATACACCCTTCCCATTTGAGATATCATCTACCCTGCTGCAATGGATGAATCGGATCTGTCAGTCAAGTTTATGACATCATAATCAATTATGTCACATGTAGGCTGGCATCACTATCAAAATGATTAATGAATGGCATAACTAGGTCCATCATGAACATTGAATAATCTGTCAGTTGGACGAATTGCATGTCTACTATTTAACCCTATAATGAGAAAATTTTCATCAAGAAAAATTAAATATTTGTGATTTGAATGTCAATTTGCAGGCCAAAAGATGATTTTTGAAAATTTACCACTAGAATGACTGGCTCATTTATCGAGCCAGTCATTCCATTGATAAATTTTCAAAAAACGTCTTCTTTTGGCCTGCAAATGGACATTCCGCAAGACCACTGCATAGGACGGTTTTGGCCAGCTTCATCAGGAAAGGGTTAATAAACATTCTGTAGAATATTTTGAAACTAATTTTACTGAGCTGCTGTCATAGGTAGCAACAGCATCCAGTCAAATTAGTTTCAAATTATTGAACAGCTTAACTGTAAAATTATTTACCTTGAAGTTTGGATTCTGAGAATTTAGGTTTTAAAGTATATAAATTGAACCCAACACACACAAAGCGTAGACACAACTTAGCTAGAAATGGGCGGGGCATGGCTAAAAGTGGATTCGTCCATTGCCTGTTATTTCACTGTCCAGGGCACAGTGAAACTTTACAAACGCATTCCAGACCATACAAAGACGCAATCTGCATCATTATTAGTGAATGTTGTGAACATGTTCTATTTTTCAGGATTTGTAATTACTTCAGATGAATAAGAACTAATGTCAATCATCATTTATGTTATAGTAAATGGTCATAGTTTTGGAGTATTTGGTGCCACACCGCCACCAGGGCTGCGGATCCCTCAAGGTAGAGGATTCACCTCGGAATCACTTACAGGTTCGTTAATGATTAATTAGTTAGCTCATCTTAACACTTTAGTCGTCAAATTTGGTCAAGAAAATCTAGATATTTGCTTATTGAATGCGCATTTGCAGGCCAAGAGCAGACTATTTTTGAAAATTTACCACTGGAATGACTGGCCGGTTTTGGCCGCCTTGACCAGTAAAGGGTTAAATACTCTGTAAATACATAATGAATTATTGGTGAAAACTGGCCATATTATCTAACTGAAATGTCTGTTTAATGTGCAATAATCTACCTCCAGTAGATCTATCCAGAATTGTATCAGTATCCGGAAGAATCCTTGAATCTAGATCAGGATCCATCAGGAGCAAACACAAACGTGTTTAACCCTTTAATGGTCAAGATTAGTTAAGAAACGTAAAATCTTTATTAACCCTTATCACACTGATGTCAAAATTTGTAATTTTCAAATTAAATTACAAGATGAACTGGTGTTCATTTTTCAACAAATTTGGTGGAAGATGGTGCCGTCGTAGACAGCAACATCATCCACCAAAATTGTTGAAACATGTACACCAGTTTCTTTGTTTCTGACAGAGTAAAGGATAGAATATTAACATCAGTGTGATAAGTGTTAATGAATGTCCATTTGCACGCCAAGAGAAGAATTTTGAATTAATTACAAGAATAATGTACGGTACAGCTCTGCTTAGCATATTTCCAAAACAATAAAACGTACTGTTGAATACTTTGGACTTAGTTCTATTAGAAGCCATTGCTGCCTAAGTGCTTCCAATCAAATTAAGTCCAAAATATTCAGCAGAACATTTCTTTCCCTTGCTCAAAATTGTACTAACTCATGTTTCATGTTTTTGTTTTGGAAACCTGTTAATTTATCTATGGGCTGTACTGTATTTGCAGAGGCGATGGAATTTGATATTCAGCCTAACCGTTAACGAGCCAGCCATTCTAGTGGCACATTTTCAAAAATAGTCTTCTCTTGGCCAGCAAATGTAGATTTCTCTCAAAACCGCTGCAGAAGTTGTTTTTTGCTAATATGAGTGTTAAATAGTTGCAAATGGCAGACGTGTTTTGATTTTCTGATCAGTATGGATCAGTTTTTGAAATTAAACAACTCAAAATAGATGAGGCATAACGCTACCCAAGTCACCAGGATTTATTCCGATAATGAAATATGTGGTGTCATATTCCACTAACGTATGTGTATGCAAAAAGACATGCATGCGATTATGTCATATTACATCACGTTATCGGATCAAATTGTGGAATTTTAGTGAAAATGTGTATGCTTTTTTCGTATATGCCGTCTCAATTTTGAGTTATTCGTTTCAGAAAATGCCTTGGACTGTCTCGGTGATCAGAAAATCAAAACGCGGACACCATTTGCATTGATTTCTTATCCGTCTGACTGCTGAATTTTTGCAGACGACATTCCAAGGGTTATATCCCTGGACCGGCTAGATATTTTGAAAACAATATGACTGAAAGTTGTTTATGGCTAAGGCACCAACAACTTTCAGTCAAATTTTTTTCAGATTATTCAACAAGTCTGGAGTTTTTGCTCATTGAAATTATTGTCTGGTGGCTTGCAGCAACATGACAGTTAGGTATGTGAACTGCCTACATATTTTTTGCGAAAGAAACTAGTTTACTATGTTATGGATCAATATTGCTAAGATTCTGAAGATATTTAGACTCCGTCATCTGTTCTAATGTAGTCAAATTTCAATAGGATAATATTAGGAACTTCTGGTATAAATGTAGTAAACAAGGGATCTTGAGATGAGCTTTGCCAAATTTTTTAGATTTTTGTCAAAGCCCGCTATATCTGAAACCAAAGTGTCAAATATTCAATTTAACCTTTTAATGACCAAATTTTTCAAGAAAATCAGAATATTCCCATTTCTTTATAGTATCAATTTGCAGGTTAAGCGAAGTCTAATTTTGAAAATTTGCCACTGGAATGGGGGAATGGGTGGCTCGGTTACGGAGCCAGTCATTCCAGTGGTAAATTTTCAAAAATAGTCTTCTCTTGTCCTGTAAATGGACATTCCTCAAGACCACCGCAGGCGCCATTTTTGGCTAATATGAGGGTTAAATGGTTTAGAAATTCTGGCATGCCCAAATAGTTGACACAGAGTTTTGAGATAGACTTTACCAAATTTTTTAGATTTTTGGCAACGCCCACTATGTCGGAAACCAAAGTGTCCATAAACGTCATATGCTAATGTTCTTCAAATATTCAATTGAAGCATTGTTAGGCATGTTTCTTTGCTAATTTCAGCATCATTAACTGAGCAAGTGCAAGGGTTGCAGCTATCTGGCACAGCTGGTATGGCATCATAGACTCATCCGAATGCGTGGTTCAACAGGGAGAACAAGAAATTACAGATTACAAATGACAGCCCACCCTCGGCAGCACAATGTTTACTGCCATTTAATAATTAAAAAATCAAACCTTATTTGTTCAAGAAGTCACCCATGTTTTTGGGACCACAAGTCAATAGTTCTAAAAACTAACTGATTCTTAAAGAATCCTGTAAGTTGGTGCTTTTTTACAGTTCATGTGTCAGTTTCTCACCGAGTAGATAAGTTTTGTAATTTTGTTTATCTTTTATGACTTCCAATGCTTTTAATCAATTTTAATTAACCCATTAATACTCATATAAGCCAAAAACAGTTTCTGCATTGGTCTTGTTAAATGTCCATTTGCAGACCAAGAGAAGACTATTTTTGAAAATTTAACACTGGAATGACTGGCTCGATAACCGAGCCAGTCATTCAAGTGGTAAATTTTCAAAAATAGTCTTCTCTTGGTCTGCAAATGGACATTTTCTATGAGAAAATTTAGTTTTTTAAGACAAATTCAAGGGTTAAAAGGACTACTCAATGTCCTTTGAATCACTCCAATGAAAAGTAAGTTGTTGCATTCCAGAAATATATTGTAGGCAATTAGAGGTCTTTAATACTTGAATGGTAAAATATTTTCATAGAAACTGTCTACTTGTAGAGAACAGAAGACTATTTTTGAAAATTAACTACTGGAATGACTGGCTCAATTATCGAGCCAGTCATCCTATCGTAAAATTTCAAAAATAAGCTTCTTAGCCTGCAAATGGCCATTACTCAGGACCACTACAGAAGCCTTCTTTCTCAGGTTTGAACACTAAAGGATTGAATAATTTGAAGACAAGTGAACAAAGAGTAGTAGTATAAACTTCAGTAATCTTCTTTCTAAATTATATTTGATTTCAAAAGTGCTAAGTAATTAAAATGCTAATTATTTTGAAAATTTACAATTTTGTTCATCATCATCATCATCATCATCATTTTAGACGTTATTAGCATTAACATTATAAACATCATCGTAATAATTTTATCTTGACATATTGCTTATGTATGTGTGCATAATTCTTCATAAGATATGGTGCACACGTTGGTTCATTGTCATTAAAAGTCACGTTCTGACAATTGAGATATAATACCTTTTCTCGCGTTAATTTGTGAGCCATATCGACCCAGAGTGAGATATCCATAGATCCAGAATATTGATCCGACCCCAATCCAGGTTGTATATTTAGAGCTCAGTATGTATGTATGATTACTGTATTCTGTGGTTGCAGTAGTAGAAACATCCTACAGCTGCAATCAGTCCTTCTTCGCTTTTGCCCACTGTGTCTTGTCCTCAGCCGAAATCCTTAGCTTTCTCAGGTCCATTCTTGACTTGAGTGTACCGAGTCCTGCTTTCTTGAGGTCACCTCGTAGCACGCTTAGCAGATTTATGCAATGACATCCTCTCCTGGCTTTGTATTTGCTGGCGCCGAGTAGAGCGAATTCCAAAGCTCTTTGTGCTGTTGTCTGTTCTAGAATTTTTAACACATGGCCAAACATGAACTATTTTTGCTGGGCGACTTTTACAGACAGCGTTACAGTATTACGCATCTTGTATAGCGCATCGTTGGAAATTATGCTGTCTGGCCATCGGTGTCCAGTGAGGGTGCGTAGATATTTGTGGTGGCAGACATCGAGTTTGTCTAGAGCTGCCTTTGGAGCTGCCCAACTGTTACAGTTATACAGCATCAAGGATATGCAGGTTGCATTGTATAAACGTAGCTTTTTGATCAAGGGCATCTTTGATCTACGAATCCATAGCTTCCAGAAGGACTAGAAAGCTATGTTCTAAGTTATGTTAGAGCACAGTCAGTCTGGAAATCCCTTTTCCCAGTAAAATCAATTGTTGTGTTAAAATATTAACTCTTACCACTCTGATGTCAATGTTCTATCTTTTACTGTGTCAGTAGCAAAGAAACTGGTGTACGTTTTTCAACAATTTTGGTGGATGATGTTGCTGTCTGCGACAGCACCATCTTCCACCAAATTTGTTGTAAAATGAACACCAGTTCATCTTTTAATTTAATTAAAAATTTTAAAGCTTTCACTCCAGAGTGGTAAGGGTTAATCAAATTGGAAATGTTTTTGAGATACAGCTGTGCACAGGCAAAGACAGGGAAACAGGCAGACAAACAGAGAGTTTCCTCTTTCTTACGAGTAAAAATAACCTTTGTTGCTTGTCAATATCCTGGTGCATAAAAAGTTTTGATATTTTGTATGAGATTTTTAGCTGCAGGTCAGCTCAATCCCTTAGTCAGTCTGTCATAAAAGGTTGTTCCAGGCTGTATCTAAAAAACTCCTCATTCAATTTGAGTACAATTTTAACACAAGAAAGGAACTTGCAGAGGATAGCCTGATGCTGGTCGTGATCCGGATGAAAGAACCCGTATCCAGATTGGATCAAATTTTAGATTTGTGGGGATTCTCGTAAAGTACTGCTCCAATTTAACTCAAATTTTAAAACAGGAACAGGATTCCACAATTTTTGGTGTGATCCGAAAAAATACTTGTGTCAATTTTTTAACACTTAGCTAAAGCTGTTGTTATCGCAGACAGCAAGTGTTTAAAAAATTTAAACCGCTAGCATGCATTAAATTTGGAGTACTGAATAATAATAATAATAATAATAATAAAATAACTGAATATTAATAATAAATCAGCAGTGAATTTCAAAGATGTCAGTTGGGATTGTGTTTCAGTGATGTTGAGATTGTTGACTCTGTGCTCTCGTTCACGGGATATATAATAGTAATTCTTTTATGATCAAGCTGTTCAAAACAGGCTTATGCCGTGGCCTTGAGGAATTTGCAGGCCAAGGGAAGACTATTTTCAAAAATTTATCACTGGAATGTCTGGCTTCATAATCAAGCCAATCATTCCAGTGGTAAATTTTCAGAAAGTCTTCCATTGTTCTGCAAATGCACATTCATTAACTAGATGGTTTAATTTTTTATGATTCTTGTTGATTAAATTGTTAAGAGCCATGTGATAACTCATTTGATGTATTGTTGGGTGCATTCAGATTTGTGTCCTCTGTAGATTAACGTCCATCTTTCATTGTGTGTTGCAGAGTATCTCTGCTGCAAAGATATGTATGGAATATAGATATTTCATGGATTCGTAAAATTGTATTCACATCAACTTCCAATCAGATGTATGAAAGAAATTGGTTTCAACATTGATGCTTTCCGAGAGAGTGAGCAAGTTTACGGCAATTTATTTTCAAAATATTTCCATAATAATTCTTGTCTATGGCTTGTGAATTTGTTATCAGATTAAAAGATTAAGTTGATTACTGGGTGCATACATGTTAAGGGAGAGAACTCATATATCCTTCTTACTAATGGGTTATAAATAGAGGAAAGTGTATCTTTGAAAGCCTATTACTTCTATGACTGGATCTTTAATTGCCAAGTCAGCCAAAAATGACTTCTGGAGTGGTCATCAGAAATGTCCATTTGCTGGCTAAGAGAGGACTATTTTTGAAAACATAGTATTTCGTGAGCTGTAAATGCATATATGCTACGGAAAGATTTAAGATTTTCTTGTCCAGTTTTGACCATTAGTGGATTAAGCTCCTTAAGGAGCCCGGTCATATCCATGAGGTTTTCAAAAATGCATTTTTTCTCACTTGCAGATGTCCATTTACTTGTAAGCAATAATTATCTCCCTTTACTACTGTTACTATTAACTGGTTGAGTTGCTAGTGCTGTACAAATACAAGCATGTATATACAACTATACATACATGTAAATAATGTAATTATAAAACAGATTGCCTCTTATACTTTAGCTCACCTGGGCCTAAGGGCAATGTGAGTTTATGCCATGGCAACCATCTGTCATCCCTCCATACCTCTCCTCAGTCATCCACCATTTTCTTGTTTGAATTTCTGATGAGGACTAGAAATTTGATCCAAATGTTGGAGGACTAGCATGTATGGGTCATACAGATCTGTTTCTTTAGATGAAGTTTATTGGTCAGTGACCATTTTAGATTTTGACCTATTTTTAGAAACACTAACCATCTAAAGGTACATATTCACAGCAGAATTCTTGAAAATAAAATTGTTAAAATTCTCAACTTGTAAAAGGCTTAAATTGTGTGCATAGATGTAATGAAACAAAATAAAGCTTAACTTATTCATTCCATATAAATTAATATAATTAGTCTCTAATTCAAATCTGCAACTAAAAAAATTATTAATTTTTTGCGGAATGAAATAATCATATGTTAAGATTTTTATTAAATTGAGAAACAATTTAATATTTACAATATAAAATTTCTAACAATTTTATTTTGAAGCATTCTGCTGGGAATATGCACCTTTAATGGTCAAGATTTGCCAAGAAAATTAATATCCTATTTTAAAATTTATGACTGGAACGACTGGGTTGAGCATTAAAAGTGTTAATATCTCTGAAATGACATTCTTATGAACCATTAATGGCAAGTGAGCAATACAGGCCATCAGACATCTTTTGGCAGTAGTTTTTTAAAGATCATGATTTAATTTACATCATCATAGTGTACATGGTCACTTGTTTAATAAAGTTATTTCATTTAAACATGGCGTACTCTATTGTTTGCATATCCACCACACCACACATGCAACCACACACACGCATGCATAATAATGCACGCCCGCACACTAACATACGCTCACTAACGTATGCTCGCACCCACACACAATGCACGCATGCACATACATAAATATGCACAAACCACACAGTAATCAATCTAACAAACATTGCTGGCATGTTTCTGTTCAAATATGAGTTTTGTTTCATAGAGCTGTCATAATTTCAAGGATTTTTCACAATGAGTCACAAAACTTGGTATACGGATGCATTATAGCTTAAAGATATGTCATGTTTCAAAAGTAGGTCATGTGACCTACTTTTCATGGTTCACTGAACATCATAGAACATTCTTGTCAGAGCTGTAGTTTCAAGAGTTTTTAGCTCAGCTAACTTGTGATTCGGCTGAGCTATAGTGATCAGTCCCCGTCCCATGTCCGGCTATTTGTGTAGTGGCAACAATCTTGGTATTGAATGCAGTGTAGACTAATGGCTTGTTAGCTCACCTGGCTAGAATGGCCAATTGACCTTATGCCAAAGCAATCGTCTATTTTCCCTCCATCCATCAACTTTTTCTTTAAACCATGTCTTCCCAAGAACCACTGGGCTAAGTTCAAGCCAGGAAGCTTCCATCATCCCCTAAACTGCTTGGCAGATTGATGAGAAACTAAAGAAACTTCAAATAGGGAAATAGATGAGCCAAATTTGTTCAAGAGAACCTGATTGGTTATTTGCTTGTCAACCATATTGACTGACCTGGTTTGAAGAAAAACAGCTTCTGAACCACTGAAGGGATTTGGTGCATCCATGATTATGGACTGAGGATTATTCAACTTTGTTCACGGGAAGTTGGTATGTTAAGAATGGTTACCAGGGACCAATCAGAATTCAGCATTTTTGCGGCCATATTGGAATTTTTATTTGATTTTGAAGTCAAAATTATTTTTACATAGGTTTATGGTTATGGTGATATCACTTGCACTTCCTTTTGTCAGAACAATGGGTCGGTGGCTATCTTGGATTATTTTGCCAACAAATCTATTATAAAGTATTATAGAAAAAGAATGGGAAAATTCAAATGTCTTCTCAAAAGCACCTGGGCTAATTTAAATTATATTTCACAGGAAGGTTTCGTAGGGCATAGATATCCAAGTTTGTTCAAAAGAAGCCAATTGGCCCATTTGCCCGGAGACCATCTGATTTTGTGCTATTTTTATAAACACATTTAAAAATCTCTAAAACCGCTTGGCAGATTGATGTGAAACTTGAGAAAGTTCATCGAGGGCAAGAGCTGAACCAAGTTTGTTCAAGGGAACCTGATTGATAAATTGATTACTTACTATTTTTAGAAACACGTTTAAAGATCTTTGAAACTGCTCGTTAAGAGTATAGGTCAAAACTTGATCCTATTAGAACTAATAACAAACCATGCCTGAGCCAGCACGTATTATTAGCTCACCTGTCTAGAATGGCCAAATGAGCTTATGCCATGGCGATCATCCGTCTGTCGCCCATCTGTCCATCCTCTAACTTTTTCTGTAAACAACTTCTCGAAAACCATGAGGCTGTTTTCAATTATATTTGGCAGGAAGCATCCTTACGCCATAGAGATCTAAGTGTGTTCAAAGGAAGCCGATCAGTCAATTTGGCTGGCGGCCATCTTGAATTTTGACCGATTTTTAGAAATGTCAAAGTCTCAAACCGCATGATGGATCGATTCAAACCTCATGAAATATCATATAGGGCAAGAGCTGAACAAAGTTTGTTCAAAGGAACTTGATTGGCCTAATAGTTCTACAGCCATCTTGGATGACCTAGCTTTCTCGAAAATGACGAATGGATCGGTCTGAAAATTGGGAGATATTAGTTGGTTAAATTGGTTTGTCTAGGTTTTTGGGTATGCTGCCATTTCTGAAACTATCGGATGAACACTAGCGGCATATAGTAAAATCTTCATCTAATACAGGTTGTCTTTATAGCAGGTTTGACTGCATTCCAAAATCGGTTTAATTTGGCTGAGTGGCCCAGCTCAGTTAGCAGCAGTTGTTGGGTAGAGTGCATTATTAAAAATATAATTTGACAACTTTCAGTCAAATAAGTTCCAAAATATTCAACATTGTAGATATCCGAGCACACGATACATGTCTTAGATATTTAGCGAGCTGAGGAAAACAGTTAATCGTGTGATTCCAGATAATTTTCTATGGTGATATCACCTGCCATGACTAACAAATCAATAGATGGTGGGGGGGGGGAGAATCCATTAATCATTTTATTGCTGAAATGCATGTCACAATTAACCCTTTTACTGCAGGATTACAAAGCACAATTAACCCTTTTACTGCTGAATTTCCAAGCATAATTAACATACCCTTTTACTGCTGAATTGAGTCATCATTAACTATTTTACTGCTGAATAACAAGTTTCCATTAACCCCTTTACTACTGAATTGTGAGTCTTAATTAACCCTTTTACTGCCCAGCAGTAGGTCTCCATTAACCCTTTTACTGCTGAACTGCAAGGCTCATTTAACAAATTTGCTGCTGAAATAAGGCCATTAACCCTTTTACTGCTGAATTGAGTCTCAATTAACCCTTTTACAGATGACAAAGCGCAGTCCCAGTTAGAGGCCATCTTGAATTTTTTCCTGCCAGAAAGTCCCATAGTAAATCAATTGAAGATTTAAAATCATTAAATGTCTTGTTGAGAATCACTGAACCGATTTTAACTAAATTTAGTAGGATGCACACTTGTTCTTGTTACAATTCTGGCCAAAACCTTAGGGTTCTACTTATAATTGATAGCCATTTTAGTTGAAATGCCTATGTTTCAGGTGAGCGATACAGGCCCCTTGGGCCTCTTGTTGTTATTATTATTATCTCTTAGGAAAGCTATGGAGCATACAGTCTCAGTATTAGGCAGCTGAGTGTCAAGGCCCTGGGTCCTATTGTTTATATACAGTAACCAATCTTGGTGTATGGATGACTTGTAGGCTAATGGTACATCATGTATGAAACAGCATGGCCTAGTTTTCATGGTATGCTGAACATCTTTGAATATTCTTGTCCAAGCTACAGCTTCAACAATTTTTTGTATACGGTAACCAGTCTTGGTGAATGGATGAATTGTAGGTGAAGGATGTATTGTGTATCAAAGGTAGGCCAGTGTGACCTACTTTTCATGGTTCATTGAACATCATATAACGATTGTTCCTATGCGATTATAAAGTTCATGGTTTATTGAATGTCCGAAAGGGTGTGGGTCCGTTAATAGTCTAATTATAATACATGTCACTTATCTACATACTGTTAGTTTGGAGTGCAAAAAGTGGATTCTATAAGTCCCTAATTTAGCTCTCAGAATGCTGATAAAAATAGACTTGATTTATCTACATCTAACCTGGTTTAACTGTTACCAAGTGTAAGGTTGGTATCTGAATATAGACTATGGCTAAACACGGTAATGGAACTCTCATTATGTGGCTTAAGAAGTTATTTGTTACAAGGTTTTGGCTAAACTGAGGGTTTTTTAATTCCATCATAGATGTTGATGCTAAACTGATCCCTCAAAAAGAAATTCATTTACTAGAGATTTGTAAAGAAATTGTGTGTATGGCCAGTCCAATTATACACAGGTCTATACCAACAAATCACATCTGGCTTCCCAATACAATCTTTGTTCATGGTTAACCTTTACCACTCCGATGTCAAAATCTTTAATTTTCAAATTAAATTAAAAGATGAACTGGTGTTCATTTTTCAACAAATTTGCTGGAAGAATGTGCTGTCGTAGACGGCAGCAACAGCTCCCAGTCAAATTATAGTTTTAAAATATTCAACAATGTTTATGAAATTGTAAATTCATCATAGACATACAATTCATACACTACCGACTTAACCTTCGATTATCGTGACAGAGCTATTTATTTAATTGATTATGACATCATATATTTGAGTAACAGATCGGATCCCTCCATTAAGGCAGATTGTTGAAAGATGACATGTTTTAGTGATCTAGTAATGGATCAAATTCACTGGAGAATATGTGAAAGCAGTGTTACACTACGAGAACGTTAATTATGCAGATATTGTAGCCTATCTTCGCAAGGTGTCCATATGTCCGCCAGCTGTTGATTGTTTACTAAGTGTATCATTCAGCGAGAACATAAAGGTACTTATATTGATTCTATGGGCTAGAGACTGGGAGCTAAGTTTTTATCCATGATTTATTTCCTGGTTGATACAGCATCATTAAAATTTCACTGAACAAACAAACCAATGGATGAAATGAGAAATAAATGAAGTGAAGAATTAAAAAAATAAATGAATGACATGATGAATGATAGAATGGATACATCTTATGATCTAGCACGGTCATGGTTAGGAATGTGTTATCTTAACCTTTTAATGGTCAAGCCGGCCGAAACTAGTATCTGCCATGGAGTGAGGATGGCCATTTGCAAGCTAAGATGACTATTTAAAAAAAATTTACCACTCGAATGCCTAGTTCAATAACTGAGCCAGCCATTCCAGTGGTAAACTTTAAAAAATAGTCTTCTGTTGGCTTGTAAATGGACGTTGAATAATCACATATTTTGATTTTCTTGACCAAAATTAGACCAATATATTGTTAAATGTCATAAATCTTATTCACACACATAAAACCCTGGTTTCTCGGTTTCAAAGCAAACTGTCATATAGGCATGAAAATTGCTGCATACTTCGAAAATAATTTGCCTGGTAATTGCGACTCATGCATGCCATAGGCATCAATGGCTTTCATTGAAATTAATTACAAAATATTTAACATAATATCTCATTGATAATCTCGAATAGTGTGTCTAGTTTGTGAGGTTACAAATGGTCTATAGGCTTGAAATGGTTAACATATTATATAAACTCTCTACTTCTGATATTCATATTTATATCTTTATTTTAAAAGCATACTCTCATTCTGAACAACTGATATATGGACATAATCACTACTTCTTCACAGCTACGTCAGCACTGGTTTGATGTGACCTTCGGCTCTTTTACCTGGCAAACAACATTTGACATCACTTTTATCATCGCCACAGTCCATGTTGCTTACTTCTTCATATGGAGCACCAGCCGGATCGGCGTGATCGCAATTGTCGCAGTCAACATCGCAACAACCATCGCAGTTACCTACATTGAAAATTAGCAACAATTGTTAGTTTATTACATTGGTGTGGGGTGGGTTAGAGGAGGGGCAGCTGTAGGGCCCTTTAACCAATATGGTTGATACCTAAAAGTTCCATGTCATGGAGTTTGTGGATTCAATACACTTCTTTTTACCTCCTGATGCGAGTGTTTGTATCGTCACCTGGTTCTCCTTTTAAGACCTGTATGATGCTGTAAGAAACATGCTTTTTGCCATATGGTTTGGTACGTTGAAGTGTCGTGCTACATGTGAGTCTATGGTGGCCTATATCCTGATAATGTTCTTGAAGTCTAAATTAAAATTCTTGTATGGTTGCATGTTTTGCAATTACTTATGATTTTGACTGGGAGCTAATGAGATGTCTAGTTTTGATCATTTTGTGGCAGATTGCACAATTTTGCATGGGGCAGGTGACAAAGGGATCTTTGTGGGTCGAGGCTGGGATAGTTGGTGTGGGGGGAGGGTGTCTGGGCCTAATTATCTGGTTGCTGATATAGTGGGAGTTCTCCTATATCCAAACAGTGGTGGTTTAGTAATGATTTCCCTGCCTTTAGGGATATTGGTAATGCCGGGATAGTATCTAAATATGACTGATTTAGTGAAGAAGCTTGTAGGGTTCAAATCTGAAACAGATGCATTGATTGTGTGCGATTTTGTTAGTTTGCTGACGGAGAGGATGGTTCCCTGTTTTGATTTACCCAGTTTACGGCTTTTTTAAGGATTTGGAGGGAACATACTAGTAGTTCTTGATTAGTTGATTACTGTGGAGTGTCCATTTTTAGACTGCATATTCTGCGTAGTAGCATTTGGCCAAGAGGGCTGGAGTTTTTAAGCCTTTGGTGAGGACTGAATCATAGTGGAGGTAACCGTGGATTTTGTGCATAGGCTGAATGAGATGGGTTAATTATCATGCCTATAGACCTTGGTGTCCAGGAATGTTAGATTAGTGTCTGATATCTCAGCAGTGAGTTTGATTGATTGGTGTGTCTGGTTCATGTAGGCCAGGAAGAGCTCTAGTTTCTCACTCCATTGGTCCCAGATCACAAATATATCATTTAGGTATCGAACCACAGGCCTTTGAGTTTTCGTCCACACAGACCACTAACACATATCCCCTATAGTAAGGGGATATATGTTAGTGCTATGTGTGGACGAAAATTCAAAGGCCTGTAATCGAACATATAGGCGTGGTTTGGATGGTGCTTTCTCTAAGAGGGTTTCTTCGAGTTTGGGCATGACGATACAGGCATAGGAACCATATTTGACATATATGTTCCATTAGGCAATATTTAATTGAGTTATGAATATAAAGTGGGCACGCTTTCAAATAGCAGAGTTGTGACCATTACTATATTTAAAAAATATTAAAACCTATATAGGTGAAATACGTTTATAGCCCGTTTCTTCATTTATTGATGGATTAAAAGCAAATATGGCAGATATGTTCCTTTAGTCAACATTTATTCAAGCTATGAATATGAAGTGGCCACGCCTTCAAACACGGGCAATAACTCTGGTACATTAAGACATTTTAAAGTATTGAACTCTATAGGGAAAATACATTTGCTTCACAATTGTTGATGGATTAAAACCAAATCTGGCTTAGAAGATTTAGAAGATATGTTCAGTCGGTTAAATATCGCTGAACTATTTAAAGCCACAGCTTTAGACAAGGGTCATAACTCTGGTCCAATACGACTTTAAACTATTGAACGGTATGGATAAAATACATTTCTTTCATCTATTGTTGATGGATTAAAACCAAATTTAGCAGATATTTTCCTTCCGACAATATCTATTTGCACTATGAATATTTTTCTTCTTGCATTCATCTTTGTCATGATAGTAATCTTAGACTGTTTTCCTTATTTGGTGCATGAAAGCTGAAGTGGTCATCAAACTGTCTCTATCTCCTCTGATCTTCACTTCAAAAGATACTTCAATAGGCCAGAAGCTTCTCCTAGCCTGTTCATACCGCTGGCAGTGGTGCAAGAGATGTTCTGTTGTTTCTTCTGCCTGCTGACACTCACAAAGTGCAGAAGCTGTAATCTTGAGACGGTGAAGATGTGTACCAACTGTGGTTGAAAATCTCCAAAAGCTTGTACTTTCCAGTAGTACCCAGATTCCTCAACATCTCATTGGTTATTCCATCGGGTCCAGGCGACTTCCTGCTTTTCAGAACTTTCAAGCTTCTCTCCAACTCGCTGATGGTCAGAAGCTCATCCTTTCCCGCGGCATGTATTTGTGTCTCTCCATTCCGCTTTGCAGACTTCATTGCAGTTTTTTTACAACTCAATGGCACATCTAGATTGCTTACTTTCTGAAACATATAAGCATAGTGTTCAGCAGCAGCCTCTCCTGTTTTAATTTCACAATCATCTTCCAGAGTTATGTTCGGTACTCTGGTGTTTTCATCGCTAAGCTGCTTCGCACGCCTCCAGAGTTTGTTCGTATCCTTTTCAAGATTTAAGCTTGAAGTTTTTTTCTCTCCACGATTCTCTGGTGGCTCTGATTTTGGCTTTCAGATATTTTGCCTTGGTTTGTTGGAGTCTCACATGGTTGGCTTCTGTTGGGACATTCAATTTCCCTTGCATTGGACATTTCTTCGGGTAACTTTTGCAGAGACGTACTCCAGTAAGGTCTGTAGTTTTTCCTGGATCCCCTAGGAATGCATTTGCCAGCAGCAGAGAGTAAAGCAGAGTTAAGCTCTTTAACAACTTTATTGATGTTTTGTCACTCTCTTTCTGATATCTGTCCCAGTCTGCTTTCTTATTGTTCCATCGAGGGGTCTTATTTCGGTCAATCTCAATGTCCATGTTAATGGTAATGAAAACAGGGCAGTGATCACTGCCTCCAAGTTGTTTCCCAACAATACGCAAAGATTCTTGATGTAGATTTTCTGCCGAAAATGCTGGATCAGGAGAACTTGAGGTATGCCATCGTCTTGAGTAGACTGGTGGGAGTGGGGTCATTGCCTTATTCAAGAGAATCAGCTTCTGCTCATACATCCAATTTTCAATGTCCTCGCCTATCAGTAGAATGGTAGCCCCATAACTGAGAATGACTGTTGAGGTCACCAGCAAAGATAGTTGAATCCGGGTGAACTGGGAACTGACAACAGTGATAGGATGTTTCTCTGGAATTATCTTGATTGTGAGAATTTCAGGTCCTTCCATGTCACTCTGAACTTCAATGGCGTTTAGGTTATTCCGAACCAGGGTTATGACTGATCCTTTATGTCTTCCATCCCTGTCAGATCTGAAGCAATGAAATCCTTTTATACAGAATCTTCTTTTGGCATTTAGATGAGTTTCTTGGATACACGCGACATCTACGCCTTTCTCCTTCAGAATTTGGCTACGCTCCGTTTTCTTATTAGAAATTCCTTCAGCATTCCATTGCATGATAGTTAGCGGTTTGCTTACTTGTTCTTTAGGTTGGACAACCTTCTTCCTTTTTCTCCAAGGTCTACGATCTTTACCACCAGTAGCTTGGGTGGACCGCTTCGAGGCTGGGGGGGGGGGGGCGGTGCTGCACATGCCTGGCGGGAATTCACACGGCGAGCACCATGACAGATATTATAAATAATATTAACTGTTATGAAAGATGAGTTGTTTAGTGCTATGGTTGGCCACTCGCTCCAAACACCTAGCTTGGTACCCAGATAAAGTGTTACACCCCTGCGCCCGACCCAAGATCAGAGATCTTAGATCCACTTTGAGGCCTAGCACTTGTAGCAGGGGGCTATGAATATGAGGAAGCAACTACTTGAAACAAGAGCCATATCCCTCGTTTTTAAGCATTTTTATGTATTGGACACTAGGAAAATACATCTGTGGTATGATTCGCCAATTGTTAATGGATTAAAACAGAGTTGGCAGAGATGTTGCTTTCGTACACTATCCATTTGACAAAACTCAAGGATGGTTTCCCCATTGGCCAATGCTACTTTTCACATTGACACCAATATTTTTGTATTACCGGCTCAAATTTTTGCTTACGACCATTGGCCCATTAGTAAATGCCATCTGTTGATCCACTTGACCCATTTGAAGGTAGTGTCATGGATGGCTGCCCCATTGATCAATGACATTTTTTCCACAGGACGCCACTATCCATGCATTTCCTCTCCAAGTCTTTGCCTATTACCATTGCCCCATTTGTAAATGGCATCTGTTATATAGTCAGAAATGCACATAGATTTTTTTATCCCACATACATTTTTCATATATCTGGACCATGACATCAGTTAAGCTTGGCACGTTGACCAAGGGTGGTTAGTCCATTGGTCAATTATGTCTATAACACTATTGGGGACTATTGTCCTTTGGCCATTTATTTCTAATACTAGTCTAAGTAGGCTTAAGATCCCCCTGATGGACAAGGTACCTGGTAGTCCGTGTTTCATAAGGAATTTACAGACTGCAGACAGACCTCGGTTGGGCATGTTTATGTACCGGGAGGTGACATCCATTGGGACTAGGAAAGTGCCTGGAGGTGTTGGTCCATGGGCTTCCACTCTGTTAATAAAGTCGGCAGTGTCTCGTACATAGGATGGACTTTTGTTGCCGTGGATTTTGAGGTGATCATCAATGAAATTGCTGATGAGTTCAAAGGACATCCATTGCCACAAATGATAGGTCTACCCGGTGTGGGTTCCCCTGGCTGTACTGGGTGGTTTGCATCTCTGCGAGTTTTGGATGGATTTTGCCGTATATGACTAGTTGGTTGACTCTTGTGTTCTCATTCAAATGCTCGTAGAATTTTACGCTTGATAGTTGTCCGTTTGCTTATGTAATATAGTTGTTGCATGACCAGATTAACGTGGCTTGTTCTTTATCCACTATGTTGACCTCTATGTTGGTGTTGGTGTATAAATTCTATGTAACCCTACATTAGCTGTGAGGCAGGTTGTGGCGGGTGACTGGTTCTGGTATGTGCTGATTGATGTCATGTAACACAGCCTTAATGAGTGCATCCAGGGAAGCGTCTCTACCTGTATTGGGTGTCCCTGCTTTCTTGGGGCCACATTTTCATGCTAGTGTTTCGGTCAATGGTGTGGACTATGTTGTTGGAGTGGGGGACTTGTGGTACCAAGTCTGGAGGGGAAGCAAAGTGGCATTTTAGGTTCAATGACCTAAAGAACATATACAGATCTCCTGTATGAAGTTGCCCGAGATTTGCTTCACAAGAATTTACTTGATTTATACAATTATTGTCAGGGTTACAATATGCTGGCTGTGAGTTCTCTTGTGCCAACTCATTCATGTCTGTTTTGTATACTGCATAGATACTGAATAGCGTCCTCTAGACCTGAGGTTCCAGGTCTTGGTCTCGGGTTGTACGTCTCTCCGATAGCCTTGATTTCGTACCCGGTATGGTATGAATGCTGGCTTCTTTCACAGTCTGTCCTGGTTGTGCTTGTGGAACTCGGTTTGCTACCTGCATCTCTAGGCGCCTCCGTCTTCGGCTTCTAGATCTGCTTCTGGGAAAATTGCAGGACTTGTTTGCAGTGCTGGAGCACCCTTTCTCGCCTTCTGTGTATTGCACTATACAGGTCGGTTGTTTGCTTCGCTTGTGTGAATGGTGCCTTGAAACGCTGGGTGGTGGTTCCTAAAGTTTCACATTTATTCTGGAGGTAGTGTTTCACTAGTTTGATGGACTCTAAGCCCTGTTGTTTCTGTATCTGTTGCCAGGCATCACAGGAGTCTTTATCTTGTGTGAGTGGGTTGAACATCTGGGGGGGGGGGGCTAAGTGTAATGGTACCTGGCCTGTTTCTATATCTTTTTCTAGATCGGCTATGTGATGGTCCAATCTGGCTTGAAGCAGCATTTCACACAGGTACAAGATTCTGGAAAATGTGGGGTGCCATGCCCGTGGTGGCTGATGGAGTAACTGTTGTTACTGTTTCTCGCTTTCTCTTTCTGAGTGGTTCTTCTGTAAAAAAAAGAAAGAAAAAAGACCCTCACTCTATTTTTGGAGGTGCTAGCGGGAGCGGAGAGATCGATGGTGCCTCTCCTGCCATTATGAACAACCTCCCCCCCCCCCTCACCTCTCTCTCTCTCTCTCTCTCTCTCTCTCTCTCTCTCTCTCTTTCTCTCTCTCTCTCTCGTTGCCTCTGTTAATAGAGTTAGTTTGGATATGGAAGGTAGGATCATCTCGTTTGCTAGCTCATTTGTATTGGCATCTGCCATATTTTTGCTGGTGTTTAGATAAACTATAATGTGGAAAGCCATGACTGGATTTGAAACCTGACAATTGTCTTCTTGGTCGAAGACGAAAGTCGGAACAGCTCACGGTTAAATTAGTTTCGAAATATTCAGCAGTATATCACTTATAGGCCTATCATAACGAATTTGTCGTTTCTGGGCTGTGGGTGTTAAATTGTTATTAAGCAACTGTCGTCACTTCAACAGACCTCACTAGTTTTGGTTAAGTAAAGCGAATACGTATGGCTAATTAATTTGAAAATTACTTTGTATATTAGATTACTAGCAATAAAACCAATGCCCCATGGTCGCACATGCCCTGTTACCGCGTTTTACCTATTAATTGCGTATTCCCTGTTAATGGTTGTTATCCGGTATGCCAATAATAATGACACGGCGAGTATCATAGTTTCGGGATAATGCATGAAATTGTGCCATATATTCATTCCTTGGTTGATAACTGATGACTCAGCACAAAGCATTGCCGAATGAATTGGGACATAAAATGAATAGATCCTATCTGCCACTCACGTATATAACGTCATAATCAATTATCTCACATGTAGGCCTACATCACAATTATAATTGACATACTATTCTCTGTCATGAAGCTGGAGAAGTTCGTCAAGTGTATGAAGTGTATGTCTTTGGTGGATTAACTATTTAATAAACATTCTGTTGAATATTTTGAAACTAGTTTGACTTGGCGCTGTTGCTGCCATAACAGCACCCAGTCAAATTAGTTTCAAAATATCCAACAGGTTACCTTGAAATTGGAATTCTGGGAGTTCAGGTTACAAAGACAATCGAAGTATATAAATCGATCCCAACACGCGCAAAGCATGTGCAGAGTTTAGCTAGAAATGAGCGGGCACAGATAGAAATGCATCCCTATATTACATACCCGATAAATGTCGATCAAGCCTACTCACCTGTTCGCTCTACCTGTCCATGTACAAAGATCACCACACATGTTAGTGCCACTACCAAGATTATTGCCAACTTCATTTTAGATCAGATATGAATTTCTTAACGTTCAACAACAGAGGAAGCTACTGCTGTTATGTCTGATGAGTGTCTGGATACGATGGCTAAGGCTAACCAAATGAAGAAATCTATATCCATAAGGTATGTAGCATTCAGATAACTGATCCACGTGTCGATGTCAGCATAAAACACGATTATATCCAGACACTATTGTACACATTATTTATTTTTACTAGCTACAAAGCAAATAATGCCATACCGCATGCACGCGACAATTTTGTCATGTCTTAAATAATAATTTGAACACAACATCGCAATTTCAAGACTGATAATAGGGATACCTAATTCCGGCGGTGGCGTCGTCGTCCGTCAAAGTAGTTTTGGTTAAGGTTTTTAATTTGCCTTGTTATTCAACAATGGCCTTTCCGATTTCAATGAGACTTTACAGAAGTGTTCTATACCATACAGGGTGCGATCTGCATCGTTACTGATATAATTTTGTGGAATTTTAACTACTTTTTTCATGGTTTGGGACAGAATATTTTTCCTATTTATTTCGTTAAGGGTTTTATATCGCGTTATTATACAACAATGGTTCATCAGATTTCCAAGAAACCTTACAGATGTATTCTGCGCAACACAGGGGTGCAATCAGCCTCATCACTAGTTAGCTCACCTGGCTGCGGTGGACCAATCAATATATTTGCGTTAGCATCCATATTGAATTTCTTTTTTATTTGATGGATTTTGAAGCCGAAATTGGTTTTATATGGGATTGTTTTGATGATGTATTTCCGGGTTCAATTCTATTGTTAAATACACAAAACAACGTTTTTGTTTAACAGCAAGATGTCATAAACACGCGCTTAAGATGTAATAAAGCAAAATACACACTTCCGGGTTGCGAATCACGCGCAGTGACGTCATACTTAACAAGCCTATAGGTTTTGGGTATGCTGATTTCAAATTTCCACTTTCGAAACTGTTGGATAAATGATTTGGCGGGCATCTTGGATCCTTTTCCTGCCAAAAACTCCCATACTAAAGCAATAGGAAATTAAAGCTGTCGTCCACTTAGCCGAGTTCAATTATATTTGGCAAGAAACATCCGTAGGGCATGGAGATCTGAGTTTGTTCAAAGGAAACTGATCGACCACTTTGGCCAGCGGCCATCTTGGGTTTTGGCCGATTTTTATCATCGTCTTTAAAAATCTTCTCCGAAACTTGTGAATGGATTGGGCTGAAATTTGGGAAATATGATTACGCATTAAGGACCATTAGCCTTCCCAGAAGGCACATGACGTTGTTTCAACGTTGAAATCACGTCATGACGTGATTTCAACGTGGATTCAACGTTGAAACAACGTCATGTGCCTGCTGGGTTTGTTCAAAGGAAACCGATCAGCCAATTTGGCTGCTGGACACCTTGGATTTTGGCCGTTTTAGAAACGTCTTTAAAAATCTTCTCGGAAAACACTTGAGGGATCTATTCAAAGCTCATGAAACATCATCGAATGGATCGGGCTGAAATTTGTGAAATATGATTAGGCATTAAGGCCCATTAAGCTTTGTTCAAAGGAAGTCCTCTTCTTGCTTCGTAGATTCCTCCTGTGGTAGGAGCAGCGCGAGGAAAAATAAGTAAATTTCTCACGTAGTTAAACAATGAATGTTACTAGTTTAGTTGTTTGATAATTCCACACGGTATGTACACGTTGGGATGATGTTGTAGTGATGTATTTGTGGTAAAGTTGAGACGGTTGATAGTTTGTTGCTGCTTTGCCCTTATGATGTATATTGAAGCCTTTTTCTGTGGAGGGCGTGTACCATAGCACGGCTTAGGCTTTCAAGGGTCAGAAAGGAATGGTTTTCAAGTTGTAGAATATCAGTGTTTTCCAGTTTTCGACAGCCTATAATAAGTTGAGTAATAGTTTCCTGCTTTCTAGTGCAATCTTCTGAACGTCACACACTCGTGCAATCCTCTCAATTCTCACAGTCTATTGAAATCTGTTCTATACGCTCATATCCATATGAGTCTGAGCAAGTTAGAGAATTTTGCAGAAAAGTTTGGAGATTCGATTAACCTGAAAGGAAACAGACACAGAGTACCCATAATAATCTCTGACAGTAAAGGATATCATCTTAGAGATGCTTGGCATGAGAAATATGACAGGAGGTTCCCGATAGAACTGCGGTGTCGCTCTGGAGCAAAAACACATGACCTGGTAGAGCTGTTGGAAGAAAGACCCGAGAGAGCAATTACACGTCATAAGAGAGTCCGCCTTTACTTATGGGCAGGAACCTGCGACATAACCTACAAGAGAGGCAACTACATCTACCTAAAAAGCAAGAATAACTGTAGCATTGAAACAATTGTAAACAATAACCTGTGAGCTACTGAATTTATAAAACAGTACGGAGACCAGGTGGTCCTAAAAATATTGGACATTCCTTACATATTAATCTCAGCTTGGAATGCAAAACATCGTCATAACTTGCCCGAAAAATTTATGGAAGATGATCGTGTAGCTTCGCAGCAAGTTAAGAAGCTAAACAACACACTCATAAAGATAAACAGGACCAAGCTACGACAAACCTCCTTACAATTAACCCAATTTATGATAAGGAGTCGTAAAGGAGCTAACAAGCAAGCGAGATTGTCTCCAAATCTAGGACTACTAAAGGACGGTGTTCATCCGTGCCATCAACTAAGTGTTAGTTGGTGTATATACTTAATACATGACATTCAACTGTACTGCTATGAAAACCCAGATGACATAGATACTGTTGACATTTTCGTAGACCGGGAAGAACTAAATGAGATATTATAGCTGCAGGATAACAAATACAGCCGTGAGTACCTTTTTATTGCTTCTATAGGTTTTATTACATTATACCACGCTGACAAAATATCTTCCTCAGGATAATCCACATTCATCGCTGATCTGATCCCTGAAATTGGAAATTGGTAGTACATTGAGCATTTAGTGAAAAATAGCTGGGGACTAGGTGTGGAATCACAACAGTTCCTACAGTTCCAATAATAGTAAGTCTTGGGATCAGAAGACTACAGCAAGAAATGAGAAGGTCATCTAGGAGTGCTAGTAAGGGCGGTGGGGAAGCTACTGCCATGGACAAAGAAAACAAGTGGACCTGCATAGTCTGCAAGCAAGTTGAAACAGACAAAAATGCACTGATGTTGGAATGTGAGGTCTGCAATCAGCACTTCTGCATAAAATGTTTAGAAATAGAGGAAAACGAGTATGCTGCACTATCGAACAGGCCAGATGTACATTGGTTCTGCCCAAAGTGCGAGCCGAAGGCAGTTAAAAACTTGAAGAGGTTCTCAGAGGTGGAGGAAAGGTGCAATATGTCGCTTGCATGGATGGAAGCCCGAAGTGTAGCCATATAGAAGAAGCTTGAAGAGAAGGTCTCAGAGGAAAAGGTAAAAGAGATGATCGAATCAGCCATGCAAAAGCCACAGGGAGAACTAGGGGAACATAGACTAAGAGATATAAGGTAGGAAATAAGCAGGGAGGAAGAAAGAAAAAGATCAATAATAATACATCGAGTTGATGAAAGTGAGTCAGAAGTGCCAGAAGGGAGGAAGAATTATGATATGGAATTTGTACAGAATCTTTGTGATACACTTACAGTAAGAGGAGTAAAAGTGAAGGCAGTGATTCGACTAGGAGCAAGGAAGAAAGAGGGAGTGGATAGGGCCAGACCATTAAAGGTCATAATGGAGGAGGAGAAACAGAAAGCAGAAGTTTTAAAGAATATTCACAGACTGGGTGGGTTGACTGAGGACTCGAAGTTTGGAAAGATCAGTGTGGCAAACGATTTGTCAAAGGAGGACAGAGATAACAGGAAAAAGTTAATAGTGGAGGCCAAAACTAAAGAAGAAATGGATAAGTCTGGTGACTGGACATATAGAGTACGGGGCCCTCAATGGTGCATGCACATAGTAAAACTAAAAAAGAACTAGGAAAAGGGACTACAATGGATAAGGATGATGACAGAGCTGTAAATAATACTGTAAATAAATTTGTAAATAATGAACAACCAACCATGCCTAATAACTTACAGTGTATGTACACGAATGCAGACAGTATATCAAACAAATTTGAAGAACTGAAGACCATGATAAACTGTATGGAAAGGGAGCCAGACATTATACTAATAACAGAGGTTCTGCCAAAGAATTGCAGATTTCTCCCATCTAAGGAGGAACTGGCCATTCAGGGGTATGAGATGATGCCCGGTGAATTCCCCAGGGAAAAGAGAAGGGGCATTTTAATGTATGTGAAGGAAAATTTAAACCCAATGGAACTTACATTTGGAAATGATTTCCAAGAGCACTGCATGGTTAAAATTAATCTTGCAGAACATGGAAAGATGCTTGTTGGTCTAGTGTAGAGATGTCCAGATAGTACTGAAACTAACAACAAAGAGCTGGAAAGGTTACTTAGACAAGCTACTGAGGCTGTGGCAGGTTACTCACACATTCTCATCGTGGGGATTTTAATTACCCTAAAATTAACTGGGATTCATGGTCAGGAGAAGAGAAGGATGAATCTTTCATAGAATGCCTAAGGGACAGTTTTCTAGTGCAGAAAACAATTACACCTACGAGAGTGAGAGGGAAGGACAAGCCAAGCCTGCTGGATCTAGTCCTGACAAATGATGAAGATCTTGTCACAGAGATGGAGTACGATTCGCCCCTAGGAAAGAGTGAGAGAAATCCAAAAATGTTCTGGAAATATGCCAACTCTAAGAGGAAAGGCAAAGTAGGAGTATTTGAACTAACGGATATGAGGGAGGGGACTGTAGGAGTAGCGAGTACGGACTTGGAGAAAGCAAACGTACTGGCTGACTTCTTTACAAGTGTATTCACAGTAGAGCCCCCAGGAGATCTTCCAAAGTTCGATTCAAGAGGAGCAGGTCAGGTATCTGTTGATTCACCATTTGAGGAGGTAGATGTATACAAGTTATTATCTGTCATAGACACAACAAAATCACAGGGGCCAGATGCCGCTCATCCACGAGTGCTTCACGAGTTACGAGAGGTGGTGGCAGCACCACTAACTTTGATTTTCAATGAGCGGGTTTGTACCAGAGTTATGGAAAAGTGCAAACATCACTCCAATATTCAAGAAAGGGGACAAGAAAAGCCCAGGGAATTACAGACCAGTCAGCCTAACTAGTGTTATAGGAAAGGTGTTTGAGAAGCTAATTCGTAAACGAATGATAGAGCATATGAACAGAAATGGCCTGCTAAGCGACCAACAGTTTGGTTTCATGAGCGGCAAATCAACTATCCTGCAACTACTTAATGTTATGGACGATTGGACTAAGATTCTGGATAGGGGAGGAAACATAAATGCAGTCCATATGGACTTCATGAAGACGTTCGACACAGTGGCCCACAGAAGATTATTATTAAAACTGAAAGGCTACGGTATGAGTGTCAAGATGTGTAACTGGGTAGCTGACTTTCTAACTGGTCATAAACAAAGAGTGTGCATAAATGGAGTAGCATCAGAATGGCAAAATGTGACAAGTGGCATCCCACAAGGTAATGTTATAGGTCCAGTGTTATTCATTATATTTATTAACGATCTCCCTGACTGTGTTCAGTCAACAGCCTATTTGTATGTGGATGATACAAAAGTATACAGAGAGGTGAAGTTAGACCAGGATAGGAAGGAACTGCAGGAAGACCTAAATTCACTACAACGCTGGTCTGATAAATGGCTTTTAAGATTCCACCCAGATAAATGTAAAGTGTTAGAAATTGGACAAAGATATAGATCCGAGACACCTGTATACAACTTGTATAATAATCAAGGCGAGCCTGTAGAGTTGGAATCGGTGGAGGAGGAGAAGGACATTGGTATAGTAGTGGACCGGCATGTCAACTTCAGGAACCATATGAGGATTAAGGTAAACAAAGCAACTGGCATCATGGCAACCATCCGAAGAACATATGAGTATCTAGACGAGGAGAGCTTTACCTTACTATATAAAGCATTGGTCAGGTCACAACTGGAGTATGCTGGCAGTGTATGGTCTCCTTATAGGAAATGTGACATCGACATGATTGAAAATGTGCAGAGGATAGCCACCAGGTGTGTTCCTACTCTTAAAGGGCTATCATACGAGGAAAGGCTTTGAAGACTGAATTTGCCTACTCTGATGTACCGGCGAATGAGGGGAGATGTCATCGAACTATACAAGATTGTCCATGGAAGATATGACAATTGGGTTACCAGAAATATGCTAAAATTTAGTAATGTGGTCACAAGCTTCAAGTTGATCAAGTCATTCTCCAGACTTGATATCAGGAAGTACACATTCATAAACCGTGTAACAGATGTCTGGAATTACCCACCTGAAGAAGTAGTAATGGCACCTAGCCTAAAGTGTTTTGAGTGCCTGCTGGATAAATTCTGGGCGGATCTCGAAATGAAGTACAATCATGTGGCTCATTGAGTAGCATTATTCCAGTTGACACGAGTAGATAATCAGGTAGGGGTTTGGTGTGGAACCGCACCAACACCCGAAATAATATGTAAAGTATTGGCTGTAAAGATTATATTCATGTAGGGGATGTGTGCAGAACCGCACCAACCCACACTTAATAAAGGTTGAAGGAATGTAAGCGTGTATAGTATAGGTAATAGGAGTTGCGTGCGGAACCATGCCAGCCCGTAATTTATACAATTTAAAAAGATAAATAGGTCAGTACACAGTTTATGTAGGGGATGGGTGCAGAACCGCACACACCCATAAGCTTATACATAAGGATTGGAGAATTTATAGTGTATAGTTTATGTAGGAGCTGAGCGCGGAATTGCGCCAAACTACAATATATACAATTGTATATAATAGTAAGGTGTAAATACTTAGCATGGTACATAGTTATACAGGAGTTGTGTGCAGAACCGCGCCAATCCAATTTATATAGAGATAAGATAGTTACTAGGAGTTGTGTGTGGAATCGCGCCAACCTGTAATTTAAACAATTTAAAAAGATAAATAAGTCAGTCCACAGTTTATGTAGGGGTTGGGTGCGGAACCGCACAAACCCATAGGCTTATACATAAGGACTGGAGAATTTGTAGTGCAAAGTTTATATAGGAGATGAGCGCGGAATCGCGCCAATCCACAATATATACAATTGTATAAAATAGTAATGTGTAAATACTTAGCACGGTACATAGTTAAACATATGTATATAACTTGTATGTATATAACATAGTTATGCAAATAAATTTAAGGGCACAGATGTGCTATAGAATATGGAGATGGAGCAGAACATAAAGGCAGCGTATGCCTGCATTCTGAAACTAAACTAAACTAAACTTTCTGAAGATGGTGTTACTGTATGTTGGACTACGTTCTTTGGCGATGAATTCTGAAATTAATGTGAGGTGTTGCTGTCTAATGAAGTTTGTTGCTGGACATGTAAGGAGGAAGAGGGTGGTTGATTCATCTTCTACTTCACAGACAGGGCAAGTTGCTAGAAACTCTTGATTTCAATGACTGTAGCATATATGTGCCTGTTAGCAGTCAGGCTTTTGTAATTGCTCTTCTTACTTCTCCTGTTGTTGATTGGACAGATCCCCAGACTGGGTGAATAGCTCCAATTTGACAGCTTGCTTTGTTCAGGTAGAGTAGACTGGATTTGCTCTCACATTCCTGTCTTAACTAAAACATCCAGAAATTATTAATAGCTGTTCTTATACTTTTCTTCCAACTTGGGTTTAGTGGAGTAATGCAGAGCATGGTGTGAAGATCAGGTAGGAAATAGAGGTCTAGTAGGTGTGAGATTCGGGTAAGGAAGGTATATGGGGATGATTTGAGGCAGTAATGTCTTAGAGAAGTGTTTGTAGAAGTATTTTGTTGTCGCACGTTAAGATTTAATTTTTTGTGAATTTCTGCTTCAACTGGAAAGGCTCCTAGGAGTAGATGACATTCCACTGTCGACGTTCTGTTTGGGAGTGACTGTATTTTGCGCAGAGTTTCTATATGAAAAGCTTGCAGTTGTTTCAGTTGAATGTTCGTCAGTGGGAGTGTTTCCAGACCAAATAGTAGCCGGGGTAATGTAGCTCGTTGGTCTGCCGTGTCGCTCCACTCTCCCGCACCGCATGTACAGGATACGTGGGAGGGCTGGTTAGCTGCGGTTCTTGGGGTTGCGGATCCCGTATCGCATCTCTCCAGAGTACAAAGACCGGCCTCTAGAGCCGCCAAGATTGAACCCCACTGTCTCGTCCCAACTGTTGGTGTCACCGGTATGATGGTCCATTATTAACTTATAAGTCTGGACATGATGGTATAATTTAAAAATCACAATTAATAACTATAAAACAATGCTACTCGTTTGACAGTAATGAGCAAAATAATACAGTACATAGAGCTACTCAGTGTTCTTTCTATGTGGTTTCGCCGAAGGTACCACACAGATCCGTAAATCCACAGAGGTATCCTCGCAAGGGAGCATCGCAACGAAGCCACTTGGTAGTTTAATATAAACTAATTATACCCCTAGAACGCACAAAACATTGTTGTTGCAAGAGGAAAGTGCCTCACGTGGGCCTCCATCACAGGAAAATGCCTTCAACGACGAAACGGAGGAAAAGAGCTGGCAAAAAGGACCACTCTTTTGTTCAAACCAAAAAGCTAACTGCTGCTCAATCCTAATGAAGCACTGGTTTATGTGAAAGCGGGACGAATGATTTCCAAAGAATTCACAGGCCACCGTCTTATATAGGGCCAAAGATACTGCATTGGTAGATGCCGCTTCATTTATGCAGGCCTTCTGCTACATTCTAACCTACCATTTGGTTATTGGATACGAATCCCAGCTTTGGCCACAAGTGGCAGTAATTCCTACATATCTTTAGACACATATATCTGACTGGCGAGGATGCCCAACTTCCCAAAGGTCGCCCCGCATAGCATCTTCCTCAGAAAGACAGCGTGCGTACATATTACGGAGCAATAGTTTCCAAATCATATGACGATCCGGTCATCACCGTCCTGCAACCACATATAACATCACTAGGACAAGTTACAGTTCACAAAAGCAATTTAGAAACGCAATATCATTTACAGTGGGGAGTAAGAGACAGATATCCATCGCTAGTGCCCTTCCTGTAAGGGCATGGTAGGTTCCAAGACCTCAAGCGGACACTACAACGAGTTGGATGAAGATCTGCGTCTCATCCATCACCCATGTGTCACAGAATTAACATATTACCTGTCATTAGGGTTAAGTTCCAGAATGCCCAGAGATGCACTGCAGGCCAGTGTTACAATATATAATATAATTTTCTTTTCGCAGTGCTTTCTACATTGGCGTGGTAATCTAAGCTAACTGGTATCCGAAGATACAGGGGGGAGTGTATGTAAATCGACACTAGTTATCACCGCTCGGAAACCTCAATAGTTTCCCAGTCTGATCCTGCTAACGTGTCGATAGGGAGTCCAGACAATTATTAAGCCTTACGGCTTGGAGGAGCATAGAAAGAGACAATAACTCAATGTTAATAAGAGGCCCTAAGGTAATTGGCCAATTTTACACAACCTAGCCGGTGCGTGGTGTTACATATCCACTACAGCCGGAAAAGAGGCGTACACTATGAGTCTCTTATGGAGAGATTGTCCCTAACTACTTTAAACCTATCCTATCGAGCTAAAATAGCCAGGTTTTGTCAGTAACATGTCAGGCTCGAGCAATTGGAGCATGATCAGCGACCTCAGTGTAAAATTGATGCTGGGGGAATATAGTGATGCGGATATAATGTTGCTGTATAGTATTACCTAGCATACTGCGTCCTAGAGTTTTTACATAGAAACAAAACATAATAACTATGATGGCTACTTGCCATATGCGCAACTAACCAATACAGTGCTAACGATATATCACAGGTCATAGGACCTTACAGTGCTGTTAGTTGAGAGCACACGACAATAAAGATAATATGTACAGTATGAAACAGAAAGTATAAAAATGCGGTCTTAAGACCCGGACGGCACCTATTAGTCATCAGTGCCTATTACGGGAATAATAAATGTTACAAGAGTATAGTTACTTGAGTAGCTATTGGTCATCGGTACAGTAAGAGTTAAAAATCATGGAAGTTGAGTAGCGAGAGATGGCTCGATCTTGAAGCAGGTAGACTGTTGATGTGGCTCACTCTCAAGATGGTGAAGAAGAACGGTTAGAAAGATGTCCACTGGATTGTCAGACTAACTGATACATAATTTAAACAGTTGTTGCAAAGTTTCCGTCTGGCGACAGTAGTTTGAAAGTTGCCCATTAACAATTAGGGCTATATGTGTAATTAAATATGCATGTACAATAACTGGGTACATGGTGCAGGATATGTCGCACAGCTCTTTGCGACGCACCGAGCAGAGTCCCACCAGACTGTGGCCTAAAAGTTAATTAACACATGCGACATGCTGCGCGGAGGTTTGATCCCACTTTTCAGCGTGGTCGGAAGATCCAGCGAGTTATCTACCAAGAATCACCATCAGCTCTACATCCCGTAGAATAATATCGGGCCCGCAAGGCCCATCCACAGGAAACTGCTCTAAGAAAGTTCCGGAATGGGAGTTCTTATATCAGTTTATTGCCCCCCGGAAGGCCATCCGGGAGCTTCCAAAATTCTGTAATTGCGGATGTCTTTAAGACTGCTCACCTGCGCAGGAGATCTCAAATCCGAATGCCACTGCTGTGATGTAGGTACCACAGTCAGTTAGCAGATCTGCCGCATCTAGCACTGTGCTGTGATGCTCTCGATTCTCATTTTTTTCGTCCATTTTATACTACTCGTGACGTTAGAGGCAGGACGCTCCAGCCAATCAGTGGGCGAGCAGTAGCCAGCAGTCAGCGTGGAGCTGGAAGTGGTGACGTGGCTATCACGTGAACAGCACATTCCACATTCAGCTAATGCATACACGTGATTACGACGTCAAAGCAATATTTTGAAAATAATTTAAACTGGAGTTTTAATGATAACTCGGCCATTTGTGGTCCGATTCTAATAAAGTAAACAGTTCTGTAACCCTCGTTTCATTCTGGTCCTGATCGGTCCCAAGAACGACGAGAATAGCGCGATTTGAGAAAATCACAAGTACCAACTCAGTACACTATAAGCACACACTCTCTCAATCCTGACACTTGTTGCCAGCGAAGCTCTAACGTGTGCACATGCACACTACGCGTTCTTGCAGACTTAGCCGTTTTAACGAAAACCTCTCTCATAGGCTTTATACACTCATGCTATCCTACCCAGTGGGCGTGTGTGGAACGTACACGGAGCGGCCGTCCCATACCCAGCCTAGCGGGAACGTTCCGTACCCATCCGGTGGATCTGTGCTACAGTAGTATGTAAGAACGGTAGATTATGTATGATGTCTTAGGATTTAATCCATTGGTGTCATGGATCCCAGTGTTGATTAGGACATAGAGGGTTCGCCTAGCAAGACTAATTCTTTCATGGATGTTTAGCTGATTTTCTGCTCGTGCTGATCTTATTATTCCTAAGTGTGTAGCCTGGTTAAGATTAGGTGTATCCACTTCTCCTAAGGTCCAGCATACAATATTGTGCTTTTTTATGTTCGCTGCCATAGCATTTTTCTTAATCGCTGCACTTTTACTTGGATGGATATTATATCGCTGCTGCCCTGCATAGTGGTGGGTTACATTTGCCATGATCTGTAGTTCTACTGGGTCTTTTGTCATTAGTAGTACATCGTCTGCACATGTTGTACACCCTATTTAGTTTGTTCCAAGAGAAAGGCCGAGATTGTTTTTCTCTAGTTGGATCAATAGGTCATTGATGTACAGCGTATATAAATGTGTGGATAAAATGCCTCCTTAGCGTACACATAACTTGATATTTAGAGGGTCACTGAGCTCGCCTTTCCATTTGATTTTTGCAGTGAGGTTATGGTACATGTTGTTTATTACAGACCAGTATACAGGATCTGTACATAAACCGGAAGTTAATACATAAAAATACATGGGCACTACACCAATCAAATTGTAGCGTGCTTGGCGACCATATTTGATGTTTTATTTGATGGATTTCAAAGTCGAAATTGGTTTTATATAGGTTTTTGGATATGCTGATTTCAAATATGCCACTTTCGAAACTGTCAGAAATAACGGATTGGTGACCAAAAAAACCTCCCATAGTAAAGCAATGGGTAATTGAAATTATGGCCTCGAGAACCAGGGGCCGATTTAACCAAATGTGGTAGGAACATCCTTATTCCTGTTGCGGTTCTGCTGAAACCGTCGAGTCCTACATAAAGAAGATGACCTTTCTAGTTGAAATGCCTATGTTCCACATGTTCAAGGTGAGCGATACAGGCCCCTTGGGCATCTTGTTTGAATTTTGGGAACTTTTCCTATTTTTCGCGGTTTTTGACTAAAGGATTTTCATTTTCATTTTTATTCCAACAATAGCTGCTTTATGGTGTCGAAACTGCAACATTAGCAGTTTTAATTTTTTGGAATTGTTCCTATTTCTTCACGGGTTTGAACAATGAATCGTTTCACTTCTGTGCAATAAAGGTATATTTAAATAAGACAATTTGTCCATCTGTTAGTTTTACCTAGGTCGGTAGTGCTTGGACTGCAGGTGCAGTTATCAGATAGGCATTGGGTTTCAGTCTTGAGGCTATGTCCTTGGGAATACCATGGAAATCCATTCAAGAGCAGACTGTGTCCAAAGTTTAGCGAAATATGTAATGGTTGATGGATTACAGTTGTTTGTTAATGCATCACTGGGTAATATGTATTATGAAGCATGCCTAGTTCATTTTGGCAATCCACATTATCCATGCCTAACCTTCTTTACAGGTGAGTCTGTGAGACATTGCACGCATCAGCGTTCTTGTTTGTTTTTGGTCTTTCGTGTTCAATGGTTACCTTTCTCATTACCAAGATATTTATGCTTTTTTAAAAGAGTAACACAGGTGACACAAAGAACCCAAAAACCCACAGGTGACATGTTTAACAGATGTGATAAATTGATTTAACTCACCTCAACATTTATATGGTCGGTATGCTCGCGGTAAATCATCTGTCAACAGAGACACATTTAAATATTTATTGATCGAATAAATCAAATTTGGCAGAAATGTTTCTTTTATTTGGATTGCGAAAACTGACTTCTATACGTGTTTGAATACTGAAGCAGAGTAGCGACATGGTGTAATGATGGTGGTGGCCAGGTCTCTAGGACTTGAGCCTGAACGTTCATATTGCACTAGTCTCTCTCATTCTGATTGCGCAGACCTATCCTTTAAAGTATACCCCAGTGGTGGATTGCTGGCAGATGTAGTTGTTGCTACCATATGGGCAAGGGTTTGTCAATGGAGGAATACGGTTTTGGCAATGCCTCGCCCATCTTTAGCTAAACTCCACCAATGCTCTGCCCATGTTAGAATCAATCGATCTGTGCACTCTCTGAATCCCAATTTCCAGAAAACTATGTATACAGGTAAGCTGTTGAATACTTTGAAACTAATTTTACTGGATACTGTTGAACACTTTTGCCTACATCTGTGAATCAGGGTATTGGGGTAGCCATGGCACAATCTGAGGTGGCATTTTACTGGTTCTGGGTTGGCCAGTCTTTCCCGTTACCCGTCCACAGTCTCCTCATGCTACCTCAAAATTGCAGAGGTGAAAAGCAGAGACCTATATCTACCAGTAAGTGGAATTGCTACCAAGTATGTTCTTGCCTATGCACAGGCTACTCCAAGGTCAGTCCGCTGTATTCGTAGCAATGCAGTAAGACTTTGTAACGTGTTGGTATACGTATAGCCTGTTCAGTCAAATTCAAATGATCTTTCTTGAATAATCTGACTGTTGGTGCTTCAGCTTTTGTAGCTGACAGTGAATTCCACTATCCTCGTAGCTCATGTCCTTAAACTCTGCGATAAATTTAGTGGGCCTTATCTGTACACATTCAATGCTGACACAACGCAGCAGTTTTGCAACTGAATATTGAAGATGGGGGTCTGGAGTCATTAGCTACGGCTTTCCTCCAGAAAAATATATGGTATACAGTGTCCGACAAATGTAAATATATAGTGTTATGTTGCGCTCGACAATATGCCTTCCATGGCCTCCTTGTCTTGATTTATCTTGAGTAGATCTCATCCCTCGGAACTAGTTTCCTTTCCCTGTGGAGTAGTTTACACATTTATGATATTATTATTATGTAGAATGCGATACTGTCTTGTACATGAGCAAATTATAATGAGATGTAAAATGCGAAAAAGTCCACAGCGTAGAGGATAGACTTAACGGGCAAACTAAGGAAACGTTTTGTTAATAGTTATTGAAATATTTGGCGAATATTCCGCTAACTTTAATGTTGATTTGGGAAAATTCTCTAGTGTTTCAGTAGATAATAAGTTTGTACACAGATGCACCCTATCCAGTTTGCTAATGGATAACATTCATAATCATCGTTGTTCTCTACAGATGCAGAGTGTAACATAACTGTCTGGATATCTTTTGGAGTTTCAGCAGGGGTTTTGATGTGTTCTTGTGGACTGTGAGCAGGCTTGGATCTAGAGTGGCCTGAATGTAATTCTCAGTTGTTGCTGGGGGGGGGGGGTGTGTGGGCCAAGTTGCATCAGACATACCTGCACTTTTTCCAAGTAGGGTTTTCTAGCAGACTGAATTTCTGTACATAGAACAAGGAGTTAGATAGGGTTTCATATTCGCCCTTACAGAGGGGGTAGAATGCACAGTTTGCTCTGTTCCTTGTATGGCCGCCTAGCAGATTATGCCTCTGGACCAATAGTTTTGCTTGGATAGTTTCCTCTTTGTAAACGGATATTTTATGACGCTGCAGTTTCCTTCCACTGCCACCTGGTTGGCAGGTTGTGTACAAGGCTGTAGGCTGATGGTAGACTTACTGTTTTAGGATCTACTTGATTTTTACTACTAGCCTGTGAGATGAGTATCTTAACAGCTAGTTGTCTAATAAGCAGTTCCCTTTCAATGGACTGTATGTAGCGTGTCGACAAAGAAAGTTAGGACATTTTTGTGTAATTGACCTTCAATTGGCAGAGCTCCCAATAACAGGTAGATCACTGCATTTGCAGGTGTAGCTGACAGGTGTTGGAGGAATTTTAGGTTTGTCCTATAAAACTCTTCTAGCTTGGCTGTTTCAGTATTATTGAGGATCAGGACCACAAGTCCATACATCAGGATGGGTGCTATATAGATGTCCCTTCACAGTCGTCAATGAGAATGAGAATGATGATGATGATGATGAGTGTTCGTCATCTGGCAACGCGGCTACCTATCCAAAAGCGAAACCGAATGTGTGTGAAGAAACATACATTTCCTATTATTTTCTCGGTTTGTTTTAGAGGCCAGCCGCCATGTCATCAACAGATGGTAGTCCAGGTGTAGATAACGGTCAGTGTCCACTTTGCCAACAACAATTTCCAGTTTCACAACTTAATAAACACGCAAACCAGTGCCTCAATATATCCGAATCAGTAGAAAATGAACCTACAGAAAGTGAAACTGTCAAGACAAGAACACGTCGGAGTTCGTTGACTAAAGACAACGGCGATATCACGGCTACTGAAAGCGGAAGCGGGGAGTCCTGGTTTGCAAGAAAAAGAAAAGCGATGTCGTTGACATCTCCAACATCATCTGAATCTATTGATACGAGCCAGTTTTCGAATCCAAATAAACGAAGACTGCAGACTCAAATTAAAGATAGTAAGCTGAAATCATTAACTACGCCACTTGGATTTAAAACAGTCGAGCAACCTCTAAATCATCGTGGAAAAGACACAAATAAATCAGACGTAATTGATTCACAACGTCATAATGATGGTGACGCAACACGTGAAGTAGTTGTTCTTTGCGAAAAGCTGAAAGTTAGACACAAATCTGATATGAAAATACATATTGATAGTCCCAATGACATTGTAGAAAGCGTGATGCCATCAATAAGCATCACTGATCTAATGCTACCCGCTAAAAATGTTAATACCAGAACAGAATTTGGCAAAAAACCTCAAGCTAGTGGCAGTGTAAAGTCAACCTTTGCGCCTCTCGCTGAGCGTATGCGACCACAGACATTCAATGACTATATTGGACAAGAGCAGGCTGTCGGACCAAAATGTATTTTACGTTCATTGCTTGAGAGTGACAAAGTCCCATCCATGATTCTCTGGGGACCACCTGGCTGTGGAAAGGTAATTAAAAATTTCCAGATTATTTAACCCTTTAACGCTAATATCGGCCAAAAATGGCTTCTGCAGTGGTCTTGAGAAATGTCCATTTGCAGACTAAGAGAAGACTATTTTTAAAAATTTACCAATGGAATGATTGGCTCGATAACCGAGCCAGTCATTCTAGTGGTACATTTTCAAAAATAGTCTTCTTGGTCTGCAAATGGACATTTTCTATTAGAAAATTTAAATTTTCTTGAACAAATTCGAGGGCTAAAGGGTTAATAACACTCAAGCTGGCTAAAAATATGTCCTCTGCAGTGCTCTTGAGAGATGTCTATTTGCCAATCAGGAGAAATATATTTTTGAAAACTTACCACTGGAATGAACTGGCTCGGTTATCTGGTGATAAATTTTCAAAAATAGTCTGTAAATTGACATTTTCTATGAGAAAGTTAAAATGTTCTTGAATCAAATTTGAGGATTAAGTGGTAAAACTGCCAAATGTTTAGATTCTTAAATTCAACAATTTATTCCCTATGTGTTAACCGTTGTTCATTTTGGAAATAGTGTTGCTGTATGGTGTTAGTGTCAATGATAGCAAGATGTTAACCCTTTAATGTTCATGCTGGCCAAAACCGGCCTCTGCTATGGTCTTGTGGAATGTCCATTTACAAGCCAAGAGAATACAATTTTTTTAATTTTACCACGGGAATGACTGGCTCGATAACCGAGCCAGTCATTCCAGTAATAAATTTTCAAAAATTGTATTCTCTTGGCTTGTAAATGTACATTCAATAAGTATCTATATTTAATCTTTAATAATTATCCTTTTCATATTGAGTGTGATAAGGGTTAATGTACATTTCATCTTGAATATTGTAGTACAGGATGATTATTATTATCCACACATTTAAAAAATGCATCAGGAATATTGTTATCTCCATCAATCCGCGGGTCCACCTGACTACCTATCTGTTATCTATAGCTCTCGTCTGTGAGACGAGTTAGGTAGAATTCAACCAAATCAGGTATATGAGTTACCCATATGTTTTGAGACTTTTTGGTTTAATTTAAGCTAATAAATTATGATTTCTAATGTTACATGATTTATGTTTTCAAGACAACATTTTATGTCAAATTTGGGATTAATTTTGATGTAAATTGTAATAAACAATTTTTATTAAAGGGTCCGCAATATTTCGGAGATCCAATTTAATAATTTCACTTCCGCGATGACTTTTTTTAGGTAAACATTGTCATAAGGCAGCAAGAATTTGTACCGGGAAATTGTGTTAATTTCCGGGTCTGGGTCAATATTCACAAGGTGCATAGGTCCAAATGTTCAATATTCACAAGGTGCATAGGTCCAAATGTTCAATAGTCCAAAGTTTATAGGTCCGAAGGTTCATTAGGCCAATATTACAAAGGTTTTGAAGGTTCATTAGTCGGAACAATTCTGAAGTTTCGTAAGTCCGAAGGTTCATAATTCCAAAGATTCTTAATTCCTTAGGTTCATTAGTCAGAATTTGTATGCATTTCCCGGGCTTATATTTGTTAATATATATGCATACACATGGTTAAATTCAAGAATCCCAAACTTTATGTAGTCTCTTAGCAAGCATGCATTATTAATTCGCCTGGTCTGAAAGGCCAAATGAGCTTATGTCATGGCGGCCATCCGTCATCCGTCCATTGTCTGTCCGTCCATCAAATCGTGTCTTCTCCTTAACGGTTTGATCAATTTCAACCAAATTTGGCTGGAATGATCCTGAACTGATACACTCCAGACAATTTTTCAGAATTTTTATTGATAAAATTTTTGGGTGAAAATCTGAGATTTTATGAAAAATGTACCGGAAATGGTCAAAATGCTACTCCTCATTAGTTGATTGACATATTTCAACCAAATTTAACTAGATGCATTCTATGGTGGTCGACTCTAGAATTCGTTTTCAGAATTTTGATTGATCAATTTTTTTGGTGAACATCTGAGATTTTATGAAAAATGTACCGGAAATGATCAAAATGCTACTCCTCCTTAGCTGCTTGACATATTTCAACCAAATTTGACTAGATGCATTCTATGGTGGTAGGCTCTAGAATTCGTTTTCAGAATTTTGATTGATCAATTTTTTAGGTGAAAATCTGAGGTTTTATGAAAAATCTACAGGAAATCACTCAATTGATCAAATTGTCAATTGATTTATCAATCAATTAATTGGTTAACCAATTGATCAATTAAGCAAGAAAGCAAGCAAGCAATGGAATAAACAATCGATCAGGCACAGACATAATAAATTGATTAATCAACCGATTGAGTGATTGATTGGACAAGTAATAGGCCAATCAGCCAATCAATCAATTATCTGTCAGTCAATCAATCAACCAATTACTTAACCATTCGATTAATTAATATATCAGCCAGTCAACCAATAACCTGTCAATCAATCAACCAATAAATCAATCAATTGCTGAACCAGTTGTTCAATCAATCAATCAATCAGCTAATCAGTCTACATGTATCAGCCAATCAATCAGGTATCCGTCAATCAATCAGTGAATAAATCGATCAGCCAGTTATTGAAATCAATCAGTTAATCAATCAACCGACCAACCAGCCAGCCAAGCAATCAGGCTATCAGTTACTTCTCCAAGAGATTAATCAATCTAACTACTGAGTAGTCATTTGGCCGACAGTAAATCAAGCAATCAATCAACCAATCATACAATTAGTCAAATTCTTGGTTAATCAATCAGTGATTGATTGCTTATATAATCAACTGATCGCAGAATTAAGCAATCAACCAATAAATGAGCAATCACTTGACCAGTAGATTAAGCAGATTTAGTCAATCAATCCATCATGCAATCGATCAATCATTTAATTAATTGATCGATCAGTCAGTATTATCACTCAATCAATCATTCAGTTGATCGAGCAATCGATCGATTGGTTAAATCAATCGGTTCAATCAGCCACCCCATGAATCAATCAACCCTAATCAACAATATTTCATTAATCAGCAGGTTAATCAATTAGCCAGCCCTAATTGATCAATCATCCCAATAAATTTATCAATGAACGCTAATAAACTAATCAATAATTTCTTGATCAACCAACACCAATCAATGCAAATCAATCAACAAACCGTAATCAACTATGATGGCTCAATCAATCGATCAACACTAATCAACCAATTAACCATGATCAATCAATACAGCAACATTCAACACCACACAACATTAAACAATCAAACCTAATTAATCAGTCAATCATATTCAACACTTATCGATTGATCGATTGATCGACTCAAATGAACAGTTACATGGCTGATTAGTTAAACAATCCATTATTTGTTCGGTCAATCGAACAGTCGATCAGACATCCAGTTGATTGGTCTGTCAGCCCATCAAGCCATTGAGCAACCAATAAAGTGATCAATCAATCAATCAGCCGATAGATTAATCAATCAAACTTATCAATCAATCAAACCTAAACAATGCTAATCAATCAACCAAACGTGATCAATCATTCAATCAATCAATCAACCCTGATCGATGCTAATAAAGCCTAATTAATTAATCAATAAACCCTAACTAATCAATCAACCCTACTCAACATTAATCAATCAATCAATCAGTCAGTCAGCGGACCAGTAAATCAATCAACCAGTAAATCGATTGATCAATCAAGCAATCAATCATTCAGTTAATTGATCAGTCAGTCAATCGTTCAATCAATCAACCCAATAGATTAATTAATCTATTAATCAACCAAACAATGGTCAGTCAGTCAACTGGACAAGTGATTAATCAATCAATCGACCAATCAGGTAATTTATTGATCAGCTGGTTATCCAATCAATCAATCACGATGGATCATTTAATGATCCTTCAATCAATCAAATAATCAATCAATTGCTTGATCAAATTATCAAGCAACTGAAAAATCAATCAATCAATTAGTTGATATGTTTGATCAGGTAGTCGATAAGTTAATAGATCAAAATCAGTTAAATCATCGATCAATCAATCATTCTATTGCAATCGATCGATCGGTTCAATTAGCCAACCCCATGAATCAATCAAGCCTAATCAATGCTACTCCATCAATCAGTGGGTTAATCAATCAACCAGCCCTAATTGATCAATCACCCCAATAAATTTACCAATGAATGCTAATAAACTAATCAATAAACACTAATTAATTAACACTAATTTCTTGATCAACGATCCCCAGTCAATGCAAACAATCCACAAACCATAATCAACTATGATGGCTCAATCAATTGATCAACACTAATCAACCAATTAACCATGATCACTCAATCAATCGATGCTAAAGATATTAATCAATCAAACCTAATTAATCAGTCAATCATAATCAACGCTAATTAATCAATTGATCGATCAGACAGACAATGTATTGATCAGTTGTGTGTTCACTCAAATGAACAGTTACATGGCTGATCAGTTAAACGATCCAATATTTGATCAGTTAATCGAACAATTGATCAGGCATCCAGTTATTTGGGGTGTCAGCCCATCAAGCCATTGATAACCAATAAAGTGATTGATCAATCAACCAATAGATTAATCAATCAAATCTAATCAACGCACCAAACCTGATCAATCAATCAATTAATCCATCCAGCCAGCCAGCACATAATTTTCTAAAAGTACACAGATCTATCAAAATTCAAACTACAGAACCTTCGGACTATCGCACCTTCGAACTAATGAACTCTGTGATATCAGACTAATGGACCCTCAGAATTACGACCCTTCGGAATATTGACCCAAGCACCATTTCAGACTTTTGAAACTTCGGAGTTATGCGCTTTCAAAATATCGACCTGACCCCTAATTTTCGTTGGTTTGGAAACACCTCTGGTCCTAATAGAAGTCTAGGCTATTAATAGGCGGACTACTGTAGCCTAATAGCGTAACTGAAGCAAGTGTCAGGGATAGGGTGAGGTTTGTTCAGAAAGAGAAGTGTTAAAGATCCTACAGACAAGTAATATACATGAAATTATTCTATTGAATGTTTTGCAATTAATTTGCCAAGAAGCAGCAAATTCCAGTCAATTGAGTTTATAAATTTTATCTAAGATTTTACCCGTGTGATTGTGTTAACTGTTTAGCTGTCTGACTACTGCTGGCCACCAGGCAATATAAGAATAGCAATAGCTCTGCTGAATATTTTGAAAACAATTTTACTGAAAGTTGTTGGTGGCTTAGCCACCAACAACTTTCAGTCAAATCATTTTCAAAGTAATTAGCATATCCAGACTTAAACACCCATGGAAAATCTAGTCTGCAGAAATTCAGCAGTCAAATTTGGGCAAGAAAATCTAACTATATACTTATTGAATGCCCATTTGCCTGCCAAGGGAATATTTTTAAAGATATACCACTAGAATGTAACACATTCCTTTGATAAATTAAAAAAAAAAAGTTTTGTCGTGGTCTGCAAATGGATATGAAGATGAGGCTAATTTGACCATTAAAAGGTGACCTCAAGATACTCGGATTTCAGGAATGAATGAGTTCAATATCTTTTTATGGCTAATTTGAATATCTCATCACATTAATTTTTGAAGCTTTAAATAAGTTGAATCCTTTCCATGACTTTCATTTCATGTATTTGTATTTTTGCACAGACCACATTAGCAAAGATTATCGCGCACAGCTGTAAGAGTCGCGGTAGCAGTAAATTTGTCCAGCTGTCTGCTACCACATCCGGTGTTGGTGAAGTTAGAGATGCTATCAAGGTGGCGCGTAATGATCAGGGTTTGTTCCGTAAGAAGACGGTCCTGTTTATCGATGAGATACACAGATTTAATAAGGCACAGCAGGTGAGAGCATACTATACCGCACCTTTCATAGATCAATATTTTGTTCTAGAGAAGTAAACTTTCAGCACATTAACGGTTTAACCATTTAACCCTCAAGAAAATTTAAATTTTGTCAAAGCAAGAGAAGACTACTTTTGAAAATTTACTATTGGAGTGACTAGTTCGATTATTGAGCCAGTCATTCCAGTAATAAATTTTCAAAAATAGTTTTTTATTGGTATAGTGGTCTTTAGAAATGCGCATTTTCAGGCTAAGAAAAGGCTATTTTTGAAAATTTACAGCTGGAATACCATGCTTGATAACTGAGCCAGTCATTCGAGTGGTAAACTTGTTTTTTAATAGTGTCAGTTCTATCTTCTTAAAAACGAAACTAACATGAAGCATCTACCTGTTAGATCGATTGCCAAGATGGTTAAATTCCCTATCTCCTCTGTAGGCCTACAACATGTTACACGGCTGTGAGAAGGAACTGTGTTTTATAGTCATTTGCATTTCATCAAATAATGTGAAATATGCCAAAATATCCACAAAACGGGTTGCTACAGACATATTTTAGTCTGAGAGATTGTTAGAGCAATAACTTTTTCTAAAGGTTTTACGTCGATCTTTTCTGCAAGTTCGACCATAATTGCATAATTGCCCTGGGATGATAACGCGTGTCTTCTACACAAATTTATTTATGATTACTGACAAATATCAATGTTATGACTCAAGGAAATGTTGAGAATGAGTGCATGACATTCTTTCTCAACATTTTCTTGAGTTATAACATCGATATCTGCCAGGAAAAGTAGAGGAAGTAGTGTATAAATACCTGAGTTATCATGGGCCAATGGACCTTTACGTTTTTAGCTATACCGCGCCCATCACTAGCTAAGCTCCACCCACACCTCGCCATGTTGGGATTGATCGATCCCCAAATGCCCTAGCTATCAATTTCCTGAAAACTATACAGGGAAGCTGTTGAATATTTTGTAACTAATTTGACTGGGTGTTGTTGCTGCCTATGGCAGCAACAGCGGCCAGTCAAATTAGTTACAAAATATTCAACAGAATATTTATTAAATAGTAAAAGCAAACAATTTGTACAACAACGCATAGACCGCCTTCAAATATCCGTTCGTGACGTACTTATCGACATCATTCATGACGTCATTCATTATGATGTCATTGTACACATCGCGCAGTTCATTATGAGGTCATCTCAAACTACAATATAGTGAAATATGTGTGTAGCAACCAGTTTTTGCGAATATTGTGGCATACTTCACAGTACTTGATGAAATACTGACGGATATATACCAACCTTGCTTTGTAGTGCAGAGATAGAGAATTTACGCTTTTAGTCAATCAAGAGTTACAACAGCTATCGATGAGTGGACCAACATTTAGCTATTAAAATGAAGAACCTTCCTATTAGTAGGGTCATTTTTGGAGTTTCCATGACCATTTCGTGTGAAGGAAGGTTTGAAGGTTTATTTTGATACTTTATGGTATTTAGAAAAAAATAAGCCCCCCATGCCCTCGCAAAGTGTGGGCTCACTTCAGCAGGGGGTCAAATCCAAGATGACCGCCACTCGTCTAAGCCAAAAATGGAAAATACAATAACGGTGGATCCAATTAACTTGGAAGCATGTGTAACGTGTCATTTTTATATATTTTCTAGGTAAGAAAGCCAATGGAGTAAAAAGAATTGAGTTTTATGGTCAAGGTCAAGGTCAAAATTCAATATGGCCGACAAAACCATGCCAACATCTCGTATGTAGGGTCATTTTTGGCGTTTCCGTGACCATTTTGTGCGAAGGAAGGTTTGATGATTTGTTTTGATGCTTTAACGTATTTAGAAAAAATAAGGCGCTGTGCCCCTCACAAAAGTGTGGGATAACTCCAGCAGGGGTCCAAATCCAAAATGGCCACCACTCGTCGGAGCCAAAAATGGAAAATACAATAACGGTTGATCTAATTAACTTAGAAGCATGTGTAAATGTGTCATTTTTATATATTTTCTAGGTAAGAAAGCCAATGGAAAAAAAAGAATTGAGTTTTATGGTCAAGGTCAGAATCTCGTATTTAGGGTAATTTTTGGAGTTGTCATGACCATTTCATGCGAAGGAAGGTTTGAAGGTTTATTTTGATACTGGTATTTATGGAGAGCTGGGCGGTTTCCCAATAATATCGGGAATACCGCGATATTATCGTTATCATCTCATTTATAATTACTGGCGATACCGTCAATACTGTCAGTTGTATTTTTCATAAAATAAATTCACCAAATAAACAAATTTAACTAGTATTCCAATTATTTAATCGACAAAATAGAATTACATATATTACTTATTGCTTAGCGGTACATCTGGTTAACAATATAACTATGTCATCTATAATTAACCATGTGACTCTTTTTAGGACAACCAATGTACACAAGTTATACTTAGCATTACAGCATATGTATGGTTTAAGGACACTGAAGTGGGAAATGTTGTGCATTGCAACAATGTCTTTGAATGTCTTAGAGAAGCTTGGTTGTGCTTAGTTTGTCCTGACGCGAACTTGTGTGCAAGTTTGAGTCTGGATACCAATACACAGTTTGTGTCTTCCTTTTATACTTTCCAAAAAGTGGCTACACGCAGGGGTGTGACCGGATTTGATTCTTGTAGCCGGATTAGACATTTGGTAGCCGGATTTGTGGCTCGTGTAGCCGCTTGATCAAGTTATGTAGCCAGGATTAGGTTGTCCCGTAGCCGGATTGGCTTTGTATGTAGCCGGTAGGTGTAACTACAGTGGTCGATTTCATTGAAACATGAAAGTGTAGCCGGATTCGTGTATGTGGTGTAGCCGGGAGGGGTACCTACCGTAGCCGGTTTGGTTTGAATAAATAAGACATTGTAGCCGGTTTTGTTTTCTAAAGTAGCCGGTTGCAGCCGTGTTGGTGCATCCATGGTCAGGGAATTTTATGAGGTTGAAAATTTCCTGTTTATCATGGCTGCTAATGGGTGGTCATTATGTCTATTTGTGGCTATCATTATAAATTTAGTTTAAATTTATAATCTGTGGTCATAGTATAATGGAAAGGTATAATTGGAGTAGAATTGGTAAGTGGATACTGGTTAAAGTATTCGTTCCAGTGAGATCCTGACTCGTAGCGTTTCGTACCAAGTTTGGTTATACTCATCATAGGAGACATAATATATAGGTGATATATCTTATCATCCATATTTTTGGATGGTTAATTTTAGTCAGAAAAAAAGGTGTAAAACGTTATATTCTTACTTTAATTAATGTCTTTGAATGTGTTGCTGATAAGTTCTAAATAGCATAGGTACATATAATGAAGAAACAACCAGTTGTACTAAATCATATCCTATAATGGTACAGATTAAATGTCAGAATCAGAGTCTGTCTCATCATTTGAACACTTGTCATTAGCTGATATGTTCTTCCCCATCATAGGATAGCTCATCAGCAGATAACTCACCAAATACTTCTACTGGGGTTAATGTAATAGGTAGAGCTACTTTGGTGTAGCGAACTGGGAGACATTTGCCACCAACAAGATGTCAGCCATGAGTGAGAGGTGATGGGTGAACATTCAGCAGAAATCTTTTCTGGACAAAGGCCAAATAGTTAGCATGCATCAATTGTAGCATTAAACAGTCATGATCAGGAGGCAGGCACATTGTTGACTTCTTTTTCAACATTCTCCACTTTACTGCTCTAGCTTCTCCAGCTGCGGCACTCTTTCTGTCAGAGTACATGTAGCGTATCACAAATTGCATAATGTGAAACAGAGTTTCATCCGTAGCTGGCAAAGTCTCACACTTTCGAAGAATGTTGCATGCCTCAAGATCATTAGTAACTTGATTTTAGATCGTTGTTTTGCCGTGCCTATAAAATCCCGAGTAGCTATTGCATCCACTGAGAACATGGAGTGGAATGATGACCTCAGAGACATTATTGTCACAGAGCGACCAGCAAGAGACCAACTGCTCTTTATGCACATCAGTCCGCTTGTGTGACGAGATACATAGGCCGACTGTACGTATAGGTCTGTATCCTCGCTGTCAATTATGATAGTATGCTCATAACCAGCCTTTCACATTGCACGATAAATAAAGAAGATTGTTGTGTCTGCCTCTGCTTGCTGACACTTGAAGTGCTGCCCTTCACTATTGGTCTAGAGATTGAATGACTCATTGCCCACACACCATATCAAAACCTGTGTGGTCTGCTGAGCTGTTGTGAAAAACGCATTCCTGAGAAAAGCCTGTAATCGCAGTTTGTTACCATCACAACAGAGCAGAGTCTTGAAGTCCTTAAGAGATGAGAATGGATCACCGTGTTTCATAAATACATTTGGTACTTTACTCGTTGATACCGCTCACTGTCTTTGATGCTGTAAGGCAGATCATATGGATCGTTGATGGATACAATGCATTCTGCATCTCAGTGTGTCTTGACAGCACCAGATTTACATTCTTCTTAGCATAGTCGGCCCAACAATATATTTTCTCATCACCCTTCTCATGATCCTCTGATGTTGGTGTTGCGAGACGCCAAATAAATCCTATGTCGACCAAGGCTGTAAATTTGGTTGGCGGATCTATTGTTTGTAGGTTGTTTCTTTCTATCATTGTACCATTGATATTGAAGAGAGATAAGCATTCCTAGATTATCCTGTTGGTCATGATGTCTGATAATTCCACTGCACCACTCTCTTCTTCTAGAGCAATAACAGCAGCCATTGCTTTGTTCTCCATTGTCTCTATTTTAATTTTTATATTCTTACCAGTCGGCTTGGATGTAGGGGCGTTCTCAAAACTCAGCCATGAATTACGAGGAACTCTGTCATGCAAGGACTTAGATTTTGTAAACACCCGCTCCTCCATAAAAGAACTGAGCTTTGTAGCTCCATCTTAGAATGCTGATTGCAAGTCATCCACAAGACTATCATTTGCCAGTATTCCAGATTGTAGTTTGCAGAGAGTTCGGGTGGTAAGGTCAACGGGGTCACATTCACACTCTTCAAAGCACATGCACAGGTCTTGTACAGCCTGCTCATCTAATTGCATGCAACTTGGTGCACATTCTCCATGCTTCCTTTTTCCAGATTTGCGCCTTGAATTGAAGTTGGATACATGCTTGAACACGGTTGATGTTGTTCACGTTCCGTGTGTTTGACAGTAGCTGTTTCTCATTTTTGAGGATTACAAGTCAGCCAGATTTCAACTTTGAACCTTTGTTCATGGTCGATTCAATCCAGTTATCTGGGGCAAGGGTAGTGTAAGGATCACCTGTCATTGATTGAGCAAACATACAGTCTTGCATAAACTGTTCTTGATCTGCTGGTAGTGTGCACAACATGACTCAGAAGTCTGGAAGCCACCTACGATATTTATCATTGTGATAAATAATGAGCCACGGAAGCATCTGATTCAGAGATGATTTGAATTCATCCCCTTTGTGACTCTGTAGAGCGTGGATATTCATCATAAGTACATCGAGCATTTCCATGAAACTTATCCAGACCTTGGGCATTGTACTTTCAGAGTCTTCATACAATTGTCGCCTTGATGAATGAACTCAGATCTTCATCTGCCTCAAGTTGAGTATATGTGGCTATCAGATCTTCGTTAGAAGATGACATTAGAGTTCGTAGCTGGTCCAAGCGAGTGAAGCGACCGCAAATCTAGAAAAGTAATTCGTGGAGCTGGTGTGACACATTACATACATATTGGCAGCAATATTTGGACTGACCTTGATATTGAACCATCAGCATTGATATCTTTTTAAGTTAAAGGTCTCTTGGTTACATAGAATTTCCAGATTAAGTGATTGATGTACATAGACCATGTTTTATTGACAAAATACGAGATGTTGGCATGATTTTGCACATGACCGTGACCGTAAAACTCAATTCTTTTCATTCCATTGGCTTTCTTACCTAGAAAATATATAAAAATGACACATTACTCATGCTTCTAAGTTAATTAGATCAACCATTATTGTATTTTCCATTTTTGGCTCCGACGAGTGGTGGACATCTTGGATTTGGCCCCCTGCTGGAGTTAGCCCACACTTTTGCGAGGGCGGGGGGGGGGGGGGGGGGGGCTTATTTAAAAAAAAATACCCTAAGGTATCAAAATAAACCATCACACCTTCCATCGCACAAAATGGTCACGTCAACTCCAAAAATGACCTTACTGTATACAGCATGATAGAAATATCAGAATACTTAACAATGGGCGGCGTTCACGCATACAGTAGGTGGGATGATAATCTATCCACTCAATGTAATGACGATTACTAGTACACTTGTGTATCCACCCTCGAAATGTCAGTGTCTGAATTATGAGACACCTAGATACAGGAAAGCTGTTGAATATTTTGAAACTAATTGACCTTTCCAGTTTCAGATATGCCCCGCCCATCTCTATCCAAGCTCCACCCACACGTCGCTTGTGTTGGGATCGATCACTCTCTGACGTCCCTAACTATCAATTTCCATAAAACTATACAGGTAAGCTGCTGAATATTTTCAAACTAGTTTGACTGGGTGCTGTTGCTACCTATGGCAGCAATAGTGCCCAGTCAAATTGGTTTCAAAATATTAAAAAGCACATTTGTTAAATAGCAGACATACAATTCGTACATGTTCGGCTATTAAGCATCTAAGACAGACTAAATCGAGTCATCCATGCTTTAATTGACTATGACATCATCCTATACGTCACATAGTTGATTATGATGTCATATGATGGATGGATAAACTGGAATTGTGGTTCTTTTCAGGATACATTGCTACCACATGTTGAAGATGGAACTGTGATTTTAATCGGAGCGACAACTGAGAACCCATCATTCCAGGTGAATTCTGCACTTCTGAGTCGGTGCCGTGTGATTGTGTTGGACAAGCTGTCATCGGAGAGCATAGAAAGCATCTTGTATCGAGCTTTAGATGCCTTAAGTATCAAGATTCAATCCAAAGACACTGATGATACCTCTGAGAGAGAAGCTAGTGATAAAAGGTTTGTCTTAACTGGTGTAGTACAGCTCAAATATAAGTTAACATGTTTCACAATAAGTTAACATGTTTCACAATAAGTTAACATGTTTCACAATAAGTTAACATGTTTCACAATAAGTTAACATGTTTCACAATAAGTTAACATGTTTCACAAACAAAAGCAGAAACATGCTGTAGTATAAGAAATGTTCTGTTGAAGGTTTTGAACATAATTGTAATGAAAGACATTGCCACTTTATGCAGCAAAGTTTTCCAATCCAATTATGTTCAAAATATTCAACTTGAAAGAACAGTACATTTTATTTTGTTTTGGAAAGATGTTACGTAAGTTATTTCCGTGCTTTACTGTATGCATCGCTTGTTTCTCCTCTGACTCTTGTAAAGATGGTCAGTAAAATACATTGGTGGGCGAGGGGTATTATTGAGGTCTAATGTCGGTAGTATTTAACCCTTGTCATATATACATCATCCCAGGTTGTGTGTGTGTGTGTGGGGGGAGGGGGGGGTTGTTGTGTGATTTAGGTGTGGGGCCACGACATCAATATGCCCCCTCATGAAAACAGGTAACTTTGGTTTATTTCTTTTATTTAATTTTACGGCTTTCTTCATTTAGGGAAAAAGCCTTAGAAGTCTATAATATTACCTATTAAAATGTTGCTATTAAAATGTTGCAAACATTGAAAGCATCATATTTAATTTTATTTGTAATGTATAAACCAGATTTCGTGTCAAACCGGAATCCTATAGTAAACCTATTGGAGGGGTAGTAGAATGTCGTTATCACCCATCAGGGAAGAGAACTCTTCCTTACCCTAAAGAAATTAGCCATCTCTGATCAAGAGACAATGTATTTTGACCATTTTCTCATTGCTATGATTTTCTCTCCAGAGCGCCTCAGAGCCAGTGATATCAGTGATCAGTTTTCAAAAATACATTTTCACACCCTATAGCCGTCTGTTTATGAATCATAGTAGTTATCTCCCTTGTCGCATGTTGCCAGTGAAGGGTTAAATAACCACAAATATTTGACTCCAGAAGGCAAGTGGTCATTAGATACAGGTTTCACCATGATTCTGTACTGTATATTCATTGCTTATATTATATAGATGGCATTTATTACTGTCACCCTGTAAGGAGAAGAGGGTATTGCGATTTGATCTGCCTATGTGTGTCTGCCTGTTTGTCCAGAGTTGTTTCTCAAAAACTATTGATCCAAAAAACGTATTTGGCACAAATATTAACACAGTGAAGGGTCTTGCCATGCAAGATCATCAGACGTTGACAGTGATCTGGCTAAAAGAACGTGGATCCAGATGGTATCAAATTCTGGATCTGCAAATATCTCAAACTTCTGGTATGATTTGGCTCAAATTTTAATGCAGGAAAGTGTGTGATAAGACACTAGGATTCTTCGACTTTGGGCGTGATCTAAAAAAAATCTGTTAAGTCTGAAAATTATCTGGATAATCTGAAAAAATCCAGAAATTTTGAAAACCTTTACAATGAGACAAAAGTGGGAGTGCGAGTGTGTGCAATCTCTGATTGCCCTTGTTTATATTATTAGCACTTAACGGTCAGAAATGCCAAATTGTTTATGATACATGGTGAATATTTTGTTGAAGATTTTGAAACTAATTTAACTCAGAGCTGTTGCTCTTATAACAGCAACAGCTGTTGCTGCCTATGAAAGCAATTCGAAACTAATTTAACTCAGAGCTGTTGGTGCCTGTGACAGCAACAGCTGTTAGTGCCTATGACAGCAATAGGTTCCAGACTGTAAGGGGAAGATGGTATTACATTCAGGTCTATCTGTCTGTCTGTCCATCTGTCTGTATATGTGTTCACAGCTGCATCTAATTTCTATTGATCTGATTTGACTCAAATTTTAGAACAACAGAAGGACATAGGACACTAAAGGATTTCTGGACATTGGCCTTGATTCAGTGGTCTTGAGAAATGTCTATTTGCAGACGAAGAGATTATAAATTAGAAAATTTACCACTTGAGTGTCTGGTTCGAGAACCAAACCAGTCATACCAGTGTTAGATTTTGAAAAATAATCTCTTGGTCTGCAAATGGACATTTTCTATTAGAAAATTTAAATTTTCTTGAACAAATTTGAGGGTTAAAGTATGATGCAAATTAATTGAGTGTATATCTGGCATTGAAGGATCCTCAGACAAGTGCCTGGGTCTTTGATAACTGACATTAGGTGGTTAATGAGTGTGTTCCTGATTAATCCTTTAATGGCCAAGATTTGTCAAGAAATTGGAAGTTCCTCCTAAAGAATTCCATTTGCGGTCTAAGAGAAGACTATTTTGAAAAATGTTCCCATGGAATGACTAGCTCAATTATCAAGGCAGTCATCCAGTGGTAATTTTTCAATAACAGTCTTCTCTCGGCCTGCAAATAGATGTTTCTTAGGACCACTGCAAAGCCCGTTTTGGCAGTCTTGACCCGAATACAGTTACATTATAAATGAATAAATGATGTTATTCTTTGTCATAGTGATCAAATCTTCATCCAAAAAGAAGCCATCACAACTTTGGCTAAACTTTGCGATGGTGACGCTCGAGTTGCTTTAAATGGCCTCCAGATGGCGGTTCAATCTGTGATGTCATCAGCTGCTAGAAAAGATGCTACATCTAACATTGTTACCGCTGACCAAGTGAAGGAGGGATTACAGCGTTCACATGTACTCTATGATAGGGCAGGTATGGTATAGATTATACTGCTAGTAGTGAACCTGTGGAAGCATCAGCTCTCAGTCAAATTAGTTTCAAAATATTCAACATGGTACATAAAATTGTAAACTCATCAGACATACAATTCGTACACTTGTGAATGACTTTTTGATTTTCATGATGGAGTTATACACCATTTTGATTGTGAGTTTGGCTAACATGTGACATTTGATTATAATGTGAGAAACCTGAGTGACAGATCGGATCCCTCCATTACAAACTGTGCAATGCAAACTGTTTTCGAAATATTCAGCAAATCCAGAGGTAAACCCCATGGAAAATGTAGTCTGCAGAAATTGTGCAGACAGACAGTGTTAAATGCTATGATCATAGAGAAGTTTGAACTATTACCAGGGAAGACAGGGATAAATATACATATATGTACTCTTATTCATGATTATTGGATAATATTAAATTGAATTATATTCAAATACACAATGTCCAAATTCATCATTAAATACTAGTTTAAATATGATGTCTGATATTGGAAATTTACCAAAGTCAATCAGATTTGGATTTTTTAAAAGTTCTGTGTGCAGGGATATACCAATGTGTCTCATTAGAGGTTTCTCTGGTTGAACGGAGATGCTTCAGCATAAAATTGCATTATGATTAGGTCCTGCGGTCAAAACTTCAAAAAGAAAATATCATAGTCACGGGTGTACAATTAAATTTACTTACCTGTACACTACAGCTCATAAATACTGTAAAATGTTTTCAAAACAAAAATAGAAACATGTTAGGTAGTACAATTTTGAACACGATGGAATAAATTTGGCAGAAATGTCTTCCAATCCTGTTATGTTCAACATATTCAACAGTACATTTTATTTTGCTTTGGAAACATGTTAAGTTATTTATGAGCCATACTGTAATGCCAACACAACGGTATCCCATTTGAAGAATAGAAGCATCATACGTGTCCAATGGTTGAACAATTTTCAAATAAAGCTTGGTCAAAGGTATTGAGGTCAAATTTGTAATGATATGGAAACTGGAAAAAATGTTCTTTTTGTGAAATCCCACCAGGCCTTCGATATCACTCACCAGTTTCTGGAAAGTGTTGCTTATTAGATTCCTTTTCCATCATTCATTACATTTTTTATGTTTCTACCATTTTGGGTGAATGATTTCCTTATTTTATCTTGCTTTAGGTGAGGAGCATTATAACATCATTTCTGCAATGCACAAAGCAATCCGTGGCTCAGACGATAGTGCTGCCCTATATTGGCTAGCTCGTATGCTTGAAGGGGGAGAGAATCCTCTATATGTGGCAAGAAGACTGGTCCGCATTGCGGGAGAAGATATTGGTATGATTGAATCTTTTATAATGTCAAATAGGCATCAGTGTTCTTTATACATTTCTATTTGGAAATGCTTCACTACATACCATAACCAAACTTTGGTGTTGATCAGAAAACAAACCCTGGAAGGGAAGAAGGCCTACAATCTCTGCTTGCTGTTATTATCCTCACCTGATAACGGGTAGAGGGTATTGCATGTGTGTCTTTGAGTGCATACGTGTTGGTGTGCACGAGTGTGTGTTCAGAGCAATATCTAAAAAACTACTGATCTGATTTGGCTCAAATTTAAAGACAACAAAGGAACTTACCGTAAACAAAGATCTCTAGACTGGCCGTAATCCAGAGTAAAAATCTGGGACTGGATATGACACAATTTTGGTTCTGATATCGTGGAAACTACTTGTCCGATATAGTCCAGATTTTAGCACAAGAAAAGGTGTAACCATACATGAGGATTGTGCAACTTTGAATTTTATGTGGAAAATCCAAATCAACATCTGAAAAAATCTGACAAAAACGGGAGGGTGAGTGTCTGCAATCTCTGATTGTTGCTATCATTGTGCTTGTTTTCTCGCAATTTGTTACATTCAGAGTGTAATGACTCATGACTGTTGCTGTGTATTTCAGGTCTGGCTGACCCACAAGCGCTACCACAGGCTGTATCTGCTTATCAAGCTTGCCACTTCCTGGGAATGCCAGAGTGCGATGTATGTAACTAGCTATAGTAACAAGCATCTCATAGCATTGGCCTAGAAGTATTAACCCTTTCAGCCATACAACCCAATCTCTACACATTATTAGCTCACCTGGCCATCTTGGATTTAGGCCGATTTTAGGAAACGTCTTTAAAAATCTTCTTCGAAACCACTGAGGGCATTGATGCAAATCTCATGAAATATGATCTAGGGCAAGAGCTGAACCAAGTTTGTTCAAGGGAACTTGATTGGTCAAATGGTTCGGCGGCCATCTTGGTTGACCTAGTTGTAGCGAAAATGACTTCTCCAGAACCGCTGAAGGGATCGGGCCGAAATTTGGCAGATATGATTAGGGCCTAAGGGCCATTAAAGTCTGTTCAAGGGAAGATGATCCGTCAAAAAACATGGCCGCCATGGGCCAATCAAAATATAGCGTATTTGGCAGCCATATTGGATTTTTTATTTGAGGGATTTTGAGGCCGAAATTGGGTTTGTATGTGTTTTGCGGTATTCTGAATACAAATTTGCAATTTTTGAAACTGTCGGATAAACGGTTTGGCGGCCATCTTGGATCATTTTCCCACCAAAAGCTCCCGTACTAAAGCAATGGGAAATTTTTAATGTTTTCTTCTCGAGAACTACTGGGCCGATTTCAATTATATTTCGTAGGAAGCATCCTTAGGGCAAAGAGATTCAAGTTTGTTCAAACGAATTCGATCGTCCAATTAGGCCGGCTGCCATCTTGGATTTTTGCCGATTTTTAGAAATGTCTTTAAAAATCTCCGAAACCACTTGAGGAATCGATTCAAAACTCATGAAATATCATCTACAGAAAGAGGTAAGCCAAATTTTATTCAAGAAGACTTGATTGACCAAATGGTTTGGTGGCCATCTTGGATGACCTAGTTTTCCCAAAAACTTCTCCAGAACCGCTGAAGGGATCAGGCGGAAATTTGATAGATATGATCAGGGACTAAGGGCCATTAAAGTTTGTTCAAGGGAAGTTGATCGGTCAAAAAACATTGCCGCCATGGGCCAATCAAAATGTAGTGTGTTTGGTGGCCATATTGGATTTTTTTATTTGATGAATTATGAGGTCGAAATGGGTTCTATATATGGTTTTGGGTATTCTGAGCTCAAATTTGCCATTTTCGAAACTGTCGGATAAACGGTTTGGTGGCCATCTTGGATTATTTTCCCGCCAAAGGCGCCCATACTAAAGCAATGGGAAATTTAAAATGTCTTCTTCTGGAGAACTACTAGGCCGATTTCAATTATATTTGGCAGGAAGCATCCTTAGGGCATAGGGATCCAAGTTTGTTCAAATGAAGCCGATCGGCTAATTTGGCCGGTAGCCATCTTGGATTTTGGCCAATTTTAGGAAATGTCTTTAAAAATTTTCTCCGAAATTGCTTGGGGAATCGATTCAAAACTTATGAAACCTCATCTAGGGAAAGACGTAAGCCAAGTTTGCTGAAGATGGTTTGATTGACAGAATGGTTCAGTGGCCATCTTGGATGAACTATTTTTCCCGAAAACAACTTCTCCAGAACTGCTGAAGGGATCAGGCCGAAATTTTGGAGATATAATCAGGGACTGAGGGCCATTAATGTTTGTTCAAGGGAAGTTGCTCCGTCAAAAAACATGGCTGCTGTGGGCAAATCAAAATGTAGCCTGTTTGGTGGCCATATTGGATTTTTTTATTTGATGGATTTTGAGGCCAAAATTGGTTCTATTATATGTTTTTGGGTATTCTGAGCCTAAATTTGCAATTTTTGAAATTGTCAGATAAACAGTTTGAGGGCCATCTTAGATAATTCTCTCGTCAAAAGCTCACATGCTAAAGCAATGGGAAATTTAAAATGTCTTCTCGAGAACTACTAGGCTGATTTCAATTATGTTTGGCAGGAAGCATCCTTAGGGCATAGGGATCCAAGTTTGTTCAAATGAACCTGATCGGCCAATTTGCCCGGCGGCCAATTTGGATTTTGGCCGATTTTAGGAAATGTCTAAAAATCTTTTCCGAAACCGCTTAGGGAATCTTCATCTAGGCCAAGAGGTAAGCCAAGTTTCTTCAAGAGGACTTGATTGACCAAATGGTTCGGCGACCATCTTGGATGACCTATTTTTCTTGAAAATGACTCCTCCAGAACCACTGAAGGGATCAGGCCGAAATTTGGGCGGTATGATTAAGGCCTAAGGGCCATTAAAGTTTGTTCAAGGGAAGTTGATCCGTCAAAAAAAACCTGGGCGCCGTGGGCCAATCCAAATGTAGCGTGTTTGGCGGCCATATTGGACTCGCAAAAATGTCCACAAACTCATTTAAACGACTATTAAACCAGTCACCAACAATTTTGACAAAAATTGATGGTGCTCCAGGTGAGCGACACAAGCCCATTGGGCCTCTTGTTTTTAAAATACTCACATGTACCGTTTTATTTTGATTTTGAAACGGGTCAAGTTATTTCTGAGCTGTTTGTATTAAGACTATAAAGGTGAAAGAATAATGGACCTTTACAAGTTTATCCATCTATCATATGACTTCATAATCAACTATGTGATGTGTAAGATAATGTCATAATCATGACGTCATGAAGGAATCAATATCTTAGTCCTTCTTTAATACTTAGTAATCAAACACGTTGTACACATTGTGTGTCTTTAACATTTAATAAATATTCTGTTCAATATTTTGAAACTAATTTGACTGGACGCTGTGAATAGATAGTTAGGGAGTTCAGCAATCGATCGATCCAGGTGTGGGTGGAGCTTAGATAGAGATGGGTGGGGCATAGCTAAAACTGAAAAGATCTATTAAAAACTGTTCAATTTACAGGTTTTGCTAGCTCAGTGTGTTGTGTACATGGCCAGAGCGCCCAAGTCTGTTGATGTTTATAAGGCATATGGACTCGCTAAGGCATGTGTAAAAGAACACGAGGGTGGACTGCCTTCAGTACCACTGCACTTACGGAATGCTTCCACCCGGCTCATGAAGGAGTTAGGTAAGACATTTCTAGAATGAATTTGTTAGTTTGCAGGAATATTAGCTTTGTCTTGATATTAAATGTATTAGTGATCCTTTAATCCATAAATCCTTTCTGGATTTGTCAAGAAATTTGTAATTTTTACTTATTTAATGTACATTTACAGGCCAACAAGGCAGTTTTTGAAAATTTACTTTAATGACTGGCCTGCAGTCATTCCAGTTATAAATTTTCAAAAATAGCCTTCTTGAGCTGGTTGTTCCATTGGTAAAAAAAGTATTGGACAATACTGGACATTCCTCAAGACCACTGTAGAGGCCAGTTTTGGCCACCCTCACACCTAACATGTTAAAGCTGACATGTCATGCTAAAATACTTTAAAAGATGCAATACAGTGGTACTATTGCATGCCCATCTTTAGTAACTGGCCATTTGGAGGTGTCTGGGTATATTGAAACATTGAAAGTACAATGCTCAACCATCCTTGGCGGGTGTGAGAACATTCTCTCCATACATTGACCTTCTCATTTAACCAGGTCTTGTGTGAGATTTATGATGATAAATAAGCCACAATGACACTCAATGGACCTTTCCAGTATTAGCTATGCCCCGCCCATCCCTAGCTAAGCTTCATCCACACCGCACTCATGTTGGGATCGATCAGCGCCCCAGTCAAATTGGTTTCAAAATATTCAACAGCATGTTTATTAAATAGTAGACATATAATTCATAAAACCGGACGGGCTATTAAGCATTAAAGACGGACTAAATTGAGTCATTCATGCCATATCTAATTATGACATCATCCTACACGTCACTTAGTTGATTACAATGTCATATGATGGATGGATAAACTGGAAATGTCTATTACCAAGCTTTCACTGTGTTTTGTGTATTTGCATAGTGCTCACACAGAGACATACAGGCTAATGAAGTTCACTGTAATGAATGGTTTATACCTGGTGAGGGAGGTTTAGCCCATGTCAGTTTCAACATATCAATACTCAGACTAATGCTGATGCATCTTACTGAAGTTGCTTAAAATTTGTTTATTCTGACATGGCGTGTCTATTTTAAATAATCCTTTGATGAACAAGATTGGTCAAGAAAATTTAAATTTCCGACTAGGGAATAATCTATCTGCAGGCCAATAAATTACCTTTTTTGAAATTTTAGCACTAGAATGACTGGTTCAGTTATCGGACCAGTCATTCCAGTCGTAAATTTTCAACAATAGTCTTTTCAAGACCTGCAAATTGAAATTACGTAAGACCACTAAAGGAGCTATTTTTGGCCAGGTTGCCCATTAAATGGTTACTTTGAAAATCTGAATAATGACGAGATTGTGTCTGGTGTTTTGTTAACTTACAGGTTATGGCAAGGACTACAAGTATAATCCTGATTTTGATGGACCAGTGGACCAGGAATACTTCCCTAAGTGCCTTAAAGGAACAAATTTCTTCAAATAGCCACTCGTTAGTGTAGATGTAGGGTCATTTTTACAGCTGATTTTATATTAAAAACTTTACTTTGCTTTTTACTTCTAGTTTATTTTATTCCAGCGTTAGCAGAGCTTTACTGGTCAAGATTGCTCAAGAAATTCCAAATATTTGAATGTCCATCTGCAGGCCGAGAATATCATTGAAAATTTACCACTGGAATGACTTGCTTGGTTATAGAGCCAGTCATTCATTTGTACATTTTCAAAAATAGCCTTCTGGCCTATAAATGGATACTCCTCAAGACCATTGCACTGATTTTAGCTGACTTGACCATTAAAGGTTTAACACGTATTCGCTAGACATCCTAGTTTTGGCAGCACTCCCATTTAGCTTATCTTGACTGTTTGATGCCAAAATTAGGCGACCTCATCGGGACCCAAAGGGCACAATCCAACATAAATTTGCCCAAGATCTTGAGTACCCTGGAGTAGAACCGGAGTTATCTTGATGGTGAAGCACTCACACATGCATACAGACAGACGGAGCTATTGTAATGGACTCGTGATAGTGGCAAGACATAATATTGTATATATAGCGAGTAATGAAGCGCAAAACAGCTGATTGAAAATTTCACATAGGGCTAGGTGTGATGCCATTGTTCGTTTCAAATATTGAATAGCATCCACCTGTAATCTGAACTGCTGGGCTGTACATTTATTTCCATATTGCTGAAAACCTGTGCTATGCACAAAATATAGTCAAAACTTCAGAATTGACCACCTGCCTTTTTAGGGCCAAAGGATGGTGGTACATTAAGACAAGTGGTCATAGAACCATATGCCTTAAGGGACCACCATCTTATGACCCCTAAAAGTATACCATATGGTGAGTGACTTGTTGTATTAAAAGATCTTTAGTGACCACTTCTTTGGTACCCAATGCTTTAACATAGATCCAAAATTGTTTACAGAAGGCTGATTGTCCAATTTGATCTGTGGCTGTCTTGAGATTTTTTGCAATTTTTTAGAAACACCGTTACATAACTCCAAAACTGCTTGGCCAATCTATGACAAGACCTAAGCCAACCATGTCAAGAGAATATGATTGGTCGACTAAATTCTCTGGAGTTGACAGTAATCTGAGTGAAAATTGGCAAAAAAATAAATGATCAGTTCTGGTCACACCCCCCTGACCCGCACATTTTAGTACAACCCCAATTTGTGAATCAAAATTTGTTATAATTTTTCAAGAAGGGGATAAATAACCCTGGTGATTACAGGCAGATTTTGCCAGCATCCAAGCGCAGTCAGGATATCATATTTCCAAAATTTGAACTGAATTCGTGCAGGCTACCTGAAGTTGGATAACTCTGGTGATTACAGGCAGACTTCTGCCGTACACAATCCCAGCCAAGGTCTCATTTGTAGGCATACACTTCCAAAATTTGAATTGAATCCATGCAGACTAACTGAAGGTATCACACAGAAACCAAACATTTTACGATTTTTCAAGAAATCAAAGAAAGATTACTCTGGTGATTACAACCAGATTTCGACATCTGCAATCCCAGTCAAGGTCTCATGCAAGGGATGCATTTCGGAAACGTGAACTGAATCCATGCAGGCTAACTAAAGTTAGTGAGCGGAAGCCAAATATTTATGTGTTTTCAGATAACGTAAGCAACTGAATAGACGCACGCTAACTGAAGTTATCATGTGGAAATCAACTCTGACAACTTTTCAAGAAATTAAAGATGGTTACTCGGGTGATTACAGATGGATTTCGATCATCCACAATCCCAGTCAAGATCACATAGTTCTTTATTGCTGATGGGTCGATTTTGTCAGTGGCCCTTTGGATTCTGCTCTTCTTTACACCTCTTCTCCAAAACCGCTTAACGCAAAACTCATCTCGATCAACAGCTGAACAAACTTTGTTCAGAACCTAATTGGTCAATTTGCCTGGTGACCTTGGGTGACCTATTTTTCACCAGACCCTATGATGTAAATACTTGAATTTTGACAGTGAAAATGTATATATATGTGTATATATGTTTTGGTATCTTTTAAATAGGATTTTATTACATTTCTATTGGACAACCGTGTAATTGACAATCATAAATTTGTATCTGACCAAAATTTGTCCATTCTGAACATCAATTTCCTTCATTTTTGACATAAATGCTCATGTTTCATGTCGAAATGTTCAGATTTGGAACTGTAGTTTCCGAGATACAGACAGTCTATTGCATCAATAACTTCAAGTCACATTAATTTCACGATATTCGACAGTTTAACTGTATAGTTGTCCTGAAATGGAGATACAGGGATTGCTGTGCTGAAAGAGGTAACCATCTAATTGTTAAACTGGACTCTGCTGTGGTCAAGAGGAGTAATTTTGAAAGTTTACCAATGGAATGCCTGGCTCAGTAAATGAGCCAGTCATTCCAGTGGTATATTTCCAAATATAGTCTTCACTTGGCCTGTAAATAGATATTCACTAAGACAATATTTTGATTTTTTAAACAATTTAATGGCAAAATTTGGTCAAGAATATCAAAATATTTTCATAATGAATGTCCATTTACAGGCCAAGAGAATATTTTTGAAGATTTATCAGTGAAAGTCACTTCAGTGGTACATTTTCAAAAATAATCTAGCGGCCTGCAAATCGACATTCCTCAACACTATGGCAGAGGCCGGTTTGGGCTGGCTTTGCCATGAAAGGGTTAAATGGTTAAATCAAGCCCTGTCCAGGGGCTGCATATATAATTATAAACAACAAAACTCTTATGTTATTTTTTTGACAATCTATATTGAGCAGAGATACTGTACAAAAGCTTTGCCAAGTATAAAGCGCAACAGCAGTAGCAGCGGCTAGCGGTAAAACAGCTGTGATTGCATCACCCATTAGAACTGGATTTCAATATACACACTACTTAAAAAAAGCACTGACCAGATTGTAATCAAAATATAATATAAAAGTTATTCTTATCACCTCATACTAGCGAGCTACATACAATAAAGCTGAGCGAGCGTGCTAAATGATTAAATACTAACCCATACAAGTATGAATAAATTTCTGTTTTCGGCAACTATTAGGAGTCCAGGTATTGATATTTTAACATACATCACTGTCATTAAAAAGATACGCTCAATACAGCAAACTACCGGTTCTCCAGTAGGTATGGCAAGATCTCATAAATCACTCAGGTATGCGACGTCATAATCAACATGTGTCACTTGTTAGTTTATGTCAATCAAATGAGATTAGATAGGTCAGACACGAAAAGGGCAAAAGTAACAGTAACCATCTAAATTGTATGTCTTCCACGAATTTACAATTTAATAAATATTCTGTTGAATATTTTGAAAACAAATTCAATTAGGAATTATGTTTCAGAATATTCACCAGCCTACCTGTATAGTTACCTTGAAATGGAGATGCTGGGAATGCAGGGTTCAGTGTTAAAAGTTCATTCAAATGTCCGTGCAAAGCACCAGGAGTTTAGCTAGAAATTGGGCGGGGAATAGCTAGAAATGTATCCCTCTATAGCAATGGATGTAACGTACCTTCAGAGGAGTTACATTACAAATGCTTGTACCACACAGTGGCGGCTAAATGACCGCTCGCTGCTGTGACGGCATAGCTCATTTTTTATAACTGTTGACAATGGACCGTTCCGTTTTAGCTATGCCCCGCCCATCTCTAGCTAAGCTCCACCCACACCTCGCTCGTGTTGGGATCGATCGATCTCTGAGCACCCTGGCTATCAATTTCCAAAAAACTACACAGGTTCGCTGTTGAATACATTGAAACTAATTTGACTGGGTGCTGTTGCTGCCTAAAGCAGCAACAGCGCCCAGTCAAATTAGTTTCAAAATATTCAACAGCATGTTTATTAAATAGCAAAGAATTATAAAGACATACAATTCATACAACATGTCGGACCATTTGAGATTTGGTGATGGTCGATATGGAACCCTTTGTGACGTATGATTAAGATGTTATCATACATGTGCAGAGCTGATTATGACGTCATATGAGGTCTGATGATGGATGGATACTCTGGAAAGGTGAATTGTTAGCCGTGTTTTGTTTAAAGCATCAATGCGTGGAATCTTAAATATATTGTTATTTGTTACTGGTACAGGTTAAGTGAATATTTTAGCACGGCTGCTCAGCTTTAGTCCACCTTTCAGGGACAGTCCAAGGGAGGTAATGAAATCTTCGGATACAGAGAATATTTTTTGGAAGAGTTACTACATATAATATATATGAGGTTACTCAGCCAGTCACATATATGGTAACATTTTAAGTGTTCATCACTCAGACTGGAGCTGGTGATTTCACAAGGATGGCCTATGTATAGTGCATAGAAATTGCTATTTATCGATATATTATATTGGTGACGTGACGTATGTAGGGACAAGTACACACATTGGTTAGTGTCAATGACAAAGTGTCAACTGTGGATTATTTTGAAATTAATTTGACTCCCATAAATTCTTCTTAATTTTCTGATTTTAACAATTTATCATCATGAAAAAAAATTAAGATTTTTAATCGAATCGAGATACATGTATACTGAAAAGAATTGTGAGTCTGTAGTTCTCTCCCTTGGACACTCCGACATGATGAAATAGATAAAACTATATGGTGTAGGATTAGCACTAATTAACAAACAACATAAATAAACTATGGTGTATATAAATATTCTAAACACTGATAACAGAATATGGTTACACAAATGTATAAAAAGGCAGCATCTAAAACAGAAGTTTTCACAGAAAAATACATGTTATATACAAAACAATTAGGCATAAATATGCGTATATACATTTACATTTAAATAGCATAAACAAATGTATAAAAATTAAATTAGTTAGTGATTCTAAATTTAATTTCTATACAATATGAGTAGGGGTGGGTGGGGTGGGGATGATAACCGAAACATACTCCATAACACTACTTTCTGTATAATGTGGACAATATTTATTATAAGCTATAGTTAAACTGTTATTGATTAATTTGATATTAATTTGAGCGAATGTATTTAGGTGCAGATTTCATTTGGCAAATGTGGCTATTTTGGGCAAAAGAAAACTGGTTCAGACAAATTGAAGAACATGTTTTTTGTGTGAAAATGGAATCTAGAATGAGTTATCTCCCTTTAACAATCTGGATATAAATTGAGAGATAAATAAGGCACCTTCAATGATATATCTTTAGATATTTAAAATCGCTATTTGCTGACAAAACTTTCATACCACAGTATGATTACACATTAAGAGTTTAGCACTACATGCAATAATGTAATGGCTATCTACTATATGTAAATAGACAGAAACTATTTGAAACATGTCAGGTAATTTTTTGCGTGTGTGAATTTAGGAGTTGGGTGTGTGGAGACCGTGACAAGCACCATATAGTTAATCCTCATGACAATAATCTCATATAGTATTAACACTCTAATGGGACATTTCTGCAGAACGCTAGAGCAGCTAGTTTTGGTCAGCTCCACCATTCACCCTTTATTGGTCAAGCCGGCCAAAACTGGCCTCTCTAGTGATCTTGAGGAATGTCCATTTGCAGGCCAAGAGAAGACTATCTTTGAAAATTTACCACTGAAATGCCTGGCTTGTTTAACGAGCCAGTCATTCTAGTGGTACATTAAAAAAAATAGTCTTCTCTTGGCCTGCAAATGGACATTCCTCAAGATCACTAGAGAGGCCAGTTTTGGCCGGCTTGACCAATAAAGGGTGAATGGTGGAGCTGACCAAAACTAGCTGCTCTATTTGACCATTAAAGGGTTAGTGTTAAGAATATCACTGTAATTATGCTAGCAGCTATATCATGAAAATTTACAGATATTGCAGATAATATATTAGTTATGACTCTATAAATATTTAAACCTTTCAAGGCTGATAGGTTGTCTTCCATTATTACGTTCCACGCGCATGATATATGGCATTCAAATGATGTTGCTCAAAGCTGTTGCTGTTATACCAGAGGCATACATCCTAGGAAACAGTACATATCCCTCTTTTTTACCTGACTGCGGTGTATCTATGCAGACTCGTACAACAAACAGAGAGATAATAATCAGCTTTTAACAACATTTAGGAAATGCACACTCATCTTCTTTCTCTTAACTCTGTTGTTATTAAGCAAAAGGCCCATTTCATTATATGTCTTTCACTACACATGTAAGCTAAGTTCCAGCTGATTATTTTGAAAATGATTGGACTGAAGATCATCATTGCTTAAGGCAACAGTGAATTTGATTCAAATCATTTTCAAAATATTCAGTCACTCACTTATACCTCTCATTTGAAATGAGGTTGATAACAACACAATCAACTGAGACAGAATGGTTATCACTAATTAGTCTTAATTAGTCAGTTTTAATTTTATCCTGGGGAATACGCGTAAACGCAATCATCGTCTCTGTCGACCGATACAAAAATATCAGCTTTGCGAACAAATCTTCTTCGAGCCTATAGTCCTGATTCTCTCGTACCAAGTAGATGTTCAGACATAGATCCATTACATCCGAGACGTACGGCAGCTCCTGGAACATGATCTGTGAGGAGATACCGCTGAAGAAGACGCGGACGAAGCGGCCAATAATCAAGACAAAGCCGACGTACAGACCAATAATGCTGAAATATTATGAAGCAGGTGTTAGACAGATGACAATCGCAGTGATGAGGTGAGAACGATGTCTTCATAATGAATATACGCAGCATGAGGCTATGGAGGGATACGATCTGTCACTCAAGTATCTGATGTCACGTCACAATCATTAATGCTGTGTTATAATGACATTATGAAAATTAAAATTGTGTCAAGTGTACAAATTATTGTCTGATTGATTTATAATTTAATAAACATTCCGTTGAATATTTTGAACAATTTGGGAGATGTCGGTGCCTAGTCAAATTAGTTTCAAAATATTCAACAAAATGTTGATTAAATTGTAAATTTATTAGCCATTCAATTCATACACCAGGGACTGACTTTCTGATTGTCATAATGCAGCTATATGTCATTATGACTGCGACGTAATTGATAACAGATACTTGAGTGACTGATCGTATCCCACTATTGTAAACTGGATTTGAATTCTATGTTTACTAATCATAAACGAATTCCTCACCTGACAGGTGGTCTCTTTATTACCTGCTGAATTTCTGCATACGACATATTCCAAGTGTTACATCTCTTGACCTGCTAAATATTTTGAAAACAATTTGACTGAAAGTTGTTGGTGGCTTAGCCACCAACATCTTTCAGTCAAATTGTTTCCAAAATATTCAGCAAGTCCAGAGTTTTTGCTCATTGAAAGTATTGTTTGGTGGCTTGCAGCAGTGAGACAGTTAATATGGGAAACATCTTTTGTCGTCAAATGATGGTGGTTCTTTTTAAATGAACACGTGCATTAAAGAACCACACAATCTTTTGATAACAAAGAACATATCATATAAAATCCTTTTTATTTTACATTTCTTTTGACCGCTGTAACCTGTTGTCCACTAATTTAACCCAATGTAACTTCAAAACAGATTCATATACCGATATTACCAAAAGACTGAATTTATAATAAATATTACTTACCTGTCCCGGATGTTGAATTTGTTTGAGTATATCTTTCATGACAATATCAGTCATTTCTTAAGCACTACCTGACGAAATGACTGAGATTGTCCTGAAAGGTACACACACACAAATAAATTCAGCATCCTGTAGCGGTGACTAATTTTCCTCATGAATAATCCGGGGATCAGGACCAATATTTTTGGAAATATCCTGTGAAATTAATTTAATAAAAACTATATAAATGCATAGTCAGTATTATACTGCACCTGGTAATTTAGAATTACTTTTATAAGAAAAAATATGCAAATTAATTGAAAAATATAGGTAAATTAGAGAAATATAAAAGAAAATAGACAAAATGTTTTTAAAATATAGCCAATTCAGAAAAATATTTGAAATGTTGAATTGAAAATATATTCAGAGCACAAAAAATGCTTGCAAAGAACCGGTATCTTGATAACATGTAATCAATAAATAACAGAAAGTGCTATGGAGGAATAGAGTCAATGCAGACCATAGGAAAAAGGCCTCTTGGGATCAACAGAATCCCATTAAATTTTTTAATGGTCAAGCCGGCCAGAACCAGCCATTATATTAGTCTTGAGGAATGTCTAAGATGACTATTTTTGACAATTTACCCCTGGAATAACTGGCTTGATAACCGAGCCAGTTATTCCAGTGATAAACTTTAAAAAAGTCATTTTTTGGCCTGCAAATAGACATCCAATATATTGATATTTCTTGACAAAATCTGACCATTAAAGGGTTAACAACAAGTAGATGATCGACACCACTTGTCAAGAAAATAAACACTTGATTTTTGTATGTCCATAATTTGCAGGCCAAGAGTGGCCTATTTCGAAAATTTACCGCTGGAATGACTGGCTCAATTATTGAGCCAGTCATTCCAGTTGTAAATTTTCAAAAAGCCTGCAAACGGACATTCCTCAACATCACTCAAGTTGGTTTCGTCGGGCTTGGCCATTAATTAGGAAATACATACAGTGGTTTCGGTCAGTGTCCAAAATGCAATTGAAAAATCAACGTTTGTAACTCAGTAGTAGATACGCTGAAAACTGTGACGGTTTTATATCGTTGGTGATTATATTTTGGTATTTCATGGTCAAGTTATTATTTTCACAAAAGGCTGACATTATATAAGCATACTCACCATGCGTTATTAAAATAATTTAAAAAAAGCATATTCTTATTATGCAATGCTGTGTTGAGATAAGAATGAGCATCATACGGTACCATCATATATATATATATAACATTAGACAAAAATAATATCTCACAAATGCATGGTTTAAAATAACAATGATTATATATACACACACAAAAACAACTTCAACTATGTACAATTGTGTAAATACGAGCCGCCATAAATAAACAGCTTAAACAAAACCACAATAAACATGACATTTCCAGTTTTAGTTATGCCTCATCTCTAGCTAAACTCCAAACACGCTTCACTGGTGTTGGGATCGATTGATCCCCAAACATAAATTCCCAGAAAATTATACAAGTAAACTGTTAAATATTTTGAAACTAATTTGGCTGGTCGCTGTTGCTGCCATAGGCAGCAACATCGCCCAGTCAAATTAGTTTCAAAATATTCGACAGAATGTTTATTAAACAGTAAAAACATACAATTCGTACGTGTCGGACTATCTAAGATGGACTAAGTCGAGTCATTCATGCTGTAATTGATTATGACATCATCCTACCTATGACATATGATGGATGAATAACTGGACATTAACGACAAGATTACTGAAAATTAGAATTAAAACTCTAAATTCCATTGATATGACAACTGCTGGTCATTTTGGAAACAATGCTGCTGTTAGTTGTTAAGATCTACGATACCAACAGCTTTTAGCAACATTGTTTCCAAAATCTTTACCCGGATTTAATTTAGCACATAATTGTTTAACATCAGCAATGATAAAGTTTAATAGCGTATTAACCCTTCGAAGGCAAATGACCAATTACGAAAGATTATTTAGAGTATAAGAAATGTTCTGTTGGATATTTTGAAACTAATTTTGCTGGGAGCTCATGCTGCCATAGGAAACAACAGCTCCCTGTAAAATTAGCTTCAAAATAATCCACAGCCTACCGATATATGCTTATTTTAAAATCTCCATTCTGGGACTTCAGAGTTTAAAGGGTGAAATACACAACAGACATTTGTAGATCAACAATTAAAAAAATTATTAATATTAACAAATGTTTGGCAAACATGTTTCTAGTGACGTATAAAAATTGTCTACTCGGCTATAAACTCACAAAACAATAACTAGTACTAAAATATTTCTAATTATTTAATGAATTTCATTAAATTTCTCAATCCTTTCAAACATTGTCATCCTGACAGCTCTGCTAATTCTACCCAATTCATACACGCAAACAGAGGGATCAATTTCTATCTATGCCCCTCCCATTTCTAGGCAAGCTCCACCCAGTTTGTATGCACACTTGAATTTTAATACATTGATTCCTGAATTCCAAGAAACTCAATTTCAAGGTAACTGTACATGTAAGCTGTTGAATATGTTAAAACTTATTTGACTCTTACGTCATAACAAATGGAATCTACCTGATCTTTATGGTAGCAAGGGTTATTATAACTGCATGGCGGATATAGCAAATATTTGATCAGATTTGAGAATTTTAACCATTTAACCCTCAAATTTATTCATGAAAATATAAATTTTCTGTCTTTTTGAAAATTTACTGCTAGAATGACTGCTAGAAAGCCAGTCATTACAGTAGAAAATTTCAAAAATGGACACTTTTCAAGACCACTAGAGAAGTCGTTTTTGTCTGACGAGTGTTAAGGGGCAAACAGTCAAGCTGATCAGACCAGGCCTTTGCCGTGGTCAAGAGAAATATCCAGTTCTAGATCAATGGCTACACGACTATCTACCATTGTTATGACTGACTTGATAACTGAGCCAGTCATTCCAGTGGTAAAATTTACAAAATAGTCTATTGTGCTGGAAAGTGATACCTTCTAACAGAAGATTGAATTTTCTTTTACCAAACCTGACCAGTAACCCTGTAACACTCGTATCAGCCAAAAAATAGCTTCTGTAGTGGTCTTGAGAAATGTGCATTTGCAGACCAAGAGAAGAGCATTTTTGAAAATTTAACACTGGAATGACTGGCTTGATTATCGAGCCAGTCATTCCGGTGGTAAATCTTCAAAAATACTCTTCTCTTGGTCTGCAAATGGACATTTTACGATAAAATTTTAATTTACTTGAACAAATTTGTGGGTCTTTATAAACGGTCAATGAAATATATAACACATTATATCATAAACAATGGGACTAATGAACTGTAGTCATTAACATCGAGTTATATAGAATTTATATTCATACATTATGTACAAGGAGCTATACACCCAGGTATTCCTGGATACTCGTTAGCGCAATTTTTACCATCACTATTAGCCACAATATTTCTCTAAAAGTGCCCACAAAATGACATAAGTTTTACAAAAATATTGCTTTGTATCACAAAGAATCCAGACTAGGAAAAAGTTGACAAGGCAACTGAAGAGATTGAATAAATTACTAAATAATTTTCATACAGTGGCAAGTGATTGCCATTATTAGATATAGTCAGCAAATGGCTCTCCAATGGCACTCCATGGATAAGCTTGACATTAGGGAATGCAAGCGCGATGCAATTTTGATGCGATATAGGCAGCTTTGCCAGAAATATCAAACAATTTTGAGACACACAATCTTATACTAATAACAGTCACAAGAATAAATGAATAGACGTTTTATAGTTTTTAAACCAATTCTAATGATATTTTATTTTACATATTTTCAAAAAATGCTGTTTAATTTACAGATTAACTGTATCACCGCTTCAAGCCAAAAAACTTGACTTGTTGAATGTTTTGAAAACAATTTGACTGAAGATTGTTGGTGGATAAGTCACTTATAAGCTATGATTCCATTAACGCGTATGCATATCCGAATGAGTGATTCCATTTGTATGTATGCGTATCCGAAAGCAGTGATTTTATTCAATCAGTTGGACTACTACTACCACTACCACCACAACCACTGCCGCAGCCGCCACTGCTGATGTTGTTACTGCTACTACTACTACTACTACTACTACTACTACTACTACTACTACTACTACTACTACTACTACTACTACTACTACAACTACTACTAATAGCATGAATATGTTCTAAAATAGTCTATATCAGCCTTTCAGTGAGTTTCACATTCCAGCGCGCTTACTATGAGTTTAACTTATATATTGGAACACATGTACAGAATAATAGTGCCGATTTGGGGAAAGCCCATGAATGACGTAATGAAAACGTCATTTTCAAGGAATCCCACATCCGAATGCTGTCCGTATCCGAATAAAATCGCTACATGTAGCGATCGGATTCGGATACGGACAGGTTGCGCATACGCATATGGATCATACTATGTATTTGTAATGGGAGGGAAAAATATTTTGGATACGGATACGCATACACATACGCATACGCGTTAATGGAGTCCTAGCTTTAGCTGTAATTTCTGCATTAGGAAAAATTAAATGAAATATATGATTCAGCAGCTAAATATTCACATGTATAATGGGGAGATAATTCAAGACTGGCAAATAACTATTTATCTGAAGAAAAACTGAATTTTTAAAAACATTTCACGGATATGACTGCCTCGCTCTTAAGCCTTTAAATTCCACTGTCTCAATTTCATGACAACAATATACAGGAAAGCTGTTGAATACTTCGAAACTAATTAGTCAAATTAGTTTCAAAATATTTACCAATATTAATTACCTCAAAGAGGTTGCCAATTCTGGTATGTGAGATCAAACATATTCAAGCAGCCTGTAAACCAAATACACCAAGCAGGCAAACAACAAACAAACAGATTTCTTACTTAAATGTAACCATTTAATGGTCAAGTCGGCCAAAACAAGCCTCTGTAGTGGTCTTGTGGAATGTCCATTTGCAGGCCAAGAGAAACCAATTTTTTTAAATTTATCACTGGAATGACTGGCTCGATAACCGAGCCAGCCATTCAAGTGACAAATTTTCAAAAAATAGTCTTGGCCTGCAAATGGACATCAATAAGCAATTAATTCCAATTTCATGAGAAAATTTGACCGTTAAAGGATTAATGAATTATTAACGCTATTTATTCCGATTAAAAGAAAAGAAAAGTCCATTTTCAATCACTTGTGGATGGCCACTTCTCTCGCCAGAGTTATCTGCCTTGGTGTACGCGAAACACTGAAAGGTAAACAGGCTGGTCACGTAATGTTATCAAATTTTACCTCTAATTTCAGTTTCTAATAATCCCTGATGTAAAAAAATAATTTGGATCAGAACACCCTGAAGCCAAAAAGCATAGCATAGATAGATTTGTGGACTAACGATGGCTTGAACATTTAACATTCACTCACCAAAAATGGCTTCCTCAGTGGTCTTGAGAAATGTCCGTTTGCAGAACAAGAGAATACTATTTTTGAAAATATACCACTCACATGATTGCCTCGATAACCTGGCCAGTCATTGTAATGAAATAAAAATAAATAATAATCCCTTGGTCTGCAAATGGTAATTTTCTATGTGAAATTTAGAAATTTTCTTTAACAATTTTAAAGTGCCTGTAAAAAGGAATTATTAAGTTCATTTCCAAAAGAAAAATCTACAAAATATATTGATTAACAAATTTAACTTTCGTTGTTATCTGAATCTAACTACTAGTTAAAAATAGATAAATTTTAACATCTTATTTATTTTCATATTTTATGACCGAGATTTGTAAATCACATTTATACTGGTACCAGTCTAACCATATGAGTATAGATATTTAAATAAAATTAAAATAGACATTTAATCTACACAGATTTGTGCTAACCATTTCTAGTCACTAACGACAATACAAAAAATAATAATTTAATTTTACATTATTACTAGTATTCTAGCTACCATGACAACCTAATTGAGTAATGCTTCCTGATAACACTAGTGATATTTACACCAGATTTTCATCACAAGAAAACTGGGTGACCAAATAAGTATATTATTCAAATATACTCATTACCCTGGCAACTTAATTCTTTCATACTCTTCCAGTTAATCACTAGCGAAATTGTCCAAGAACATGTCATGAAAACAATTTGGGTATGGCAACAGCTTAATCAAATTTCACTTTGATCATGCTTTGTGGCATTTTCGTGATCTTGATCATCGTCTCCGGTGAGCGGTACAGGAAGACAAGTTGTGCGTACATGTCCTCCTCAATACGGAACTCCTTCATCTCTCGGACCAAGTACAGATCTAGACAGAGCTTCAAGACGTGGTCAACAAATGGCAGCTCTTTGAACATAATGCCCTGCGCCTGTCCACTGAAGCCCATACGCAGAAAGCGACCGATCAACAAGATGAATGAAACATACAGGCCGATGATTCTGGTGATAGAGAGAGAGATAAAGGGAAGAAAGAAAAGACAATGAGTTTATAGTAGTTTGTAGAAGCTCGATGTTAAATTCAAATTACTGCCAATCAAACAATATAGAATTCCATTAACAGCAATATAGACAATACAATAAGAACACACTTCATTACAAGTTTACATACAGTTAAACAAGTTTTAAACCAGCCACCTTGACAATTTACTGGACAAGAAAATCAATCAATATCCATCTGCATGGCAAGAGAAGACTATTTTTGAAAATTTACCACTGAAGTGACTGGGTCATTTATTGAACTAGTCATTCTAATGTGAAATCTTCAAAAGTAATCTTCCTGTGACAGATAAGTGGGCATTCCTCAAGAACATTGGAGAGGGCAGTTTTGGCCGACAACCATTAAATGTCTAAGGAAGGCCAACAAGCTTTTGATATTGGAAAACAAGGGTTAAGACAGGTGATCTTTTGAGCACCCGTCTTAAAGAGCCACCGTCGTTTGTGCCCAAAAGAATGTGGTCCCTTAAACAAGCTTTAGTGTCCAATTACAAATCAATGTTCCACAAAATATACCTTATAACAATGCCATAAGCTTTTTGGAAATCATGATATCTGACGACAGCATAACGGTTAATAAATTAGTAATATTTATTAAAATATCCATGACAACAAAGTAATTTTTAAAAGCACAACACATGCATGATGGTTACTGGTCATTCATTCATTCATTTAATTGTCACATGTCCTTTCTGTAATGGTTTAATGGTCAAGCTGGCCAAAACTGACCATTGCAGTTGTCTTGAGAAATTCCCATTTTTGCACCAAGAAGATGATTTTATGAAAATGAGCTGCTGGAATGACTTCGCTTAGTTATTAAACCAGTCATTCCAGTGCTAAAATTAAAAAAATCTTCTCTAGGCCTGCAAATAGATACTCACTGAGCAAAATTTTCAATTTTCTTGACAAATCTTGACCACTAAAGGTTTACAAAAAAGCTGTATTGCATCCTGGAGATGGTCATTGTCCAGGTGGAATCTATATATATTTCAAAGCACTTAATTTAACCCTTTTATGATGAAGACGGCACAAACTGGCCTCTGCAGTGGTCTTGAGGAATGTCCATTTGCAGGTCTAGAGAAAACTATTTTTTGAAAATCTACCACTGGGATTACTGGATCGATAATCGAGCCAGCCATTCCAGTGACAAATTTTCAAATATATTCTTCTCTTGACCTGTAAATGTCCATTCAATGAGCAAATATTTAGATTTTCTTGACCAAATATAGGCATTAACCCTTTAACCCTCATATCAGCCAAAAAAGGTTTCTACAGTGGTTTTGAGAAATATCCATTTGTAAACCAAGAGAAGACTATTTTTTTTAATTTACCACTGGAATGACTGGCTCGATAACCGAGCCAGTCATTCCAGTGGTAAATTTTCAAAAATAATCTCTTGGTCTGCAAATGGACATTTTCTGAGAAAATTTTAATTTTCTTGAACAAATTTGAGGGTTACACACTTAATTTGATGATCATATTACATGATTCATAATATGAACATAGATCACTCATGAAGCAAATCTGCTTATCCTTTTAACAATGAATGACTGGATAAATGAATGAATGAATGAATGACTACTGCAGTACTAATTCTATGAATAAAATTACATGCGCATCTAAACTAAAAGCGCTTACAAATTAATATCATTAGTCAGCGTTAATATCATTATGCAGCCTCAATATCCTTCTAAGCAGCATTGCTCTTTCACCACAACAGAATGGATAAAAAAAAAAGTCAAATAATTTGAAACTTCTTGTAATTTGACTGAAGGCTGTTGGTGCAGATTCCAATCAAATTAATTTTAAGAGATTCAGCAGCTTTCAAATTGAGACCCGGCAGGTATGGGGATTTACAGCTCAAATGGTTAAAGCACACAATTTATAATTGAGGAATCCAGTTTCTCAGTCAATCATATGACTTCATAATCAACTATGTCTCACGTAGGCTGATGTCATAATCAATTACATCATGAATGACTCGATTTAGTTCATCTTAAATGCTTAATAGTCCGTCAGCTTGTACTAATTAATAAACATGCTATAGGCAGCAACAGTGCCCAGTCAAATTAGTTTCAAAATATTCAAACGTTTACCTGTATAGTTTTCTGGAAATCAGACTCGGACAGTGCAGGGACCGATTGATCCCAACATACGCAAAGCGTGGGTGGAGCTAAGCTAGAGATGGGCAGGGCATAGCTAAAACTTGATTCCTCTATTGTTACAAATTACAGGCACACAGCGAGCAAGAGGGAGCAATATCTAGCTACGCTACAGCCACTTTGTATACATGCTGGAACCGATTCGAAACTTTGAAACCAGAATTCACAGAATCTTAACCCTTTAACACTCAAATTTGTTCAAGAAAATTTGAATTTTCTCATAGAAAATGTCCATTTGCAGACCAAGAGAAGACTATTTTTGCAAATTTGCCACTGGAATGACTGGCTCGGTTATCTCTTGATCTGCAAATCGACATTTCTCAAGACCACTGGAGAAGCTGTCTTTGGCTTATATGACTGTTAAAGGGTTTATTTCCATACAGGTAAGATGGTGAATATTGTGGAACATTGATAAAATTTAAAATTTTCATGATTGAGCGATACATCATTATGACTGCAATTGATTATGATGTTAGATAGACAGATCAGACCCCTCCATTTTCATTAGTCGCCATGATAATCAGTGGCCATTTTCAAAACGTGCTGCCACAGGATCTTGCTGTCTAAGACAGCAAGAGCCAGCTTACAATAATTGCTTTGGAAATGACCATTAGACAGCAACAGCCAGCTTACAATAATTGCTTTGGAAATGACCACTGGTCATCTTTCCATCATATGCAAAACCATATATATATATATATATATGCAAAACCATATATATATATATATATATATATATATATATATATATATATATATATATATATATATATATATATATATATATATATATATGTACTCCTAGGGTCCTAAAACAAGTTGCCATTTCATAACAATTTTATCACACGCATGAGCATAGCAAGATCTCATCAGAATGACCTTTAGCAAGTAAAAATGAGATCTGATTAACCCTTACCACTCTGATGTCAACATTTAAAATTTTAAAATCAAATTAAAAGATGATCTGGTGTTCATTTTTTAACAAATTTGGTGGAAGATGTTGCTGTCATAAACCAGTTTCTTTGCTATTAACACAGTAAAAGTTAGAATATTGGCATCAGCGTTATACGGGTTAAACGAGTGATAAACTGGATACAAAATCACAATCCACTTGAGATGTTATACATCACATAAGCTATTACTTTATAACATTCCCGCTGATTCCGGTTAAATTCTCTTGATATATTTTCGTTAGCGCTGTAGCGGTTCATGATTGCGAGTCCTAGTGTGACTAACGCAACATTCTATATTTTGAATTAATCATTTAAAATTTCAGAGGTTTCAATTAAAATGGATCAAAATCTTTCATTCTGTAACATTTTAACAGCAATAAAGTAATGTTGCAAGCATTGTTGTTACGTAATTGTGACTACACACAATAATACATTGTTAAAAGCATGAAACACTAGTGCATGACTATATTACCCTAGTGGCATATAAAAAGACAGGTAATGGGTTAACCCTCTCACACCCAAGCCTGCCAAATATGCCTTCTGCAGTCGTCTTGAGAAATGTCCATTTGCACACCAAGAGAAGACTATTTTTGAAAATTTATCGCTGGAATGACTGGCTCGGTTATCGAGTCAGTCATTCCAGTGGTAAAATTGTCAAAAATAGTCTTCTGTTGGTCTGCAAATGGACTTTTTTTTATCAGAAAATTAAAATTTTAACAAATTTGTGGGTTAAATTGTTAATGAATGATATGAAATGGATTACAAGCTTGATTACGTGATAGCGACACAGGTTACAATGGTAAGTTAATGGACAACATCTAGATATAATCAACATCAAGAAGTCATCATGTAATTAGCGATATAAATGAAGGCAAAAGTAAAAGCAAGCAAAACCTATTTTCAAAATCAACATCTACAATTAACAAGCAAATAATATTAACAAAATAACACCATATATCCAGTGATGTACACAGACTTCCAGGTATATGCTATTACCCTTGATTCATCCGCCTGGCCAGAACAGCATTTGCTGTGGTCATGAGAAATGTCCATTTACAAGCCAAGAGAAGACTATTTCTTTTAACAATTTACTATTTGAATGATTGACTTGGTTATTGAGTCAGTCATTACATGGAAAAATTGTCAAAATTATCATGCAGGTCAAAATCACTACAGAGAAATTTGCATCAACGATTAAGTGCTAAATAAAGCTATCATAAGTTATTAAAACCAATGCCCCAATATCCGCTTTAAAAATTGCGCCTACATTTAAACAGTCAGACCGTGCCTAGACAATTAGTTCAACACCATCTGCCTCCATAAGTGTATCTGACCAGCTGTCCTGATAAACCACAATCATGTGGCACCTAAATTCATGACCACCTGTCTTGTGAACACATTATAGTGTGTCACAGTGTCCTAGTAAGATAATGGGACAGCTACTAAATTACTCAAAATTTGCTGATTAGCCCCTCTAATTTTTAGCGCACATTAGACATGGCATGCCATCTGGATTGCTATGTTGAGCCATCCCCTGATTCATATAGGTCTCAATAAACAAACCAATTTGATAGAAAGCAGGCCTCCAGATTTCGGGAAATGTCGGAACCTATTTTTAAGTTCCGTGGTTTTTGGCACTGGGAACCCATCGGAACCTTTTTTTCGCTTCCGCGAGTATACTACTCTGGGAGCCCTTTTCGTGTACTAGAATAGAAATAAATTTCAAAGCTGCAGAACAGTTGTGTTAAATATTTACTGCAATGAAACACGTAAAGATATTTTAATTTAATTATTTAAGTGCTTCATTACAGTAGCTGTTTAGCACAACTACTCTACGGCTTTGAAATTTATTTCTATCATAGTATGCAAATCTGTGTGTTTTATTTTTTCATACAGGCGGCGGGCCAGTTCTTGGATAAAGAAGCAAAAAGGCATCAGGGCGCTTCAGAAATTAATGGCTCTTGACTTTACTGTACACATAGGTTCAATTTGTGTAATCAGTTCTTTAATTGTATCTCTCAAGTTCAGATAATGATCTTAAATAAACTGCTGAATAATCTTATTCTCATACGCAATGACATGTATTCTAGTTATTTGTTTATAATAAATTAATCATGAACAGATTATATTAAATATACAATTGAAATCCGTTGAATTCCGAAATGATCTGAATTTTCACGCCAGCCCAATTACCTCCCCTTCTGCAACTCTCGAGCATTCGTCAAAATATACGTCGGCAAACTTCAAAAAGTAAATCTATTGATCTGGTCATGTCAGAAAATTATCGTTTAGTTCTGATTTTGTCGCCGAAAGGTTGTTCATTGAAAATACGGTATGTTTGATCAATGCATGATACAATTTTAATTTAGTAATGTTGTGATCAAAACACGCTGGAAAACGGGTTTTTTCGGTACCGTGATTTCGTAAACTCGGAACCGACGCGGAAACGGAACGGTCGTTACCGTGAAATCTGCAGGCTTGAGAATTATTCTCTCATAAATACAGAAACAACTCTCAGTTAAATGGCTCTCAAAATATACAGTCTGATATTTAAACTCATTTGTAGCTGGAATTTTGTGAATAATTTCGAAAAAACACCAAATACATTCGCTTCCAGAATTTTTTCCCAACAAGATTTGTGACACGTGGTTAATAAAGCTTTAATGCCACTCAAAAAGGGCTTCTGCAGTGGTGTTGAGAAATGCTCTTTGTGGACCATGAGAAGAACATTTTAGGCAATCTACCACTTCCAGTCATAAGTTGGAAAGTGTAAATGTAAACGGTCATTCTCTCAGAAAATTCTTAATTTATTTACAAATTTGTACCCTTAATTCATGAGTTAAAGTTAGAAAGCAGGGATGCATAAATAATTGGATACTAAACTAGAAAACAACATCACCATGCAAAATATTAAATACATTCGTATTAGTAGTTTTAACATTTTAAACTCTTTAACCCTCAATTTCAAGAAAATTTCCAATTTCTCTTAGAAAATGGCGATTTGCAGACCAAGAGAAGACTATTTTTGAATATTTAACACTGGAATGACTGGCTCGGTTATCGAGCCAGTCATTCCAGTTGTAAATTTTCAAAAATAGTATTTTCTTGGTCTGCAAATGGACATTTCTCAAGACCACTGCAGAAGCTGTTTTGGATGATATGAGCAGTAGTCTTGAGAAATGTCCATTTGTCTGTAAGGAGAAGACTATCTGGAATTACTGTCTGAGTTATCAAGCCAGTCATTCCCGTCATAGAATATTCAAAGAAACTCTTCATTAAACCTACAAATGGACATTTGCTAAGCAAAAATTTTAATTTTCTCAGAAATCTTGACGTTTTAACCCCTTAGCACTTATATCAGCCAAAAATGGCTTCTGCAGTGGTCTTGAGAAATGGCCATTTGCAGATGAAGTGGACTATTTAAAAAATTTTACCACTGCAATGACTGGCTCGATAAACGAGTCAGTCATTCCAGTAGTAAATTGTCAAAAATAGTCTTCTCTTTGTCTGCAAATGGACATTTTCTAATTTGAATTTTCTTTAACAAATTTGAGAGTTAAATAGTTAACTATAAGCCATCAATACACAAAATAGACTGCTTTGTTAATTACAAGCTACATGACCAATACACAAATGAGAAATACTTAAAAGCAGTTAGTCATGTTAGTTCGCTAATGATAACAGATATCAAAGGTAGTGTTCTTAAAACATTTAATGGTCAAGTCGGCCGAAACTCGCCTTTGGTCTTGGACAATGTCCATTTGCAAACCAAGAGAATTTTTGAAAATGTACCACTGCAATGACTGGCTCGATAATTGAGGCAGTCATTCAAGTGGTAAATTTTTTTAAATAGTCTTCTCTTGGTGTGCAAATGAACACTAACTAAGCAAAACTCTTGCGATTCCTGACCAATCGTGATGATTAATGGGCTACGTTTAAGTTTACTAATTTTAACGAGCTTTCACACACAAATTTGCATCATCAAGTCAACCTGACGAAGCACATAACTGTGCAAAAGCCCATAAAAAAAACTAATATTTAGATTTTAATGTATCACCTTTGAATTCTGCTATCAAAATATTTATAATAATTGTTAATAACAAGCAACTTTAGTAAAAGCATAATTAATAAATTATTCATAGTTTTATGAATTATATTGAGAAAGAATACATATTAGTAACAATTTTACACAAATTCTCAACGAATCTATTGCACCTTATTATTATCCTAGTAGACAAAGTAAAACTAATTTGAGATTTCAATGGTATTCCTATCAAGAGGTGATTGACTACATAATAACCAAATATGGTAATGATTTTTTAATGACACTGCTGTAAGATACAGAGACAAATAGCATTCATAAACACAATTTTCAAAGAGAAACATCAGTTTTCCACACTCGAAAACTACAATGTTTGGTGCAAACAACAGCGCAACTGATGTCAAGTCAATGCACAATGTTCAAAGCACATACTTACCCATATCCTGTTAATATTGATAAACTGGCTGGCGCGACTCTTTTGTTGAAGGTAATAATTGTCAATGTGTCATCGGTGACTAAAGCGTTTCCCGCTTTCTTGGTACTGGAATCAAAGATGTTCTTGTCACGGACTTCTTGCAGATTCCACCACTGCATATCGCCACTCATACCGGGCAGGACACCGCGTTGTAATTGCAATGATATGTTACTCATGTGCGTATCTACAGGCAGACCACAATATAAATTAGTTATAAAAGATTGATCAGAATGGATGGAGGCGATCTGTCACTCAAATATCTGATGCCATAATCAATAACATCATGTGTTATCCTATGTCAAAATCCAGATGACGTAGCTCTGTCATGAAACTCGAAACGTCTGTCACTAGTATACGAACTGGAATTGTATGTCTTTTACAAAAATCATTTAAAAAACATTCTGTTGAATATTTTAAAACTAATTTGACTGGGAGCTGTTGCTACCATAAGCAGCAACAGCCCCCCTAGTCAAATTAGTTATAAAATATTCAACAGCTTACCTGTATAGTCACTTTCAAAATTTGATTCTGGGAATTCAGGTATAAAATCGATTCCAACAAGCGTAAAAAGCGGGTGGAGTTCTTAATTAAATATGGGTGGGTGATAGCTAGAAATGGATTCCCCTAATGAACAAGAAAATATAACTATTTGCTACCCCGGAGAATATTTTTCAAAACTTATTACTCGAATGACTAGATCTGTTACTGAGCCAGTCATTCTAGTGATGTTTGTAAAAATATTATCTTGGCTTGAAAATGGGCATTTATCAAGGTCACTGCAAATGCAGATGCCATTTTCGGCCAACTTGGCCATTAACCATTTAACAATCACATCGGCCAAAAAAGCTTCATCACTGGTCTTGAAGTGTCCATTTGCAGACCAAGACGTTTATTTTTGAAAATTTACCACTGTAATCACTGGCTCGATAACCGAGCCAGTCATTCCAGTAGTAAAAAAAAAAAAAAATAGGCTTCTCTTGGTCTGCAAATGGACATTTTATGAGAAAATTGAAAATTTCTTGAACAAATTCGAGGGATAAATGGTTAAAGGGGTCAATGTGTGCGTGCGTGCGTGCGTGTGCACGCGCGCACACACACACACGCACAACAAGTGACAGTTTTCCTGATCAATATCATCGTACGAACAGTTTTTCTCATGGCATCTAAATTGGATGTCCCAGGGACCCCACACCTAGAAATCTAGGGGTCCCAACCTGAAATCTTTGGGTCCCAAACTGAAATTTGGATGCACAGCTATGAATTAAACGAGGTCCCATGCTATATTTTGCAGGTGTTTTGCAAAACCATATAAAACTCATTAATATTTTAAAATCATGCAGTATTTTCAGGGGTTCCATGGAACCCACTACCATAATTTTTGGGGTTCACAGGTTACATTTTGGTGGTCTATACTCTCAAAAGGACCTTTATGAGAAACCCTGCGTACGACACTCACTACGATCAATTCTTATACTGCCGAAGGCATTGCAGTTAGTGCTGCCTGTCTGTTTATCTGTTTGTTTGTTTATCAGAGGCATATCTCCAGAATCCTAGGTGGTAGAATCACCACATTTGGCACATACATTCTAGTGGCTAAAAAGATTTTTAGTTTGAGGTCAAAAGGTAAAAAATCAAGGTGACAGGGTCAATTAGTGCATACCGGAAAACACATTCTCGTCAATAACTCTGCAATGCAAGAATTAGAATCACAAAAATCACTTACTTTCAGGTCAAAACTTCAAATATCTTGGTCACAGGGTTACTAAGTGCATCATGAACTACACATTTTCAGCCATAAAATCGGGAACGCAAGTAGATAGAATCACCAAATTTGCACATCCCTTCATAATATAGGTGACTAAAAGTTCTATGAATTTGAGGACAAGGCATCAACTATCTAGTAGAGCTGGGCGGTCTGACGGTAGTACCGTGAGGACCGCGGTATACCGTGAACCGATACCGTAACCATTGACATTTCCAAATACCATGAATACCGTCCATAATGTTTGAGCAATATTTGAGAAATATATTCATAAAATCTGACTTGACCAAGGGTAAATAAGTGCTAATAGTGCCAAAAATACAGGCATCCCTAACTATTAGCCGAGTTGAGGTGAAACGGTCGTTGTAAAAACAAACATCAAGACGTCAATTACAAAATAATGACAGGCAGAATTGTATGTCAAACGTACGTCTTGAAGGTCTCACGGTAAAATTGCTTTATTTAAAACATCTAAACTCATTCTCTGGCCGTCCGCCGGTAGTAATTACACTATAATATACTCCCTATTCCCATTTCTATTATTTGTAATTTATTACTCCAAGCATTTTGTCACCGAACAAACACGCTAGAATAACAAAATAACATACAAACTGCGTGCTATTCAAACACAACAGCGATCTCGCAAAGACGTATCTGATTGGTTGTTCATGAACTAGACTGTGGGAAAATACATTACTATGCTGAAATTATCAATGAAAATTGACTAAAACGTAGTATTTGCTCGTGCCGTTTTGATCATGTGCTAATTTATTAACAACGAGCAGCGTTGAAGTCGTTATTTTTTATTTTTCTGGCTTGTTTTAAGAAATTTCTTTAGGGATTAAATCCAGTTTAAGTAATGACACATAAAACTTATATTATTATTTTAGTTTTTGTAATTCATTTTTCAACTGGATACACGTCGGAAGTTTGCGGAAATAGCTTTTTACACGCATTGTTCACGTAAAGCATGGCGAGTAACGAGTCTGCACATTGGGTACTTGGTAATTATCAGAAGCTTTGGAATCGGCTATACTCAATGTCGTGTTATATGTATGTGTATAGGCCTGTTTTCGTGAGTAACAGAATATACGACTCCAACAGAAATAAGAGTACAACACTCGCCCCGTTTAAATACTAGTGGATTTTGTCTGGACTCTTTTTTCTAATTTCGTTGCATGCCTCAAGCTCAGATGATGGTATACCGTGGTACCGCGGTATTTTTTCATGGTACCGATACCGTCATGTAAATATCAATACCGCCCAGCTCTACTATCTAGGTCATGGGGTCATGAAGTGCATACCAGAATTCAAATCTTTGGCCATAACTTTGGAAAGTGAAAGCAAGAATCACCAGATTTAGTACACACCTTCATCTTATGACAGTTTATGATTGCTTTAAGTTTGAGGGCAACAGATCAACTATCTTGGTGATGGGGGTAACTAAGTGCATTGTTGACTGCAAAGGAGTGAGTTAGCATCTCTCTCAAGTGCATTCTAGTTGTTGCCTTTTTCATATTGCGCACTTGAACACTACTGACAACTGTTATCAGCAATAATATTGATCAGGAAGTCCTAAGAGAAATCAAATTAACAGATATGTTTTGCCAGTAGCTCACCTCCCATTAGCACAGTGACTGGATCTGCTTGTCCCGTGTCACCCAATCTCATGTACCGGGGAAATACACCATTTATGATTCTGTGATTAAAAATAAAGAATTATGTATTTCAAAAGTTCACAACTGTCAATATAAAAAAACATTGAAGGCTATTAAAAAAATTTACTGAAATGAGTGGCTCGATAAATGAACCAGTCTTCACATGGCCTGCAAATGGACATTTTCTATGAGAATATTTATTATTTTCTTGTTCAAAATAAAACTCAAAATTAGCATATGAAGATACAAATTAATATCAGAATTCAATCTTTGACCATAACTTTGGAAAGTGAAAGCAAGAAGGTAGAATCACCAGATTTAGTACACACCTTCATCTTATGAAAGTTTATGCAAAGTAGTAAAGCCGGGAAGTTACCAATAAGACTGAAATAAAACCCGCCTAGAATGGCGTGAATGGTACCTGGAATCAGGGACTCGATAGACTCCAACCAAACCAATAACTTCCTTTCTTTTGCTGATATTTACCAACTGTGTGCCTAGTGGGATAGGTACATAAAGGCTAAGTAGATTGCAATATGAAATTTACTGCTCATGTGTTTGTAGTAGTGAATGAATCAACCCTTCAATGGTCAAACTAGGTCAAGGAAATAAAAATATTTGTTTATTTGTCTATTTACATGCCAAGAAGGCTATTTAAAAAAATTTACCGCTGGAATGATTGGCTCGATTATCGAGCCAGGCATTTAAAAGGTAAATTTTTAAACATAGCCTCGAAACCACTGCAGGTGCCATTTTTTGCCGGCTTGGGGGTAAATCGTCAAACTTACACTTTTTCTGACATGTTTTTCTTATTGTCCGCCAGGATCTCATTCAGTTTTGTCCTCTGGATATTGGTCAGCATGTGTATGAACTGATTGCCTATGGACTCTGCAACATTTCCTGTCACATTTTCCCTGAAAACCAATAAGAGAAAGATTTGAAAAGAGATTATTAATTTTCAGAACTTGCTAATTCCTAGACCAGATCTATTAAACAAGTATACACCTGTGCAAAAGTTAAGCACCAGCAAAAACAATAGAACGTAGAAACATGATGGTACAACTAGGCTGCCATACTTTTTGTCCCCGCGTTAGCTGACATAATTCCAAATACGAAATGCACATGCATGCATGACTTCACGCCGCTTGATGTCCGTGCGTGGCGGGAAACAGCACACGTGTTCAGTTATGTAAAAGTCCAGTTTGAGGTGTAGAACATTACATACAGATTTAGGCGACAAGATTAGGAATTTTGTGTTCATGACCGTGGTTTATTTGTACAGAGAGAATTAGCTCTTGATTGTGAACCGCTATGGCAAGACGAAGGTTAAGTGATCGTGTGAAATGGCAAATCATAGGCATGCATACCATTGGTATGTCATGCAGAGAGATTGGCAGACAGCTGAACATTAACCATACTGTAATCAGTCGTTTGATTGCAAAACATGGGCAAACTAACGAGGTGAAGGACAGGCCTAGATCTGGAAGACCGAAGAAGACTACTGCCCGTGATGATCGAGCCCTAGTACGCCTTGTTAGGAGATCTCCATTCACCAACAGCAGAGTGCTCAGCCAGCAATGGGAAACGCGCAATAGAGTGTCAATGTCTACCGTCAAAAGGAGACTGTATGCTGCTGGCATGAAAGCTAGGAGACCTGTCAGACGGCCTCTCCTCACTGCACACCACAAAGAGGAGCGTCTGAGGTGGTGCAACGAAAGAAGACACTGGAACATGAGATCCTGGAGACGGGTACACTGGTCCGATGAAAGTCGGTTCCTGCTTCATGCCACAGATGGTCGAACTCATGTATGGAGGTCCAGACGCACGGCGTACGACCAACGTAACATCATGGAAGAAGTTCCATTTGGTGGAGGTTCCGTTATGATATGGGGGTGCATCTCATTTGATTGTAAGCTGGATCTGTTGACTGTACCTGGAACACTAAATGGACAAAGATATCAAGATTCCATACTGGATAGAGTTGTGGTCCCTCATTTTGTAAATCATGCACCTGGAACCCACCCTATATTCATGGATGACAACGCCCGACCACATCGTGCTAGAGCTGTGCATGAATACCTCCGCCAGAATGCCATCGAAACCCTACCATGGCCAGCAAGGAGCCCTGACATGAACCCTATTGAGCATATCTGGGACATTCTGGGAAACATGGTGAGAAGGAGGGATCCTCCTGTGCAGAACCTACAGGAATTAACAGACGCACTCCATCTTGAATGGCAACGAATACCACAATGGCGTATCAGTCGGTTGGTGACCAGCATGAGACGTCGTGTCCAGGCCGTCATCCAGGCACAAGGTGGATATACCCGGTATTAATAATGACAGTCTCAAACTCGTGCACATATGTTAAACTTCGTTTTCAGACACCATTAATGACAATCTAGCCACGTGTGTCAACTGTAGGGCAATAGTTGTCAGTTGTGTCAACGTAACCATATTCAGGCCTCGTTTTCAAGTTCAAACAAAAACATACAGTGTTTCCCCACCATCATAATCAGCATTCCTCTAGTTGCATTATTACCTCTTGCACTAAGATGGATGGGTAGATAAATGTTTATGCTATTGCTTTCTTCATAGCACATGAATATACCCTCGCATGTGCGTAAAAATAGGGTGGTGCTTAACTTTTGCACAGGTGTATATATGCATCTCCAACCATCGAATAAAAACACGAGTTTTACCGACAAAATATCACATGATATAAGATATAATTCATGAATTTGTAACCATAGTTGAATCCCTTATGCCTCACCCATTTCTAGCTATGCCCCACCCCTTTATAGCTATGCCAGACACATTTTTAGCTAAGTTCTGCCTATTTTTATGCTCATTGGTAATAATTTGAAACATTGAAACCTGAATTCCCAGAATCTACATTTCAAGGCAACTATACAGGTAAGCAGGTATTTTGAAACTAATTTGACTGGGGGCTGTTGGCAGCAAGAGCTCCCAGTTAAAATAGTTTCAAAATGTTCAACAAATTGTTTATTAAATTGTAAATTCCTCAAAGATATACAGTTCATACACTTTCGTGATAGGCTTTTAGAGTTCATGCTACTTTAATTGTGGCGTCATCTTACAAGTGACATAATTGGACATTTCCATTTTTAGCTTTGTCCCGCCCATCTCTAGCTAAGCTCTGCCCACACCTCACTCATGTTGAGATCGATTGATCTCTGAACTCCCTGACTATTAATTTCCAGAAAACTATACAGGTAAGCTGTTACATATTTTGAAACTAATTTAACTCGGTGCTGTTGCTGCCTATGGCAGCAAACAGCGCCCTGTCAAATTAGTTTCAAAATATTCAACAGCATGTTTATTAAATAGTAGAGACATACAATTTGTATGACGTGTCGGACTATTAAGAGTTAAAGACAGGTCGCATAGAATCATTTATGACGTAACGTCATCCTACACGCCGCTTAGCTGATTATGACATCATATGATGTCATTACTCTGAAAAGTTCCATTGATTATACCGTCAGCTTTGTCAGATACTTGAGTGATATATTTATATGTGAAGCAGAGAACCTGATAGATGGACAAGCTCTGCATCTGAACAATGTTGCGTTGACTATATTGACTCTAGTCCAATTCTCTTGAGTGCTTATTGGGCTATATGTCTGGAATTATACTGAATCAGAGCATCACTGGCTCTTTAGATTCAGATAACATCCCGGGAATGACCATTTCATTTATTAGAAATTGTATTGCCTGAAACCTATAACCACGTGTGAGATGATATACAGAGAAATTGGATCGAGAGGCCACCTGACTTCTATGGTTATAAGATAGTCTTTGTTCCGACCACCTGTCATAAAGAAACCCCAGTTTTTGGGACTGAAAGACAGATGGTCTCTCAGGCAGGTACAAGTGGATACGGCACTGATCCTAAATAAGCTAACATGTTTCCCAAAAAAACCCCAGAAACATGTTCGTACAATTTTGAAGACGATGTAAGAAATATTTCGTTTTCATATTTTTGACGTAATTTGATTAGAATCCATTGCTGCCTTAGGCATAGGCAGCAATGTCTTCCAATCAAATTAAGTACAAAATATTCAACAGAACATTTCTTATATCGTGTTGAAAATTGTACTAACTAACATGTTTCTCTTTTGTTTTGGAAACAAATAAAGTTATTTTTGTGCTGTACTGTAATTTGTTAGAAAGATGTACATAAAGAGTTATGTTAAAGAGTAAAACGTCTTGAATATTTTGTATTTAATTTAATTGGAAGACATTGCTGCCTAGGCTTAGGCAGCAATGTCTTCTAAACAAATTAAGCGCAAAATATTCAAAAGATATTTTTTTTATTTTGGAAACATTGATAATTATTTCCGGGCTGTACTGTAAGAAAATAAGACATCATATTGTTCAAATACCTTTTAAATGTGATGTCAAATTCCATGCTTACAGTGTCCTGGAAACTCGTAAGCAAGTGCTGTAGCTCCAGCATACTGGGTGGACTGATGCCCCATACCTCTGTAGATTCACCGATAACAGTTATCTTAGTGATGTCTTCTGGCTCGTAGTTGCTCAGGAAAGCTAGCGCATTCTGTAATAATGTTAAACAAAGTTAACCATTTAACCCTTTCACAGGCAAATCCCTGAAAAAGTAAATTCTTTATGACATATAAACCGTATTGTTGAATATTTTGAAATTAATTTGACTGGAAGATGTTTCTGCCATAGGCAGCAATGGCTTCCAGTCAAATTAATTTCAAAATAATCAATAGTTTTCTTGTATGGATGCCTTGAAAATGCGATATAACGAATTTATCTGTGAAAGGGTTACTAACCAAGATTGGTGAAAAATTTAAATGTCTGCTCAGTCGATGTCTATACACCTGTGCAAAAGTTAAGCACCACCCTATTTTTACGCACATGCGAGGGTATATTCATGTGCTATGAAGAAAGCAATAGCATAAACATTTATGTACCCATCCATCTTAGTGCAAGAGGTAATAATGCAACTAGAGGAATGCTGATTATGATGGTGGGGAAACACTGTATGTTTTTGTTTGAACTTGAAAACGAGGCCTGAATATGGTTACGTTGACACAACTGACAACTATTGCCCTACAGTTGACACACGTGGCTAGATTGTCATTAATGGTGTCTGAAAACGAAGTTTAACATCTGTGCACGAGTTTGAGACTGTCATTATTAATACCGGGTATATCCACCTTGTGCCTGGATGACGGCCTGGACACGACGTCTCATGCTGGTCACCAACCGACTGATACGCCATTGTGGTATTCGTTGCCATTCAAGATGGAGTGCGTCTGTTAATTCCTGTAGGTTCTGCACAGGAGGATCCCTCCTTCTCACCATGTTTCCCAGAATGTCCCAGATATGCTCAATAGGGTTCATGTCAGGGCTCCTTGCTGGCCATGGTAGGGTTTCGATGGCATTCTGGCGGAGGTATTCATGCACAGCTCTAGCACGATGTGGTCGGGCGTTGTCATCCATGAATATAGGGTGGGTTCCAGGTGCATGATTTACAAAATGAGGGACCACAACTCTATCCAGTATGGAATCTTGATATCTTTGTCCATTTAGTGTTCCAGGTACAGTCAACAGATCCAGCTTACAATCAAATGAGATGCACCCCCATATCATAACGGAACCTCCACCAAATGGAACTTCTTCCATGATGTTAGGTTGGTCGTACGCCGTGCGTCTGGACCTCCATACACGAGTTCGACCATCTGTGGCATGAAGCAGGAACCGACTTTCATCGGACCAGTGTACCCGTCTCCAGGATCTCATGTTCCAGTGTCTTCTTTCGTTGCACCACCTCAGACGCTCCTCTTTGTGGTGTGCAGTGAGGAGAGGACGTCTGACAGGTCTCCTAGCTTTCATGCCAGCAGCATACAGTCTCCTTTTGACGGTAGACATTGACACTCTATTGCGCGTTTCCCATTGCTGGCTGAGCACTCTGCTGTTGGTGAATGGAGATCTCCTACCAAGGCGTACTAGGGCTCGATCATCACGGGCAGTAGTCTTCTTCGGTCTTCCAGATCTAGGCCTGTCGTTCACCTCGTTAGTTTGCCCATGTTTTGCAATCAAACGACTGATTACAGTATGGTTAATGTTCAGCTGTCTGCCAATCTCTCTGCATGACATACCAGTGGTATGCATGCCTATGATTTGCCATTTCACACGATCACTTAACCTTCGTCTTGCCATAGCGGTTCACAATCAAGAGCTAATTCTCTCTGTACAAATAAACCACGGTCATGAACACAAAATTCCTAATCTTGTAGCCTAAATCTGTATGTAATGTTCTACACCTCAAACTGGACTTTTACATAACTGAACACGTGTGCTGTTTCCCGCCACGCACGGACATCAAGCGGCGTGAAGTCATGCATGCATGTGCATTTCGTACTTGGAATTATGTCAGCTAACGCGGGGACAAAAAGTATGGCAGCCTAGTTGTACCATCATGTTTCTACGTTCTATTGTTTTTGCTGGTGCTTAACTTTTGCACAGGTGTATATATGCAGACCAAGTGGTTACATTTGAAATTTTAAAAATGGAACGGACCTTTTCATTTTTAGCTATGCCCCACCCATCACAAGCTAAGCTCCACCCACACCTCGCTGTGTTTGGATTGATCGATCCCCGAATGCCCTAACTATCAATTTCCTGAAAACTATACAAGGAAGCTGTTGAATATTTTGTAACTAATGTAACTTGGTGCTGTTGCTCCCTATGGCAGCAACAGCGCCCAGTCAAATTAGTTTCAAAATATTCAACAGAATATTTATTAAATAGTAAAGGCATACAATTTGTACAACAATGCATAGACTGTCTTGAAATATGCGTTCATGACGTACTTATCGCCATCATTCATGACGTCATTAATTATGATATAATTCTACACATCACGTAGTTGATTATGACGTCATATGATGGGTGGCTACTCTGGAAAGGTGAATTGCTAGCGCCGTTATGGAGTTAGGGATTCCAGTGTCGACTGATCAGAAAGACTTTTGTTATCATTCAAATGGACATTTCTCAAGACCACGGTAGAAGACCATCAGAAGGCTAAAGTAAAAGATCTACTCGTAGAATCCAAATATCGTGACAGCCATTAGCGAAAGCACATATGCAAATAACACTTCTACATTTACCTAGCTTCAGTATTGCATCACAAAAAATACACAGGCCCCACTCAAATACAATCTGACAATTTCTTAATGTTCAATGAATCACAAAAAGTAGGTCGTACTGACATAATTTTAACATGTGATACAGATGTATGTCAAGATGCACTAAGCCACCATGTTTCATGACCATATTCAGACAAGGGTTAAAACGACAGGTCAAAGAACTTTCCTTTCATGGTGACTCAATGGAGGAATCCAGTTTTAGCCATTCCCCACCCAACTCTAGCTAAGCTCCACCCACACTTCACCATGTTGGGATCGAGCGATCTCTGAACTGCCTGATTATTAACTTCCAGAAAACTATACAGGTAAGTTGTTGAATATTTTGAAACAGCATCCAGTATAATTAGTTTTAAAATATTCAACATGTTTATAAGAGCATAAGGATTGTTGGGGAGGTTTTGGGTCAAAACTTTGCATACGTCCAATACAAGCTAGAGCCCCTTCCTTGAATACAAATTGTCTATATTTTATATATATATATATATATATATATATATATATATATATATATATATATATATATATATATATATATATATATGTATGTCTTATTTTAGCCCTGATTTTAAAGTTGTACAGTATTTTTTCAAACATTCACCTGATATCCTATAACACCAATTAATGATCAAGATAACATATATAATTAACTTGATCAATTTATATTTGCAAACTGAGAGTAGACTATTTTTTTACTTTGCACTGGCACAAAAGTTTTCTAAAATAGTATTGTCTTGGGATGAAAATAGACATTTATCGAGAACAGTGATGAAGCCATTTTCAGAATGCCTGATCATTAATTACTATGGTACATTGCATGTGTAATGAATTGACAATTGTGTATCGTGATACAAATTGCATCATCCCAAAATTACAGACCTAAATTGTGGTGTAGTCATTAAGTTTAACCCTTACATCTATGATGTCAAATATTCTATTCTACTGGGTTAATAGCACAGAAAATGGTGTATATTTTTTCAACAAATTTGGTGGATGATGTTGCTGTCTACAATAGCACCATCTTCCACCAAATTTGTTGAAAAATGAATGCCAGTTTATCTTTTAATTCAATTTGAAATTTTGATGTCAGTGGCAAGTGTTAAATCCCTGGGTTAATAAATATGATTTTGTAGCTCACAACATAGGCCTGGAACAAGAGAAAGTTCAACCTCTTGTCTTAAAGACCCACCTGATTTTGGCACAATATGGTAGGTACTCGCTAGAGACACGCTTGATTCTACCCATACTGCATCCATTCTTATTTATTTACCAGTGGTGTATGCGCGTGCGTGCGTGCATGCGTGTGTAGGGGAGGGGGGGGGGGGGGTACCTCAACTCCTCAAGTGGGGGTGCACCTTTTCTCCTGATTGTCTACATATTATTATACAATACTAAATTTCTTGAATTAAATACAGATCTTTATTATCATTATGATTGTATGAAATGGATTCTCTGATTGTTCAATTTTCAAAATCTTCCATGAGACTAAGTCCACTGTAAGCACTGCTATGCAAGATTACTAACAACGACCACACACACACACACACACACACACACACACCACACCACACCACACCACACCACACCACACCACACCACACACACACACATTCCAGACTCTAAGTTATATTTTGTCTGCCTTGTCTGCTTACCCGATCTTGTCTAAATCCCTCTTGTAAGGTTTTATACTCAGCTTCAGTATATCTTTTAATGGCACTTTGTGTGCTCATCTTGAACAATGGCTGAAAATACAAAAAACTAAATATCAATAGAAAATTATAATTATATTTAGCGTTATTCCTGGGACTAGCACAACCTTCTTCTAACCCACTAGTGGATCTACACGACAAGGCAGATAACTTCATCGACGAACAAGATCATACTTAGGAACACGCTCTTTAAACCTTTACAGCACAATTACATTAACTTATTCTTGATCCAAGGAATTTTTAAAACTAACTTGCTTTGGAAGTGCACTGTATTTCAAAATATTCACCATCCTTCCCGTATGGTTGTGATTTCGGCGATTAACCCTTTAATGGTCAAGCCGGCAAGAAGCCGCCTCTGTCATGGTCTTGTTGAATGTCTATTTACAGGCAAAGAGAATACAATTTTCTAAAGTTTACCACTGAAATGACTGGCTCGATCGAGCCAGTTATTCCAGCAATAAATTTTCAAAAATTGTATTCTCTTGGCCTGTAACTGGACATTCAAGACAGATTTGTAATTTTCTTGACCTTGAAAGGGTTAAAGATCTAGGTGTCAGTGATATATCAGTGAATCATTTTCAACAACAACTGCTATCAATAATCAACATCAAGTACACTTAATTGAAGAAGACCAGGGTTTTTGTCATTGATCAGTTTACTTTCATTAAATAAAGCTTATTATTATTATTAGCTCATTTATAAACTTAAATAAGTTTCCATGCTATTTCATTATAGTAGTGATCTCCACAAACCTCATATCCGCCGATACGAACGCTGATACTGACTTCCGTCGGTGAATTCGGGATATAGACGGTATTCGCAAATGAGAAAAGCACTAATGGAAACCAGATGATGAAGATAATGATGATCAGAAGAAGACCGCCCACCAAGTACTTCATGAGAGGCCTCCGGCGATTACCGCGAGGGACAGGATACGTCTGAAAAGCAAATTATTTGAATAAGATTAACTGTCTGACTGCTACAGGCCACCAGACAATAATTTCAATGGACAATAACTATGGATGTACTAAATATTTTGAAAACAAATTGACTGAAAGTTGCTGGTGGCTTAGCCTCCAACAACTTTCAGTCAAATTGTTTTCAAAATATTTAGCAGGTCCAGAGATATAAGCCCTGGAATTTGTCGTCTGCAAAAACACAGCAATCAGATAGTTAAATGCAAGGTGACCTTTATTTATGATCTCAAAAACTCGCTCATGTTGTTGTTGTTCTTGCTGAGGAGTTTCTTTTTGCTACTCCTCATTCAGTTATCATCGTATCTCGCTGAAACTTCACACACAAACTCTAGAGATAAGCACTAACATTGCAACAGAGCCCGTTTTTGTTTCACTGCCGTGCTGGGTTTTAAAAGGGTGGCCCATTCTTAAATTTTACAAGAATTTCGCGGAATTAAATGTCTCGCCTGTCTCCTATTTGTCACAGTGGCATTGAAGTTTGACCTTGTGACCTCTGTCTTATCATGCCGCTTCCTAACATTATAGGTAACCATGTATTGAATTTTAGTTCAAATAGGATTAACTAATCATGAAATATAATTGCTCTACTGAATGGAAAAACTTAAGGTTGAAAAAGCTGAGGTCAAATAGCAATATTAGAATGGCTTTGACCTTTGACCTGGTGACCTGCATGTCACCATTCTGTATCCTCTTGGAATAATCAACCATGTACCAAAGTTGTGTTCCATTAGGGTTAAGCAATCCCGAAATATAACATAAGATTTGCTATTTTTCAATGTTAAGTTTTCAGGATTTGCAAATCTTATCATGTTATATTTCGAAGGGCTAACTACTATACTTACAGCCTCAGCATGTCTCCAGCACTTCAGACAGAAGATGTTTGCGTAGATGTCCTCCATCTGTAACCAGCTGCCAATCGCTAGACAAGTGTCTGTCCAAATCCAGTCCATCAGGGAACGTAACTCCAGGAGGAATGGGATTGCCAGGAAACTGGGGGGGTAGAGAAGGTTGTGGCATTAGATACATGAGTGAGTATTGCAGACGTGATGGGGAGCATTACCTTATTAGGACAGAAACAATGTATTTGCTCGTAGTTGCTAACCATTTAATGGTCAAGATTTATCAAGAAAATACAATTATTTTGCTTAGTGCATGTCCATTTGTAGGCCTAGAAGGCAATTTTGGAAAATATACCACTGGAATAACATTTCAGATTTTTATATTAATATCTGATATGTTAGGTAAAAGAGGTACAGTGGAATATGGTAGGGTAGAAGATATTGTATGGTATGGTACAGCAGAGGACAATAGGTAAGTAGGCTAACAACTTTACCATTACGGTAGGATAGGACTTGGTATTGTATAAGAGAGTAACTGTTACCAGTACAATATATAAATATGTAATAAATAATATAAAATCAGTGTAAACAAACAAAGATGTTGGATATGGTACTGTATGCAAAAGAAATATTCTGAAATCTTACCCTTTGAAGAGGAACAGATTAAGATAGTTGTATTTCTTTGTCAGGAAGTTGCCGAGGATACGTGTTGGGTAGCCAGAACGGATCTGGTATGCAGATAATGCGAAGTACACACACTTTATGAAGTAGAAGAGCTGCGCAGGCACATTGTCACGGAAATTCCTAGAAAACAAACAATTCATTTAACCCTTTAACACTCATATCAGCCCAAAATGGCTTCGGCAGTTGTCTTGAGAAATGTTCATATGCAGACCAAGCGAAGAATATTTTTGAAAATTTCCATTGGAATGACTGGCTCGGTTATCGAGCCAGCCATTCCAGTGGTAAATTTTCAAAAATACTCTTCTCTTGGTCTGCAAATGGACATTTTCTATGAGAAAATTGAGATTTTCCTGAACAATTCGATGGTTGTTCTAATAGGGTATCCATGATATAAAGGTGTTTGTTGCGAATCCAAACATGATTTCTAGTCATATGCTTACAAAACAGAAATTATTAGATCCAGAGTGGTTCTCTAAAGCTTGATCATGTTTTTACTGTTGTTGCTGCAGACATTTTGTTTCTTTATTACATTCAGTTCTCATTCAATCTGGCTGAAACTTCACACAACTATTTTATGGATAAGCACCAACATCAGTCCTGATTATTGATTCACTACCCTGATAAGTTTTAGTAGGGCGTATCGCCATTAAATTTGAAAAATCACGACTCCTCCGTTAATGATGAATGTAACGTGTTAAGTCCGATATTCTAGTGGTAACTATCGACGTCATTATGGAGTCCAATTTTTTATTCATCACCCTGACAGGGTTTATAAGGGCACCGTACCAAGGTAACTTAAATTCTAAAATTGCTACGTCTCCATTATTGATGAATGGATCTCGATAAACGTTGAGAAGGATATTCTATGGGTAGTTGTTGACATCATTAGAGCCAAATTTTCCATTCACTGCCTTGCTGGGGTTTTCTAGGTCTAAAATCGCTACTTCTCCATTACCGATAAAACTTCAGAGCGATACTCTATGGTTAACTCTTGACATCATAACATAGACCAATTTTCAATTCACTGCCCTGATGGGTTTTAGAAGGCACCACACCAAAATCGCTAGCTATCCATTCTTGATGAATGGGCTCTAGACAAAACTTGAGGATATTCCGTGGGTAACTCTTGACATCATTACAGAGCCCAATTTCTGATTCGCTGGCCTGCTGGGTTTTTGTAGGGTGCCCACCCTTCAATTTTAAAATCTCTACTCCATTATTGATTAAGTTACTGATCTTGATAACACATGAGAATAATATTCTATGGGTCACTTTCGACATGATTACAGACCCCGATTTTTGATTCACCGTTCCACTGAGCTTGAGAAGGGTGGCCCACCTGAAATTTTTAAATCGCTACTCAGTTAATGACGAACAGATCTTGATAAAACCTGAGGGGGCTGGTGTACTCTAGCGGTAATGATTTACCTCATAAAGGAGTTAATTTTATATTCACTTAATGATGGGCTTTAGAATCTCTATACAAGTGGTGAAATATTCCATATCTTCACTCATACAAGAGTTTTATGAATATTAACCCTTAAATTTTTCAAGAAAATTTTAATTTTCTCATAGAAAATGTCCATTTGCAGAACAAGATTATTTTTGAAAATTTATCACTGGAATGACTGGCTCAGTTCTCGAGCCAGTCATTCCAGTGATAAATTATCAAAACTACTCTTCCCTTGGTCTGCAAATGAACATTTCTCAAGACCAGAGGCCGTTTTTGGCTGATATGAGTGTCAAAGGATTAAGGGAGATAACTGTTGAGGAATATGACCAGAATACCCAGAAACAATCATCACCAAGGACCCGTCACAACGTATTGCCAATTGGTGTACCAACTTTGACATATATTGACAGATGTATTCTACAACTACGCTCTGACAGCCTAATTCATACGCTCACTGTCAATGATGGCAGGAGAGAAAGATTCGGTAAAGCTAGTCAAACATAGTGCCTCTGATGCTCACCTAGACCATTAGCACTTGAACCATTTGCATTTATATAGACCTGATGGATAATTTTCGGAAAATTCAAGATGGCCAGAAACATTAAAAAAAAAACCCCCATATCAATCAAGATTGTTGTTTACTATGTTTAAGCCAATCGCCAATGGATCGTTCCACCCAAGTTGTGTTGAAATCGAGCCATTGATTAAAGAGTACCGTTTTTAAATGGTTCCGGAGAATATTCAGAAAATTAAAGATGACTGCCAAAAAGGGAAAGGCACTCTTCGAGGAATTTTTTGCTATCATTGCCCTTGGGAATGTATGGGCCAGATTGGCCCATTACAGTCTGGAGAGAGAATGGTGGCCTGGGCAGTTACAAGCAGCAAAGGATTAAACAAATTTCCATATTTCGGAAAATCCCTGATGGCTACCACAAAGAAGGTGCCCCAAGGGCCTGTGGCACTCACCTGGCCCATTAGCATTTGAACCATTTGCATTTAAACACATTGGAAAATTTTCAGAAAATCCAAGATGGCCACAAAAAGAATTGACCATTCAAAATTCAGTATATATGTTCTGAAGTCTACCCACCTAGGGTCCTTCCAGCTGAGATTGATTGAAATCTGCCAAGCGGTTAATGAGGTGTAGGCTTTTATCCGATTTATTAAAACGTTTGGAAAATCCAAGATGGCCACCCAAAAACTGACCAATCAAAATTCTGCATACTAGATCTGAAGCCTGCCACCTTGGAGGGTTCATCCACTCAAGTCTGGGTGAAATTGACCAAGCAGTTAATGAGGAGTATCGTTTTAAGCGATATCCGGTAAATTTTCATAACAGTCAAGATTTTCACACGAAAATTTACCAATCAAGAATATGAATACACGTTCTGAAACCTACACCCATAGGGTCCTTCCAGCCAAACTAGGTTGAAATCCGCCAAGCGGTTAATGAGTAGCGTTTTGACAATTTCCGGTAATTTTTTTACAAAATCTAAGATCTTCACCCAAAAAATTGATCAATCAAAATTCTGAAAAGAAATTCTAAAGTCTACCACCATAGAATCGATTTAGTTAAATTTAGTTGAAATATGTCAAGCGACTATGGAGAAGTAGCATTTTGACCATTTCCGGTAGAATTTTCATAAAATTTAAGATTTTCACCAAAAAAATTGATCAATCAAAATTCTGAATAGAAGTTCTAACGCCTATCACCATATAATCCATCTATTCAAATTTGGGTGAAATATGTCAAGCCGCTAAGGAGGAGTAGCATTTTGCCAATTTCCGGTAGATTTTTCATAAAATCTATGATTTTCACCCCCAAAAATTGATGAATCAGAATTCTGAAAATTAGTCTGGAGGGTACCAGCATATGATCCTTCCAGCCAAATTTGGTTGAAATCGGCCCAACCGTTAAGGAGAAGAAGTGATTTGACGGACAGACGGATGAACGGAAGACCGCCATGGCGTGAGGTGAGCTAGAAATCAAGCAGCTAAAATTCTGTATACAAGTTCTGAGGTGTACTAGCCTAGTGCCTTTCCAGCTGAGTTTGGTTGAAATCATCTAAGCAGTTAATTAGGAGTAGCCTTTTTAACTGATTTCCCAACATTTTTGGAAAATTCCAGAGGGCCACCAGAAAATTGAGCAATCAAAATTCTGTTGACACGGTCTGAAGCCTATTGCCCTGGGTCCTTCCAGCCAGTTCTGGCTTAAAATGCCCAAACAGTTAATATGGACTAGCGTTTTAAACAATTTCAAGCCATTTTTCATAAAATTCAAGATGGACGCCGAACAAATTGATCAATCAAAATTCTGTACACAAACTCTGAAGCACACCACCCTAGGGTCCTTCCAGCCGAGTTTGCTTGAAATTGCTAAGTGGTTAATGAGGAGTAGCATTTTAACTGATTTCCTGATATTTTCAGAAAATCCAAGATGGGTGCGGAAAAAATTGACCAATTAAATTTCTGCGTACAATTTCTGAATCCTATCAGCCTAGTATCCATCCATCCACGTCTGGTTGAAAATTGCCCATGTAGTTAATGAGGAGTAGCGTTTTAAACGATTTCATGCTATTTTTTAGTGTGGAATTTTGTGTATTAAATATGCGGAAATGGCAATCATGGCGGTCTCAATTTACAGTTTCAATGCAACGAATTTAATGAAAATAACTTGTAGACAGCACCAATTTGAAATACATGTTATTCTACATATACACCCTAACTCCACACCCCACCCAAATGATGATATATCGTGATACCGCGGTATTTTAATGAGATACCGATATTGTCATGGCTTGAGCAATATCGCCCAACCCTACTCTACGGTCATTCCAACCGAGTTTGCTTTAAATGGGACAAGTGGTTAATGATGAGTAGGCTTTTAACTGATTTCCAGAAGTTTTCAGAAACTCCAAGATGGGTGTAAGAAAAAATGACCATTCAAAATTCTCGTTAGAATTGATGAAGCGTACCACCACAGGATTTCACCACCCAACTTTTGTCAAAATCGGCCCATTGATATTGGAGGAGTAGCGTTTTAAAGGATTTCCAGATAATTTTTGGGAAACCCAAGATGGGCACAGGAATAATTGCCATATCAAAAATTTTGAATAGATGTTTTGGAGCCTACCACCACAGGATCATTCCGGCAAAGATGGTTCAAATCTGTCAACCCTTTAAGATGTGATTTGACGGATGGATGGCTGCTATGGCATAAGCTCACTTGGCCTTTCGGGACAGATGGCTAATAATGAAGAAAAGGCTTTCTTTCAAACAATAATGTCAAGATCCAAACAATAATACCAAGATGGTTGCATGGCAATATTGTTGCTTTACCATGTTTTATAAATCAATGTATTAATATGATAGGCGTAAACATCTGTCGTGCAGACATTAATGCCACAACTCTGTCACTCACCTGTACGTGATAGCGGGTAGAATGAAGAACAGCCACACATGCATGAGAATAAGGAGGAAAATCTGGAATATGAATTTGCCAATGACGTTTTTGCGCAGGAATAAGGCACGGTCTATGATAATTAATAAGAACTGTGACAGCAGCATAATCAGGAATGGCACTGGAATCTGGAAGAGAAAATAACACTCTAATGGAGGGATTGGACCCATCACTCAAGTAGCTGACATCTAGTGTTGGGGATTGGTACTATTTTTCTGATCGATGATTGGTTTTACATACTAACCGATGATCAATTAATGATCGATCATAACATTTTCTCATTTTTTACCCATTTTGAACGCAGTACTTATATCATGTTCAAGGATAATTACTTATTTCAAACCAAGTCACAGGTACATTGTATGACAGATTCTTAATAATCTAACAAATAATCTGTTGATTATTTAGAAACTAATTTGACTGAAAGCTGTTGCTGCTTTAGGCAGCAACAGCTTCCAGTCAAACAAGTTTCAAAATATTCAACATGTTATTGGTATGGTTGCTTTGAAATTAACATACTATTAAGTGCTGAAAGAATTAATGTCTTAGGCTAAGGAGTAATACTAGATAGTTGTAACACTTAAATTTAAATTCTTTCATACAAGAATTCGTTTTCTAGCTTGACCAGTTAAAATATATTAATAAAGTCAATTTATAAACAACCAAAACCGATCTCTGAGATCATGATCAATTGGTTGGTTGAACATGTAAGCCAATCAGTCATCGATCAAATCGATTAATCAGAACAACACTACTGACATCATAATCAATTACGTCACTTGGTGGCTGCCATCGCAATCTAAATGATGTAGCTCTGTCACAAAAATTGATAAGTCTGTCACCAAGTATGAATTGCCTGGATTTGATGAAGTTACAATTTAATAAATAAATATAAATAAACAGTGTGATAAATGTGCTCTATAATAGTTATAATTTGTACATTAATTGTGGAGTTCAGTTAAGTAATGACCGTAAATTAATTTATCACATAAACATGCCTTCTAGCCCGTTCCATATTTTTCGACATGAGCACACGTGCCATATTCAATGGAGTATTTTCATTGGCTGTTGAAATCAACCAATTAAAACATCGATTGATGTGAGCATGACGCATAGGAATACTACGCGGTACTGTTTTACTACGATTTGTCATTCATGAAACGTCATCAAAAAATGTCATCGTTTGACAGTTTATCAGTCGGCAGTGAAGTAACGATTGATGGCCGTGGCTCTGCGATAGTATATGAGAAAAGTGATGGCTGACATTGCCAGATTTTGTGTTTGTCACTATATTTTGCTGCTCATTCAGTATCTGTTATCAAGTAGTGGTGTGTCACAGCAGCGGTATTGATTTCACGAAAATCAACAATGAGAAATCAGATAAAAGTCACATCAGCAACTATTGGCAAATATTTCAAAATTACAGTTTATATGATAAATAAAATCTCAAACTCGGTCACTTTTCATATCACTATTATGAACCTCGTTGAAAATTATCAATTTTGCACTCGCTAAAGCTCGTGCAAATTGATAATTTTCAACTCTGTCCATAATAGTGATATGAAGTGACCGAGTTCCAGATTCTCTATTTATAACTTAGTATTATTCAACAGCTTGCAGGTCTAGTTCAAAATTTAGATTCTGGTATTTTAAGTTTCAATGTGCATAAAAAAGGGGGCAGCAGTCTTCGAACTAATTTTTGTTCAAAATATTCAACAGTTCGTTCTATTTTGTTTTGGAGCCATGTTAAGTTATTTCTGAGCTATACTGTAGATGTAACAACATTAATTTGAATAAACAAATTACCAATAAGAAACTGTTTTATGTGATCCCCTCCTGGAGCAACAAGAAGTAATTAATACTGTACAAAAGTTTCTAAGACAAATGACTTGTTTTAGAGACAGGTGGTTCTGTAATACAGGTGGTTCTGTAAGACATGTGGTTCTATAAGACACATGGTTCTATAAGACATGTGGTTCTGTAAGATATGTTGCTCTATAAGACATGTGGTTTTGTAAGACATGGTTCTGTAAGACATATGGCTCTGTAAGACAGGTGGTTCTGTAAGACAGGTAGCCATAACGTCACTTGTCTTAAAAAAAACACCATCATTTCTCACCAACCAGCAGGTATACTTGCACTTGTTGCATAAATTCCGCTTCTCAGATTTTCTCTTCAGGTAAACCTCCAAACAAGGAGTGTATTTCTAGACAATTTGTAGACATTTCTAGATTTTACAATGTATATTATTTACTCTTAGTTGTGGTGTCGTATACTCTCAAGAAAACCATATTGTATAAATCTCTCAGTCCACACTTACCCTATTCTCAGATATATAGGAGGAAACATCACCGGTCCCAGAAGTTTGCTGCAATTAAAGAATACAGTTTCATAAAGACTACATTCACAGAAAATCAGTAGTGAAATTTGGTGGACAACAGGCCTGTAAGGGAAGGTGTTAACATTATGAAGGTAACAAATATGAAATCAATGTGAGAAGACTCATTGAGAATTTGAAAAAGGCAAAAGAAATTAAAATTGTTGTTTAACCCTTTAATGGCCAAGCCAGTCAAAACTGTCCTCTGTAGTTGTCTTAAAGAATAAACGAAATCAAGGATTTCTTTTTTCACGAGAGAGTTGATACTTACCTCCCTAATACTTTTGATATTGCTAAATATCGGCTTTCACTCAATAAACACTCAGATTAAAACAGTTAGGTGCCCCTACTGGGCAGGGAGTCAGAGCGTAGTCTGGCGGATGCCAGCCCCACCACCGCGCATGCGCAGACTAGCACTTCCTCTGACTAATTTATTGGCTGATACACATGCAACTATTAAGAGCCTGAAGACCGAGCCTCTGTGGGGTGGAGAGGCCGGGTCCGTATCTAGGGAGGTAAGTATCAACTCTCTCGTGAAAAAAGAAATCCTTGATTTCGTTTATTTCACATCAAGAGTATACTTACCTCCCTAATACTTTTGATATTGCCAGAATTCGACAGTGAATTCGGCAGGAGGGAGGCGAGGTCAAAAGACCAGCTCATCCCTATACGCTTTTCTGCGTTTAAGGCACTTAAACTTCTGAAACTGTATGAAAAAACAGTCAGGATTTGACTAGCCATCGGATAACACCACCGATGTATGAGAGATGACCGAATGTCATATGCGCTCCCCCCCCTTCTTCCTGGGAGGAAGAGTCGAATGACCTCAATGTCCTATACGCTCTCTACGTACAAGTGCCATGTACTACAGGACAGAGACGAAAAAACTCCCCTTTTCGTATACTCTCAACAATGAACCACATAAATACACAAAACCACCATCATATTAATAACGGGTAATGTGACAAGACAATCAACAATGGACAACCCATGCACAAGACTGACCTTGTTGAAAAGGCTGCTGACATCATCTTCCCATTGGTGAAGAATGATGCAGTCCCAAAAAAGTGGTTGTTTCCATAAATTAATTGTGAAATATATAAGCAATGAGGAAACCTCATCAAAAATATAAACCTAGTTATTTTTTCAAAATCGACAAGGCGAGAGGATTAGAGGTGTCACGGAGATAATGGTCTGTAAAACTTGACTCACAGTGCCACTGAGCCACCGACATAATATCATCCACAGGGACCCCATTAAATAGGGCAGTGGATGTCACTACGCCGCGGACACTGTGAGCCTTGGCCACGTCAACCTGCTTCCCGGTGGCGGATTTATGACAAAACTGAATGCATTCTACAATCCACCTGGAAATGGTGTCCTTAGAAGCCCTGCCATGGGGTTCAATATATGACAACCATAACGCCGACTGGTCGGTGCGCCACTCCGATGTACGTTGTTTGTACCGGAGAAGCGCCCGGACGGGACACCATGCTTTAGAATTAGGATCATATCTAGTTAAAGCAGGCAAAACAATAGGTTGACCTGGATATTTCAACGACTGATTCTTAGCCAAGAAATTAATCCTAGGTAGCAGCTTAAGGCCTTCCCCTGAAACCACAAAACGGTCATCCTCGGCTGATAAGGCATGAATTTCACTTCTACGCCTAGCCGAGGCCGCAGCAATTAAAAACACAGTCTTCAGTGTTAATAGTTTCATAGAAATGGAACTAAGTGGTTCAAAAGGCTTATCACCTAGTACTTGAAGCACTAGTGATAAACTCCAAGACGGAATCACAGGGGGATTCCTTGGTCTTAGATTGCCCATGCCTTTAATTAATACATTTAATGTATTTACTTCATCACTTCCCCTCTTAGCCAAGCAAGGAATAACGGACATTAAAGCTGACTTATAACCAGCAATAGAGTTAGGCTTGAGGCTATAGGCATCATACAGGTGACAGAGGAAATCAGCTACTACATGAATAGATGAATCCATTGGATCAATACATCTTTTTGAGCACCATTCTGCAAATCTGTTGATTTTATAATTATATGCTCTGGAGGTTGACCCCCTCCTGGCTTTGGCCATAAACATGGCTGCTTGCTCAGAAAAGCCCTCCTTAATTCTAGATTCCTTGACAACATCCACGCAGTCAATCTGAACATTGACGGATTGTTGTGAAGGGCCTTGCCCTGGAAGATAATGTCGTCCATCAGAGGCAGAGGAATCGGATTGCAGACCAGAAGGTCCAGCAGATCCGTATACCATGATCGGCTTGGCCAATCCGGGGCGATCAGAAGCACTTGGCATTCCTCTTGTCTGATTTTCTGAAGAATTTTTGGAATCATGATTGCTGGAGGGAATGCGTATGCATACATTCTCCCCCAGCTGATAGCTAACGCATCTGTTGCGAAAGCGCTTGGATCCGGAATCGGAGAGACGTACGTCGTCATCTTCGCATACTTCTTCATTGCGAACAAATCGATGTTGGGTTTCCCCCAATGGTCGAACAGACGATCCGCCACACATTGATTTAGTTGCCATTCCGTGGGTAAAACACTCATCCTCCGGCTCAATGAGTCTGCTAGCAGATTTAACCTTCCCGGAATATGAACTGCTTTCAAGGTAATCTGGTGATCCAGGCACCAACAAAGCAGTCCCCATGTCATCATACAGAGACTGGGCGACTTCGTTCCGCCCTGGCAGTTTATGTAAGTCACAACTGTTGAGTTGTCTGAACGAATAAGAACAATCTTGCCCTGAACTTTCTGTAAGAAATGTTCCAGGCCCAGGACTACTGCTCTTAGCTCCAGTAGATTTATATGTTCCTTTGACTGTTCCAGATTCCAAAGCCCTGATATCGTGGATTCTTCCAGGCAAGCTCCCCAGCCCTCCATCGATGCATCTGTATACACAGTCACCTGAGGGTGGGGAGGGGTTAGCATAACCCCCACCAAGAGATTCTCTGTGTCCAACCACCATTGCAGGTGATGAATCAGAGGCGCCAACACTGACACGTTCGAGTCCAGCGAACCTGTACTCTGGGTCCATTGTGTCATGAGAAATAACTGGATCGGCCGCCTGCGTAAGGCGGCCTGAGGAATGACTGGTTCCAATGAAACCATCAACCCCAGCATTCTCAAGTAAACCCGTGCCAGGACATGACGACTGTCGCACACTGACTGAATCAATGAGATGAGTTTCTGAACTCTCTCCTGAGTAGGAAAAACATATCCTGTCTCTAGATCGAAGAACATCCCCAGGTAAACAAACTTCTGGGATGGAGTCAGCTCTGATTTTGGGAAATTGATCATCCAGCCCAAGTCTGTGAGAGTCTTCAAAACAATCTCCAGACTGGCCGATAAACTTTCCTGGGTGTGCGCTTTCAACAGCCAGTCGTCTATGTATGTGTGGACTGCTATGCTTCTCCTGTGGAGGTATGCGGTGATCGCAAGAACCACACGGGTGAAAACCCGAGGAGCCGTGGAAATTCCGAAGGGTAACACCCTGAATTCCCACTGTCTGCCCTGGAATGCAAATCTCAGGAAGCGACGGAAACTCCTGTGTATGGGGATGTGGAAATAAGCGTCCTTCAAATCTATCGACGCTGTCCACATTCCCCTCTCTAACCCCGCCAACACCGAGCGCACAGTCTCCATCTTGAAACTGGGCGTCTCTATGAACTTGTTCAATGGCTTGAGGTTGAGAATTGGTCTCCACCCTCCGGTGTTTTTTGTTACTAAGAACAGGGTTGAATAGAAGCCCGGACACCTTTGTGCCGGCTGAATAGCTCCTTTTTGTATGAGGGAATTTATTTCCTCCTCGATACACAGCCTTTGCTCTGGATCTCTCGGATTTGGAGTCCAGATCGGCACTAGAGACAGTCGCGATGGCGGGCCTGTCATCCAATCGGGATGATACCCGACTGAAGCCATCGCAAGACTAAACGGTCCTGAGTTAACCGTTCCCACTCTTGCATGTGATCGGCTAGCCGGCCTCCCACCGGTCTACCTAGGGATAGAGGTGGACATAAGGAGTGCAAGAGCGGCACTGTCTCCTTTGCCAGAAACACCGGAGCGGTTCTCACCGCGGTAACCGTCCCATCAGGAACGATTACCACGCCCAGATCCTCGCGCGCCACGACCAGCACCGCGCGCACCTCGGTGCGCGGGCGGCTGCCTGGCTGACTGCGCCTGAGGAGCCTGCACCCCCCTCGCTGCTGGCCGAATCGCACGCGGCCGAGGCCGACGCTGCGATGGTGGTTGGCCTCTGACCTGGCCACCACCACCTCGAGCCTGCAGGGGACGATACGCAGGGGGTGCGGCGCGAACGTTAGCACGACGAAGCACCTCAAACTACTCGCGCAGCGCCCTCTGGTTATTTACCAGAGTAACCGTCTCCTGGAGGTGCCTACATCCCTCACCTCCAAAGAGACCAGGACCTGTCATAGGCGTACGCAGTAGCCTATTGTACAGGTCCTGGGACGGGCACAGATTGTCCAAGGCAAATGTGCGCCTTGCCCGGACACTCCTGGTCACCGCCCGAGTCATACAGTCCAGAGCCAGGTTGATACCATCCTGGATGGCTCGCTGGACTGTGACCGGACTTGGCTGGCGCGATGCGGATGCTGTTACTACCCCTTGTAACAGCTGGGAGACGTGGGACAGAGCGGCAATCGAAGCCCTCCCACTCTCCTCCGCATCACGCAACGCGGTATTTGCTGAACGCAACGCGTTCGAACACAAGACTCCCGTGTCAGAACGGGAGCCTGGCCGCGCATCCTCACCCAAAGCCGCACGGTTATCCACGCTCGGCTTAGGTACCACACCGTACCGCTCGTAATCCAGGGGCACGATGCGGCAACGCCTGGCCACCTCGCGCGGGGCCTTCGCGAGACGTCCACTCGACTTAATGGACGTCTCCGCCGCCTCGAACATGTCAACGACATGCTCTGCCAGTGGCAGAGAAGGCATAGCGTTAGCAGTAGGCTTACCAGCTAACCACGGCCTGTGGTCACGCTGGCTAGCCGACTGCTCCACGGGCAGATCTGGTCTAACACTCACCAACCACTGGCAAGCGTCAGACCAATCCTCCTCCGTGGCTAGCTGCGAGCGCTCTACAAGACGGGGGCCTTCGTCTTCCTCCTGAGCGCAAGCAACAGAGCTTGACGGCGGATACGCTGATACCCCTGGCAAGCCAGGGAGAGCATGCGGGCCTGACAACACCGGCATGCTAATCTCACTTGCTTGACCAGGAGCAGGCGCCGTGGTAGAGCGCGGGGCACATACCGCCCCACCACGGCCCCGGCCAGCACCAGCGACACTCTCGGCAAGCCGAGGTATGCGGTAACGCTGGCCCTCAGCGCCCAGGGCCACAGTCTGAACCGTGGAATAAGTCGCCTGTATTCCCCGCGAGGGGTGCACAGACTTCATAATCCATGGCCACGTCCTCAGACGGCGACCCCAACAGGTAATCCTCATCCTCCTGGCCAGACAGATTAGACTCCAGGTCAGCAAAGAGAGCTAACCCGGACTGGCCAGAGAAGATGCCATAGGAGGTACTGGCACCCGCGGCGTGCGGATACCCCTGGACTGATAAGCAGCCCGCGGGTTCCAGCGAAACCGTCCACGGCCCCTCGGCGCGGCACTAAGCCTGCTGCCAGGGTCGTGGAACGCCCCCTCTAATGGGGCCACCTCTGAATCTTCGAACAACGGAAGCGTACTAAGGAAAGGTGATTCAGAGGTGGGGATTACCTGCTCCGAAGCAGATGATGAGGACAGCAAAGGATTTGGTCCAGGAAGCATGCCACGAAGCAACTCTGGAACCAAATCCTTTATTGTCCTCCTCATCTCTCCCAACATCTCGGTCCGGAAGGCCTCCATGTCCACCGCGGACGAGGCCTTCCTCTTACCTTTCTTACTCACACCCTCTCTTTTCTGCTTCTTCTTCTCCTCCTCCACCACCTTGTCCTTCACCTGCAAGCACAAGAATTCGGACATTAGCTCGCCCCCCCCCCCCCCAGTGCTTACATATCTCGCAATTAAGCAAGGGACCACAGGGGCTACACTGATAACAGAAATGAGGCACAAACTTGTCCTTCAAAAACCGTCCACAGGACGCACAACCAGGTCTCTGAAACAGGGCAAAGGACGAGGAGTATGAGCAATCTAGTTAAGCTCAGAAACTCACCAACTCAAGAGAAGGAAATGATCATAAAGATCAATATTCATCAGAAAACCAGCTTTGGACAAACTTTAATTGTTAATAAAGAGCAAGGCTGATTATGACGTCATTAATCCTATGACAGGAAAAAATCGATCCCCAACAAACATCCAAGTGCAAGGACGAATTGTATCTCTAACCAGAACATGTGCAGAATGGACATTTCGACTACACAACCATCAGATATATACTGATAACAATGGCAAATACTGTTAATTATCTCCCTTTCCTCTCTAAATAATTAACATCACCTCATATCAATAATTAGATACCTGACACTTTGTATAGACAAACCATCCAACGTGATGAACTGGAGCACTCCACCAACTGAACGCCTCTTAACTCTCTCCACCTCTAGGGGAAGGAATTGGATCAAGAGGGCAAAGTGAGAAGACCTTTATACTAGGCCTCCGACTCACTGGACATAAAATTTTTGGTTAGATAACCTAACAGTATTAGTAGGAAATGGAACCATGGTGGAGAGAAACAAACCCTCTGCTGATGTGATGTCCATTACATATCGTCACACAGACCTGCGGACATAAACACAAAGAGAGATTAGTATTATATAGCACCTAGTTGAAATAAACCAACTAAACAAGGCGCTTATCACGGTAAACGCGAATCCCGGAAACACATTACACCGGGGAAAAAACTCGCTAATTTTACTAGAAGTCACCTGATTTAAAGGTCCTGGGCCCTCCTCTGGCGAAGTCATCCTTTCTGCCATCTTTATCAGGGATAATCACTTCCAAATTCACACAAAAAGACTATGAATTGAGTAAAGAAAAGCTCTAGCACAAAAACATGTGTAGACTCTGCCAATAAATTAGCAAAGAGGAAGTGCTAGTCTGCGCATGCGCGGTGGTGGGGCTGGCATCCGCCCGACTACGCTCTGACTCCCTGCCCAGTAGGGGCACCTAACTGTTTTAATCTGAGTGTTTATTGAGTGAAAGCCGATATTTAGCAATATCAAAAGTATTAGGGAGGTAAGTATACTCTTGATGTGAAATGTCCATTTACAGGCCAAGAGAAGACTATTAAATTTAACACTGAAATGGCTGAACCAGCCAGTCATTACAATCGTAAATTATCACAAATCGTCTTCTTTTGACCTGCAAATGGATATTCAATAAGCAAAATATTTTTATTTTCTTCACTTGATTTGAGGAATAAAGGGTAAATGTTGGCTGGATATGGAAGCGAGACACTCAATGGTTGAAATCCTTTCCTGTGGCATTCGAGAGAAACCCTCATTTACAGACCTAGAGAATAGTTTAGATAACTTAACCCTACCACTGGAAGCTTAACCCTTTAACACTTGAATTTGTTCAAAAAAAATTTTAATTTCACATAGAAAATGCCCTTTTTTCGATTATCGAGCCAGTCATTTCAGTGGTAAATTTTCAAAAATAGTCTAAAAAAAGCATCCGCTTTTGTTTCTACGAGAATTCTTAATACTTACCAGATGTACTATTATGATAATGTCTATTATCTAGTCTAGCTCAAAATAAACAATTAAAAACTCCGCACTCTCCTGGTCCTGCCCATACTGTGTCCGGGAATTTCCATAGCCGCAGATACTGAGTCAATTCCCAATCACAGTCAGATTTGTCTTATGTTTGCCTTAACAAACAGCGAAAGCAGCTGAGGTGAGGCTGAGGCAGGGCCATAGTACATCTGGTAAGTATTAAGAATTCTCGTACAAACAAAAGTGAATGCTTTTTTGATTCTACTTCGAATAATACTTACCAGATGTACTATTATGATAAACTCCGGATTTCGACAGCCAAGAAATACCGGTGGGAGAGGTGAGGCTCGAACCAGCACTCATCTACCATCCGACAGAGAAGGTTGTGAAGAGACTAGAACCCTGGCATACGCTTGGGTTCAGCCATCTGACTCATAGAGTGCTAAACTTCCATGGTCTAGACCGCGCTTCCCCCCCCCACCCCTCATTTGTCTGCACAAATTCCAGAGGGCTGTCAAAACGGGGAGCAACACCCACCAGACCCATGTCAGCCCCAAGTCTCAGCTAGGGCAGTCCAGTAGAGTGCAAAGAAGCTACTACAACTTCTAATTTTGAAAAAAACACTATCAGTATATCGAATAGGCTTTCAAATTGGAATGAGTCTAATGTATGTTGAAAGAATAAGCTACTCTTGCCAGACTATTTACTTATTCAGTCTGGTAAATCGACTGTAAGTAAACTAATATTAGTCACTTAGTTAATGTAAACACTCACCAATTTGAGTGCTTGGTCTTTTCTTGTTCATCACAGGAGCTCGGCCCAATCCATGGTCATCCTCAGATCATGTGCATAGCCATTGTTCAGTGCATGTGGAAGAAACTTGTGATATGTGCGAAATAGTGGTCGGATGTGGCTTTAGTTAAGATTCGATAAATTGGCGACGGCTACCGGATTAAGTGAGCTGGAGATATCGCGAAGGTAGAAATCAGAGAATGACGACTCGGCATGCCATTGTGCTACAGAATCACCTCTTCTAATGAGACACCCTTATAAAGGGCCGATGCTGCTGCTAGTGCTCGGACCTGGTGGGCGTTCGGACGATCAATCTGCTTTCCTGTAGCGATTTTGTGCGACATCTGAATAGCCTCGATGATCCAATGAGAAATAGTATCTTTCGAGGCGCGCAAATGAGGAGCCTTGAGACACAACCACAGAGATTTCGGGTCATCTCTCCACTCCTCAGTATGATTCTTATACATTTTCAGACATCTGACAGGACACCAAGCAGAAGAGTTTGGGTCATGTCTAATTAAACTTGGCAAATTGATCGGCTGTCCTGGATATTTAAGTGACTGATTCTTTGCCAGGAAACAAAGACGTGGAAGTAGTCCTAAACCTTCACCCGTGACGACAAAACGGTCTTGTTCGGCAGAAAGCGCATGTATTTCGCTTCTCCTTCTCGCCGACGCTGCTGCAACCAAGAATACTGACTTAATAGTTAACAGTTTAATATCTATAGATCTAATCGGTTCAAAGGGAGCATGCCCTAAAACCTGTAGAACAAGAGATAGATTCCATGCTGGGATAGGAATTGGCGGTCTAGGTCGCAAATTGCTCATTCCTTTAATAACTTCATTTAAAGTGTCATTCTCCATTCCTTCAATGGCCAGACTGGGAACGACTGAAGCTAATGCAGACTTATATGCTGCTAGGGTTGAAGGTACAAGTTTGTCAACTTCATATAAATGACATTCACTGCTTGCTCAGAAAAGCCACCCTTAATTGCACATTGCTTGATAACATCCATGCAGTCAATTTGAACATTTCCGGTCTTTCGTGGATATACAGACCCTTGTTCTGAGAGATTAGATCTCTTCTGTCTGGAAGAGGGATTGGAATGCAGACCAGAAGGTCCAGCAGATCCGTAAACCATGATCGGCCTGGCCAATAAGGGCTGATCAGAAGTACTTGGCACACACCCTCTCTTATCTTTGCCAGAACATTTGGGATGAGAATCGTTGGAGGATACGCATACGCGTACATTCCCTTCCAACTTATCGCCAGTGCGTCTACTGCTAAGGCTAGCGGGTCCAGGATCGGTGACATGTATGTGACCATCTTTGCATTTTGTTTCATCGCAAATAGATCCACATTTGGCTTGCCCCAATGTTTGAATAGAACCTCCACTACCGATTGGTTGAGCTGCCATTCCGTCGGATGACAAACCGTCCTTCGACTGAGAGCATCCGCTAGGATGTTCAATCTTCATGGAATGTGTGCTGTCCGAAGAATAATATTCCTCTCTTGGCACCACAGCAGAAGGTCCCAAATCATCATACACAACTCTGGTGATCTTGCCCCACCCTGGCGGTTCAAATAAGACACCGCTGTTGAGTTGTCTGTCCTGACTAGGACAATAATGTCTCGGATTAAGCCCTTGAAATTTGGAAGTGCCAATGTCACCGCTAATAATTCGAGAACATTGATATGTTTTTGCGCATTGGTCCGATCCCATTCCCCTGACTGATCGTCCAATACCGCTCCCCAACCCGTCGTCGACGCATCTGTGAAGATGGACATCTGCGGTTGAGGAGGTTGTAGAGGAACACCTCACAGGAGATTCTGTTCTGATAACCACCACTTAAGGTGGAATATCAATGCTTCTTTTACTGGAATTCTCAGAGATAACGGATCCGTTTTCTGAGACCAGAATGACATTAGATACATCTGAATCGGCCTGCGCCTGAGTGCTGCATAAGGAACCACTTTCTCTAGAGATACTAGTAAACCCAGTATCCTGAGAAATTGGCGCACCATCAGAAAGACTCCTAGAGAAACTGACTCCAGTACCGCAATCAAACTCTTGACTCTGCTCTCCGCCGGAAAAGCTACGCCGTCCCTGAGATTGAAAAAAACTCCCAGATAAACAAACTCCTGGGATGGAGTCAATTCTGATTTCTCTAGATTCACAATCCATCCTAGATCCTTTAGTAAGGCTAGGACTACCTGAAGATTGTTGCGCAGAGTGACTGGATTCCCCGCCTTCAGCAACCAGTCGTCTATGTAAGTGTGAACAGCTATGTTTCTCCTGCGAAGATAAGAAGTCATGGCGAGAACCACTTTGGTGAAGACCCTCGGAGCTGTGGTCAGACCGAACGGAAGCGCATTGAATTCCCAAACATTGTCTTGGAACGCAAAGCGAAGGTATTTCTGAAAAGGAATTGACATTGGAACATGAAAATATGCATCCTTCAGATCTATCGATACTGCCCACATGCCTTTTCTCAGCCCCGTCATAACCGCTGCTACAGTCTCCATCTGAAACTTTGGAGAAAGGATAAATTTGAGAATTGGTCTCCAACCTCCGGTACGTTTCGGGATGAGGAACATCATCGAATAGAAGCCTAGGGAGGACTGATTGTGGACTAGATGAATCGCGTTCTTCTGCTGAAGATCTTTGATTTCTGAGCAAATGGCATCTAGACGATTGGATTCCCTTGGAACGCGAGTCCAAACTGGAGTCGATGTTAATGGAACTAACGATTGACGGATGAGCCAGTCCGGTTCGTAGCCGTTTCTTAACCACTGACGGACTAAACAATCTTGCACGACCTGTTTCCCACTGGTTTGAGAACAGCCGAAGTCTGCCTCCGACGGTAGGAATCTGCACACAGCTGGCGGTCGATATTGCACGATAAGACGCTAATTCGCTTAGGTGAAGATTCTCCACTCCCTTCGTTCCTGATGTCACCGGAACAGATCCCGCCGGAAACCCGCGGTTTCTTGGAATATGACGGTCCGGGACTGCCACCACGGCTATCCTTACGATAGCTGCTGTGACCCGAACCACCACCCTTCCTGTCCTCCTCATATGGCCTCTTATTAGAGGGCTTGTACGAGGATGAACGGCCAGGTCCCTGTGATCTGGATGCCCGATGGGCATCATGGCCACACGGACGGAAGGGCGATCTCTGGCGCTGCCTCTGTTGCTCTTGCCGATGCTGCTCTGCGACCATTGACGCGACCTTGGATACGGCTTGCCATGCCGAGCCGCCGAACAAGCCTGGACCAATGAAAGGTGCAGAAGACAACACAGCCCTCATCTCAGGTCTTGGTTCTACACAATCAAGAACCATTCTCCTCCGCTCTGCCAATGATCTGGTGATCACCCTGGCCAGGCAATCTTGGGACAGCGCATGGTGTCCCGGACAACCCCGGGATCAGCCTCTGGCACATCCCCACCTTCCGCCACGCAGGTCAGCATTCCCTGCAGGATGGTACAGCCGTGCGAGAGTGCAGCCATAGCTGCCCTCGCCGCATCCTCAATGAGCGTTAACTCATTACAAGGATCCTTATTAGCCTGGGAAACTAAGGGACGAGAACGACCTTTCGATTTACCAGCCAATGGTCTATTCAATGCCTCTCTCTCCTCGACTGAAAGCTGTGGAACCCGGGCATATTGATGATAGGCCTACTCCGCAAAGCGGACCCTACTCCTTATCCCCTTTGGAATAGTTTGGCTGAACCACATGATACGCCGCAACTTCCGTTATGTCAGAAGTCTGCGTGTCCAAGGGGAGGGTCGGCATGGCCGAAGAGTCACTTGACAGAGTGCTAGCCACTCACTCTGACATCCGCTCCATCGCCGGATCGCGCTGAGATCCTTGATCCGATGCCAACCCGGGATGGTCGGACATCCAGCCAAGGACCTGCACCCATTCAGCTTCGGTGCAGAATGAGGATTCATCCATCAATGGCCTACAATTCTCATCTTCCTTCTCACCCTTAGATGAGAAGGCCACCGACGACCCATGCTGAGAACCATGGACCTCACTCCTTCCAACATGAAGTTGAGTCCATAGCCCGACTACTTGCGGCACCAGTATCCAGCGAATTGCCGGACACGGATTCACCGCAGTCCATCGACTCCAGCACGGGAGCCGGAACTACAGACGCTTTTACCCCGGCAGACAACGGAACTCCGAGAGGAGCCGCACCTACCGCCGCCGGAATGCCGACGGGAACGGAAAAACACGGCTCCACCGACAACGCGGGTTGAGCGAAGTCCGGGTGAAATATGCCCGACGGAACGTCGACATCACCACCCGGCTGGCAGACCCATACAAAACCCGAGGGAGACCCTTGGAACGTACTCGGTTCTACCCCTACTGAAAGATCTGGCATGCCGGAATCTTCTATAAGCAGGAGATCTTCCTCCTCCGCCGTCGGCTCTTGAGCCATGACCGGAGAAAGGACAGGTGCTCGTCCCTCCACAGAACTGGCCGGACCACCGATAGGTTGCCCTGCACCAGCCTGCATCGCCGGGACCATGGACTGAAAGGACTCAAACATCACCTTGAACTGGGCCGCCTATACACCCAATGCTGAGTCCATACGCGCGTACAGACGCTCTTCAAGACCTTTTAATGACGCCTGATCCAAATTGGCCACCTTATCCCTCGCGATCCTCTCCAAACGCACACATCGATCACGATCGAACTCCGCCACCAACTCCGATGACCACTTCGCGCACACATCACAAGAACTTCCAACCTTGTGCTTCGCTAAAGCCACACAGTGATGACCTGAGTACTTGCGCTTCATGAACCGATCACACTTCTGACACAGCGTGTCCTGGTTCTTGGCTTTCTGCGAACACAGAGTAAGAATTAAAACGCTGCACATGACATATGATGACGAGCAACACGCACAATTGACTTGATTGTAACTTAGAATTACTTAGAAACATTAACTTTCTCTTAGATTAATGATAACCAAGTCTTTAGGCAGGAAATATTTGAAACTTTTTTGAGTGAAAATTTATAAACATGACTTGGTAATTAACTACCGTTAAAATAGCCAAGAAATAAACACCGATTGCTACAAACACCCTTGTCATTGAAGCGAGAGCTAAAGATCGGCATAAAACAGAGTGCATAGACATGCCAAGCCAAAACAAAACGTTAATCATGGGCGCCGCCATCTTGGCTAAGGGTGCATCCATCTTGGAAGGAACCAAGTCGCAAGAGAAATTAACCGAGTACCCGGATAAGATTAAACAGTTAACGAGTACCAGAGCGACTCCAACAATGGCTGCCATTCTAAAATAATGTGTCAATTTAAGGAAATTTTAATCAGTCATTACGGAACGAATGTATAAATTCTAGATTGATACAACCTGCCCCTGTGATGACTTTCCCTTTCCTTCCATGAAGCCAGCAATGAATCATGAATAACACGCTTAAATCTGCTAAAAATTACACAATTAGAGCTCAGAAAAACATGCGACTTTCCATGTCAGCAAAATAGACGAATCTGACTGTGATTGGGAATTGACTCGGTACCTGCGGCTATGGTAATTCCCGGACACAGTATGGGCAGGACCAGGAGAGTGCGGAGTTTTTAATTGTTTATTTTGAGCTAGACTAGATAATAGACATTATCATAATAGTACATCTGGTAAGTATTATTCGAAGTAGAATTCTTTTGGTCAGCAAATGGACATTTCTCAAGACCACTGCAGAAGCTGTTTTTGGCTGATATGAGTGTTAAAGGGTTAAGCTGTAAGTGAGTGGCCAGGCCAGGTAGAACGATACTATTTTGTATTAATGTGGTTGTTTTAATGCTGCTGCTAACCCGCACAGCATCTGATGAGGATGTACCTAAAACTTTAAACCGTACCAATCTGATGTCAAAATTTTATATTTTCAAATTAAAGTAAAAGATGAACTTGTGTTTATTTTTCAACAAATTTGGTGGAAGATGGTGCTGTCGTAGACAGCAACATCTTCCACCAAAATTGTTTAAAAATGTCCACTAGTTTCTTTGCTATTGACACCATAAAAGATAGAATATTGACATCAGTTTGCTAAGGGTTAACACTCAAATTTGGGCAAGAAAATTCACAAATTTTCATAGAAAATGTTCATTGGTAGGCGAATAGAAAACAATTTTTGAAAATTTACCACTGGAATGACTGGCTGGTTTATCGAGCCAGTCATTCTAGTGGTAATTTTTGAAAAATTGTCTTCTCTTGGCCTGCAATTGGACTTTTCTCGAGACCACTGCAGAAGCTGTTTTTGGTTGGCTTGAGTGCTAAAGGGTTAAGGCTATACTTTTCTAAATCCATTACAGTGTGTACAACTTACTGCAGGTCCAAAAGACGAATATCCAACTAATAGGATAATAAAATTGATGAAGTCACACAGAAACATTGGTGCGTACACATCTGTCGTAGCATTGTAGTCGGATGCCGTCATCTGTCTGTAGAACAGCTGGAATGGACGGAATATGGCTCCAACCCTGAATTAACATACAATATAGGTATTTTGTTACGCGTTTTAGTCAAAAGTTCTAGAAACTTTCTTTCAAAGGAGATAAGTGTGAAACCAACTGAACATATAGAAACTTGAAAACTATATTGCTCTGTCGATGACACATTATCGCAAAACCACACTTTGACCTTTTGGTTCCGGAGTTGCGCTACAATATATTTTATGACCTTTTTACCCCCACCCGACACCCTGGGGTGGAGCCAAATGTACATCTCCTCTTGCATTCTGGAATCATGTGGGTAACTCACATATCAAATTTGCTTGAAATCCATCCAATGGTTTTGTACAAGTTGCGCTACAATCAATTCTGGTACGCACACACACACACAGACAGACAGCAAGACAGACAGATAGCAAGACAGCCAGACCGACATACAGACACTCAAGTGGGCAGTAGAATAACCATCTATCTTCGAAAACATGGGAATAATAGTGTTGCTGTCTTTCAACAACATAATTTTTAAAATGGAGTCATAAAGATATCAATTTCTACAAGATCTATAATTATAAGAATACTGAAACTGTGCTTCCTCAATGTTGATTTGCAGGCCAAGAAAACTATTTGTGAAGATTTACCACTGAAATGAATGGCTTGGTTATCGAGCCAGGCATTCCAATGAACACTTTAGAAAAATAATCTTTTCATGGCGTGCAAACGGACATTCCTCAAACCCACTACTGCCCATAATTTTTGGCCCACTTGACCAATAAACATTTAATTAGGAAGAAAATGTCATGTACTAACTAGAAATTAAAAGTAAACACATAAAAATAAAGTAAAATATGATTAACTCACCACTAAACTACATTAGAACTATATTATTGTATTTACCCTTTCATGGTCATACCGGCCAAAACCGGCCTCTGATATGGTCTTGTGGTATGTCCATTTACAGGCCAAGAGAACACAATTTTTGAAATTTTACCACTACAATCACTGGGCCAGTCATTCCAGTGATAAATTAAAAAAATTGTATTCTCTTGGCCTGTAAATGGACATTCAGCAATACTTAATTTTTTAAACAAAATTGTACCATTAAAGGGTTAACCTAACTAATTAATCTGATAAATAAAGTAAATTAGTTAAACAACAGAAACAAAGACTACATCCATATTTAGAATAAGCACAATAAGTCAGCATATGCGCCTTAAACCTGTCATCACCACAAAATACAATTTTAGTAATAGCCCGTATTACTTTGGAGGACTGCATCTAAAGAACAGCTAGGCCACCAACAACTTTCAGTCAAACTGTTTTCAAAATTTCCGGCATATTCAGTTATTCCCCATTTACATTATAGTCTGGTGCCTTGTAGCAGCGCAACAGCTAAGAAAGGTTTTTTTATAATACAGGTGGTCATAAGATGACGACACACCCATCCCCATTAACCCTCATATCAGCCAAAAACAGCTTCTGCAGTGGTCTTGAGAAATGTCCATTTGTAGAACAAGAGAATACAATTTTTGAAAATTTATCACTGGAATGATTGGCTTGGTAAATTTTCAAAAATAGTATTCTCTTGATCTGCAAATGGACATTTTCTATGAGAAAATTGAAATTTTCTTCAACAAATTTGAGGGTTAAATGGTTAACTAATAGAGACCAGAAATTACAAATTATTAATGTGTAAGAAAAGGAATATTCTGTTAAATATTTTCAAACAACTTTTGACTGGGAGCTGTTACAGTTTCCAGTCAAATTAGTTAAAAAATATGCAACGACTATCCGGAATAGTTGTCTTAAAATCGTTAAATGGTTAATACAGAACAATCTTCTGTTTGCACATGGAATATAGAGTGAGTGACTTGTATTATAGGATCAGCTGTCTTTGTTGATCAATGGAGGAATACAGTTTTAGCTATGCCACGCCCATCTCTAGCTAAGCTCCTGCTGAATATTTTAAAACTAATTCGACAGTTTGCCGTTTCTGCCTATGGCAGCAACAGTGCCCAGTCAAATTAGTTTCAAAATATTAAACAGAAAGTTTATTAAATAGTAAAGCCATACAATTTATACAACAATTCTTAGTCCGTCATCAATTAAGCGTTCGTGATGAACTTATCTACATCACTGATTATGACATCATCCTACACATCACGTAGTTGGTTATGATGTTATATGATTGATGGATAAACTGGAAAAGTCCATTATGGTGATTCATAAAGCTAAGCTAAAGTAAGACAGGGATGGTCGTACGTGAGACTGAGTTGATTATTTCAAAAACAAATTGACTACATGCCTAAACCATCAACAACAGCTTCCAGCAAAATTAATTTCAAATTATTCAAAAGTTTTAATACAGTGCTGATTTGAAATTGAGATATTTGGATTAATAAGATGTTAATTTACAGCACTATGGTGTTACTGGTAGGTCATACATTTCTTACGTAAATAGTGTACATATTAACCCTTTAACACTCAAATTTGTTAAAAAGAAAATTTACTTTCTCAAATAAAATGTCGATTTGCAGTCCAAGAGAAGACTATTTTTGAAAATTTACCACTGGAATGACTGGCTTGATAACCGAGCCAGTCATTTCAGTGGTAAAATTTCAAAAATAGCCTTCTCTTGGTCTGCAAATGGATATTTCGCAAGATCACTGCAGAAGCCATCTTTGGCTGATATGTGTTAATGGTCTTAAGCAGCGGTCAGTCTGTGTCTATTGCGGAGTTTTAAGGATGCTTTCTGATTAATAAGAACTATTTGCACCCAGGTTACCCTTTTAACCCTTTCGTGACGAAGCCGGCCAAAACCGGCCTCTCTAGTGGTTTTGAGTAATGTCCATTTGCAGGCCAAGAGAAAACTATTTTTGAAAATTGACCACTGAAATGACTGGCTCGGTAACCGAGCCAGTCATTAGTGGTCAATTTTCAAAAATAGTCTTCTCTTGACCTGCAAATGGACATTCAATAAGTAAATATTTTAATTTTTCGAAGAAATTTAGTCATTAAAGGGTTAATGGTAAACAATTAGCTTCTGCAATGCCATTGAGCAATGTCCATTTACAGGCCACTATAAAGACTTTAAAATTCACCACTGGAATGCCTAGCTCCATAACCGAGCCAGTCATTCCAGTGGTGGTCAATTTTCAACTAGATGGACTGAGTCCCATGTGTCGAGCCCTTTAGTTTTTCCGCATATCACGAATCAAGTGTGGCAGCGTCGCAAAATAAAGATTTCTTAAAAAGTATACTGCCTTGACAAATCAAACGTCTATTGAAAAACTCTATCATTAGTTTAATTCAGAAAAGGAGACAAAACACACAGAAATAAACTAAGACCAAACCACGTAAAAAACCGTTTAAGTTTTGCTGCAAACTGAATGCAATGATGATATAGAACAAATCTGTAAAGTTTCGTTGTGATTGGATAAGCCCTTGATAAATTAAAAGATCAATGAAAAACTTTAACATTCTTCTAATTCTGGGCAGGGTATAAATCACATAAGAATAAACTAAGTCCAAACCTGGTAATCATATTTATTATCATGTAGACTAAATTCACTTGTGGCATAATACAATGTTTTAATGGGATTGGATATAACATTCTCCTAATTCTTGGCTTTTAAAGCAGGAAACAAACAAAAATATTCTCAAAACCCCGGAGAAGTGTGGAAAAAATCTGAAAGTCACAATCATTATCATAGACTGAATGCAATTATGGCATAGAACAAATCTGTAAAGTTTTATTGACATCAGATAAGCCGTTGGTGAAGTAAATGTCCATTGAAAAACTTTAACATTTACTTAATTCTTGGTGCAAAATAACTAAGTCCAAACACTGTAAAACTATTTCAATTATGATGCAGACTAGATGCAATGATGGTATAGATCAAGTCTGTAAGGTTTTATTAAGATCGGATAAGCCCTTGATGAATTAAATGCCCATTGAAAATCTCCAATATTTACCTAATTTTTGTCAGATAACAGACACTGGACATCATTTCGATTGCTATGTCAAGATCCTCCGCTTCGCTATAAGGTCGACAAAAATAGTATTATTTTGGCCCTCGAATGAGAATTCACGCAAGCAAAAATGAGATTTTCTTGACCAATCTTGACCATTAGATAGATAACTGGCCGACTGTTGCAAGCCACCAGACATTAATTTTAACGGGCAGTAGCACTGAACCTACTGAATATTTTGAAAATAAATTGACTGAAAGTTGTTGGTGGCTCAGCCACCAAAAACTTTCAGACAAATTGTTTTCAAAATAATCACTATATCCATCCGAGTTAAACCACATGGGAGAATGTATTCTGCAGAAATTCAGCAGGCAGACAGTTAAACCAGACAAACAAGTTATTTTGAGAATATGTGCACTAGTTGACCGTGTATCCAGGCGGTTATATGTAAATGACAATATAATCACGAGTAAGAAGACTCATGAGTTTCTTTTGTCAGCTATCCCTCAACCAAAACCATCACGAAGATAACCTTCATATCAGCCAAAATGGCTTCTGCAGTAGTCTTGATAAATGTCCATTCGCACACCCAGAGAAGACAATTAAAAAAAATTTACTACTGGAATGACTGGCTCGGTTTTCGAGTCATTCCAGTGGTAAATTTTTAAAAACTGTCTGCTCTTGGTCTACAATGGACATTTTCTGAGAAAATTAAAATTTTAATGAATAAATTTGAGGGTTAAAGGGTTAAGCAGAATAAACTTCAAGAGTAGACCACAACCAAAGTATAAACATAGAAAATGTTATAGAACTAAGTTAGTATTATGCTGTACATGTTACGTTCGTGTGGTATATTTTCAAATGACACCGATAACCCGTTTTAAAGATGTAATATGCTGACAAGCTATTTGCCCATATAAAACGCAATTGTTCTGCATTATTTATCGTCAATGGTTCAAATGCTGGTATGCATTTCAAGCTATGCTATGCCCATTTATAACAAATGTCATTTTGAACGTGTTGGGATTGATTTATATACTTTGAATATTAATTCCCAGAACCCCATTTTAAAGTTAATTATACAGGTAAGCTGTTAAATATTTTGAAATTAATTTGACTGGGTGGTGCTGCTGCTCAGCGCATCAACAGCTCCCAGTCAAACTAGTTTTAAAATATTCAATAGAAAGCTTATTAAATTGCAAATCCATTAGACATAAAATTCGTACAGCTGACAGAAATTTTAAAGCTTTATGACAGAGTCATAATAAATTAATATGGTTGTGATGTCAGCAAACATGTGATGTAATTGATAATGACACCAAATACTTGAGTGACAGATCGAACCCCTCTATTGTCTGGCGTTAATGAAGCATATTTTTAGGTCTGCGTAAGAAAAAGTTCATACCGCTGCTTCAGAGGCGAGACAGGTTCACTACAAATTAAACATGGAGTTTATCAATGCACTGGCAAATATATTACTAATCTGAACATTAGTAAACATCTTGGATATAATCACTACAGTGACACAAAACACTCATCAGATCCCGAGTTAACCCATTAATGGTCATGTCGGCCAAAACCGGCCTCTGTCATGGTTTTGTGGAATGTCCATTTATACTGTAGGTCAAGAAAATACAATTTTTGAAAATTTACCACTGGAATGACTGGCTCAATAACCGAGCCAGTCATTCCTGTAGTAAATTTTCAAAAAATTGTATTCTTAGCCTGTAAATTGACATTCAATAGGCAGATATTTAAATTTTCTTGACCAAATTTGACCATTAAAGAGTTAAATCCCATGAAAAATGTAGTCTGCAGAAATTCAGCAGCACACAGTTTAAGGGATAAGTATATGAGAGCGTTTCTACTGTCCCTTTAACAGGATGTCTGCCTATCATAGTTTAGAAGGTATTGGTTTGATTTAATCGCGCCTATCGAGTCCCTCATTCCAGGTCCCATTCACGCCATATCTAGGCTGGTTTAGATTTCAGTCTATTAACTTCTCCATTTTTTAAATTGGTACCCATTTATACTCCTGGGTGGAAAGAGACAACGAGAAGTGAAGGAGATTGCCTATGTTTCCACCGATTGCTCGTCCGTCACCTGATTGTCTGACAGTCGAGCGTGATCCCACCCGGCTGATTACCAGTCGACCACACTAACAACACGGCCAATCCTCTCCCCTCTATCATAGTTTACATCTAAAGGTACACATTTATACGTCTAGGATCTACCAGAATGTCTGACTGTATAAGTCAGCACTCAGACTCATACAAGGTTCAGTGGTTAGCATATACTCTTGTGGCATCCTTTCCTAACAACAATATATGGCTAGGTATTATATAGACTAAAACCTGGCAGTGCCAGTGCATGTGCGTCCCATGCTTGTGCGTAAACAATCACCTAAGTTTATCAGATTAAAGGCAATTATGACTTACTTGCTGGTATGCAAAATGATGGATAAATTGAAAGAAATATACTTACGTGTACATTGACTTATATAAAGAAACTACTACATACTAACCACATACATGACATGCTCGGGGACACACCCGTGTAGACAAGGAGACAGGCATTTAATCAGAGATATACATACATAATCCATAGCACTCTGATGTCAATATTCTATCTTTTACTGCATCCATAGCAAAAAAACTGGAGTACATCTTTCAACAATTTTGGTGGAAGATGTTGCTGTCTATGATAGCACCATCTCCCACCAAGTTTGTTGAAACATGAACACCAGTTCATCTTTTAATTTAAATGACAATTCCGGGATGATAGAAAGTGTGCTTTATTTGAAAGATTATTACATGTCTAATGAAATTGCGCCAGAATAAAACCAGATAGAAATAGCGTAACCAACTATCGCTAGAAAAAGTCGGTAAAATTGGCAATTTTTCGCACATCAGGGCGCTGCCATTTTATCGCGTCTAGCTACATCAGCCAGCACTACCGCTATTGCTATGACTGGAGGAGCGACGCCAATAGATGCGGTTAAATATTTTAAGCAAGTATACATAAATAATAACAGCAAACGAACCGCTGAAGCGATTCCAATGATTCTAGGATCTCTAAATAGTTGTCGACCTCGGGATTAATATGATATAATGGATGTTAATACCTTTTTTTGGTAAAATTCAGCATGAGATGGTTTTTATCTCGCAGACTCTATCTTTGCGTATTGTCATTAAATTGGAGTGTGGTTAAAGCCGAAAGAAATGGCTATTTGCCTGACCAATTATAATTTTGCTCACGTGAATATTGCCAGAGATATCACCAAATGAATTAACATTTTGACATAAAATCTGGGAATTTTCACCACCGATCAATATTTCCCAGCAAGCTGTAGTAATTTCAATAATTAAGATATTTTGATGGAATTTTCCCCATTATGTGATAGCATTGTAAAGCTTGGGCACAGCAAATTCTGCTTCATTTAACCCTTATCGCATGGGGTAAAATGCGTAATAGCCTACTTACAGAGATAGTGCCAGGGTACATTTTGAATAAAAAATGTTGCTAAAACGTGTTGCTGTCATGCACAGCAATGACTTACAGCAGCATTGTTACCAAAACAAACACATTCTGATAAAATGGAATCTATGCTTCAGCGGTCGAGGGGTTGACGATTCCCCACCGACTTCGGATACTAGAATTACTTGAGAAACTTACTAGCTTAACTGGACAATGTCCTAACGATTACAAATTAGTACATGTTAGACCTCCATGCATATACATATTTACTGTATAGCCTTCGTGCTCGGAAAAGATAGCGTTGGTGCAGGGATGACGTCATGATCGCATGAAATCTCGCTCTAGCTGCAAGAAAATGGCGCCGCCCGGGGGATAAAATAAGCCCATGTTTACAATGGTATAATTACTCGTATTATTTGTCTATAGTTTTATTTAGGATCCAATATGTTAGTCATATAATAATCTTTCAAATAAAGTACACTTTTACCAATCCCGGAATTGTCCTTTAATTAGAAAATGTAAAGTTTGACATCAGAGTGGTAAGAGTTAAGACAGGGTACATCTGTTTATACATGGATATAGCAACTTAGATCAGAGAATACACACTCTTACACAGAAACACACCACTTTAAACAACAACACAGGAGGGGCAAGATCCACTTAGACACCATTGGGCCCACATCTAGACAGGGACACAGTTGATGAGAGGGTTATCTTTTTATGTTTGTTTAAATCGATTTGAAACCTGAATTACCAGAATCTCAATTTCAAGATAACTATACGCGTAAGCCGTTGAATATTTTGAACCTAATTTGACCGAGGCTGTTTCTGACCATATCAACAATAGCTCTGTGTCAAATTGGTTTGAAATTATTCAAGAGAATGTTTATTCAATTGTAAATTCATCAAAGACATACAATTCTTACACTAGCGACAGGCATTTGATTTTCGTGACATAGCTATGTCATTATGATTGTGATGTCAGCTAGATGACATCAGATACTTGAGTGACAGATCAGATCCCTCCATTGCGATAGTGGGACTTACTACTACAAGTTTTGCTTTAGAAATCAACCTACTTAATCCTTCAATCTAATTAACCCGTACAACTCTGATGTCAAAATCTTAAATTTTCAAATTAAATTAAAAGATTAACTGGTGTTAATTTTTCAACAAATTTGGTGGGAGATGATGCTGTAAAAGATAGAATATTGACATCAGAGTGCTAAGGGTTAATATGTTCAAAATATTCAGCTGAACATTTCTTATATCGTGTTGAAAATTGTACTAACATGTTTCTGTTTTGTTTTAGAAACATTTAAAGTTATTTCTGAGCTGTAATGTAATTTGTTAGAAAAATGTACATAGTTTTCAAATTAAAAAAATATTTCAGATCTGCTATCTCAGATTCAAAGCTATGTTAATACATCTCTTCATTATTTGTGATTTACCCGGAAAAGTATTTCCTCCTCAAATTTTCAACAGAATTTATATTTCTAGAAATTCAGTTGATGCAGATTTTAGAGTTAAAATCGTTTCTTAAATGGAACAAAATCTACACAATAAATCTAATTTCATACCTCTTTTTAACGTTATTAGCGTTAGTGTTCGGATCGTCAGTAATTTTGTCAGGATCATCAGCAGCTGTGACATCAGCATCTGCACTTGTACTGGGAGTTCCTGCCTCCAGCGAGAGCTGTTTAGAATCTGTGTTCTATACAAAATACATACAAATGAGGCCATCACTGCTGATACTTGAAATATACTATAGAATCTGTCCTAGATACCGGCTACATAATCAGGCTAAAACCTGCTGGTTTGTTAACTCTTAAAACACAGAATTTTAATTCCAAAATATGATTGTTTCGATAATCGATGCTCATTTTGGAAACAATATTACTCTACTCTAGTACTGTATTTGACAGAAACTGGTTTGCAAATACAGTATAGCTAAGTAACTTAACATGTTTCCAAAACAAAAATAGAAACATGTTAATTAACACACTTTTGAACACGATCTACGAACTGTTTTGTTGGATATTCTGAACATAATCAGATTGGAAGACAAGGCAGCAATGTCTTCCTAACAAATTATGTTCAGAATATTCAATAGCAGGTTTAATTTTGTTTTGGAAACATGCTAAGTTATTTCTGAGCTGTGCTGTATGTACTAGATTATCCGCAACAGACTAACAATTAACCTTTCACCATCAGTGTGAGGACATTGATGGTCACTAAGGTAGGTAGTCACTCAGGGTTACAAGCACTTTGTCAAAACAAAATTCTGAGTTTACCCTGATGTCTCTGAGGAATTTCTAAAATTTCATGAGAAATATTTTCCCTTTAATGAGGTTGTTTGGAAGTCAAGAGTTGGTTGCAGCAAAGCAACTAAGATACTGACAATATATACCATGGAGCTGTAGCCCCTGCATACAATAATTTATTTATTTTAATTTTCAGCCAATGGACACAACTTGGAAACATGACACACGGCACACGTATGGCAAACTGGCAAAATGTGAAAAGCATCCTTTCTGGGTCACTATCAAATTTCCTGCGTTTTCCCTGACTGGAAAACTGGAAACTCATTTTCCAGGCTTTCCCTGATTTCCAGATTCGATGGGAACCCTGGCACTAAGGCAGGTGGTCATTGTACGCTGGATGCCATTCAGATCGCTATGCGGAGACGTCTTCCTTTTCGTGTAAGGCTAGATGAAAATCTATCCTGGACTTAGCAGTGCAAAATTACTTAATTATTACAGTGTCCTCCAACAATTTTCTTATA